>JARHVA010000494.1:1082500-1617500 GCA_037957365.1 Torreya grandis
AGGATATGAGATGGATAAAGAATGTAGTACATGATATAAAAATAGATCAATAATAGAAGAATATAAGGATAGGGAAAATATAAGGAAGTAAAAAGTTATAAGATAATTTAAAAATCCAAAAAGAATGACATAAATAATTTTTTAAAAAATAAATAAATTACAATACAATAAGTAATAGAAAAAAGAAAAAATAACAGTTAGACACTTAATAGTGATAAATCAAATGATTAAAAAAATCGTAGAAATAATGTTTTCCTTTATTTTATCCATTTTTATGGCTCATTGTTTATGAAAATAATTATCTTCATCATGATTGGTTTTATTACAATACTTACATTTTAACTTTTTATTTGGTTTGGAGTTAGACATGTGGTCTATTTTTTCATGTCCGTTGTGAGACTTGGAATTGTCTTTGCCATTTTTGTGTTGGTGTTTAGATAAAAAATCAAGTAAATTGGTTTTTAGAGTTCCAAATTCAATTAACATGTGTTCTTCTTGACACAAGGAAGTAATAAATAAATAAAATGTCAATTGAACATCTAATGTAGGAATATCAACTTATGAATAAATATTTATAATGAAAGATTGAAAAGGTTTCAATAATCATTTTTTCATATTATTATGAATTAAATGCAAATATGAAAATTTAACTCCCAACCTTGATAATTGTAAATACAAGGAATAAACCTTTGTCAAAAAATTATCCATAGTTTTAAAATTATTGTATTGTAAATCTAAAATTTTTTCTTGAATTTTAATTTTTATATATAAATTCACAACATTAAAAAAAAATTATGCTTCGACAAAGCAATGAATGCAAGAAGTCAACCATCAAGGTGCAGATGAAAATTGGGAGTCGTGTCTATTCCAATAAAACTTAAGGACTATTCATTGTTTACTTGTCATTTCTCTTGGATGATGATGGTAGTAATATTTTATCAAGGTTTTGGTCATTTCCATATACTATGCACAGTAAGTTTAAAGATGAAAATGCATTACATACACAATTTCCATTGGTGGTAATTGGTTGATGTGAGTTTAAATTTAGGTAAAATAGAGTCATTGTGATGTTAAATATCATCTAATCCTAGACAGTGAAATGAAAAAAAAATCACCAATGCACTTAATATGTGGGGAGGAGAGAAAATAATACCAAAAAAATATAGGATTAGTTAGAGAGCATGTAATTGGTTACAAAAAATATGTTGACTAGTCAAATGTTGAGATTGCAAAATAACACAATAGTTGTAAAAATAAAACCACTAGATGATTAATATAACTATAAAAATAAGTTTTAATCAACCATAATATAGTTGCAATGGAAATTATTATGAAAGTGTCTTTAATATGAATATTTGATTCAAATTTGTTGGTTAACAAAAATGAAACCAATTTAGATAAATTAACTTGTGAACATAAGTCCACACCCAAACTAATTTATTTTGAATGTGTAAAGGTAAGAATAGTGTGTTAGTATTAATGTTAAATAATTAAAAAAAAAAATCTTTGGTTTGAATTTTAATATGAATCAAACTTACATTTTTTTTTCATAAAATAATTAGACAAATACATATTTAAAAGAATAGTTTTCTTGACTTTTGTGAAAAAAAAATTGAAATAAACATTTAGGATTTTATTTTATACGAAATAAAAACAATCTAAAATGTTTTGAAGTTCTATTAAAAAACTATGATAAATATAAGCATGTATAGAAGCATGACACCTTCACAAAGTGTGCAAGAGGTAGGCTTAAAAATAGTAAGATAAATGCAATTTAAGGAAATGAAACTAAAAAAAAAAAAATTAAGATAGAGATGGTATCTCTTCCATCTTAATGCTAGCAAGATTAAACAAAAATTGAATGAAATAAATGCATTAAATAAATAACCTTGTGTGCTACAAGAAGAGACAATAAATGCACATTATGATAAAAGTGGATAACATAGACAAGAAAAATAAATGTTATGGACTTAGAATGAAATAATTTAGCTTAACTCATAAGGAAGACTAAAGGTGTTAATGAAGAATGAATACAAGAAACCGATTGAATATTGTAAGGATGGTAGAAGGTAAGAGTTAAGTTTTAAGGCTATGCAAATAGGGAATAACAAGGATTGTGTATTATTATATACCAAATAATTTCCAAAGACTATGACAAAAAGAGGTGCATTCCCAATAATAAATATTGCACATAAATATTTGTGTATGCATAATATAATAAGGATTGCTTGTGTATTTACTATAGGAAAGAGATAAGGATTGTGCTAAAACTAAATGGTACGTTGAAGAAATGAGGAAATATCATAATAAAATGGTTCAAATAAGACCAAAATTCAGGAACATGATGGCCCACTGAGACATAGATAAAGATAAAGAGATAATTCCAAAAGATGGACTCTAAAAACTAGGTCAGAACTTGAATTAAAGAAAAGGAGGCAGATTGATAATAACCAGTAACATAAGGAGTGATTTTTTTATATAATTGAGTTTTTTTTTTAAATTTTGAATAAATATTTTAGATAAATGAAATATGATAAAAATAATAAAAATGCATATGGATTCCCTACAAAAAATAAGCTAGTAAAAGGTTGGGAAAACTCCTTAGGAGTAACTTGCAATAGATGGTTAGCGGGAAGAAAGCTCAAACAAAAAACAAGATAAAAGGATATGAATTTGAAAATATTTAATAGGAGGCAGCCCTTTTAAAAAAATAAAAGATTTATCCAAAACATTTTACACACTCACAAATCAATGTTAAAAAAAAACACAAAGCTATCAAACTATGAAAGATTTTGGCCAAAAACATTCATTAATAATATTGAAATAAATAAATTGAGAATAAAAAGAAAATAAAACACCTCTCAAAAGAAGAAACCACAAAAATGAGAAGGAAATTTCAAAGTGGTAAAGTGAACTAATCATAAAAAATTAACATGATAATTAAAAAGGCTTATCCACAAAATATTCACAATAAACAGTTTAGAAGAAAAATTATTTGAGAAGAAAAGAGGGAGCTTCAAGTATTTATTGGAAAAGTATGAGAATATGGATCTTTACAAGGAATGGCACCATGACCTTATAAGTCCTCTTTAGTAGGTGCGAAGTGTTTTATTCCATTATAAATAGAAGGTAAGTGTGTGACAAGTGAAGTGAGAAGTTACTAGTGCATGTAACTCTGAAAAAACTTATAAAACTTGGTAAAGAAGTGAGAAACACCTTCATAAATTTGGATTTATGTGAATTAAAAATTAACATAAATATAAATCTTACACACTCCTAAAGACTTAGGAAAGATAAAAGTGAGTCCAATTAATATTAGTCTCTAACAAATTATGCAATGATTTTAATCATTATAACCATGCTTTCACATGACATGATGGAATGGTAGACACAAAATATATAAATATGAAATATGAAGTTTAGAATTTTAATAGATGACACCACCATTATAGAGAATGGTTGACCCCACACACCATAACTTGAAACACAATACCAGAACCCTAAAAAATGCAATAATTAGCATCCTAAAATCAACAAAATCAAGATTATGATAACCAAGATAGTTAAAGAGTAGGTGGTAAAAATAAAAATATATTATCATATCAGATGGCAGAGGTGGATGTCAATGAGAAAAATGGTACAACCAAGGGTATAGTAAAGAATGACATAATTTTATATGTTAAAAATTTAAAATGGTGAGACACATATCAATAAATTTTATTGAAGAACCACATGTATAATGCATATTTTGTCAGGAAAGTAGGACACACAAATCATTTCCATGCCCCAAACTAGTTCAATATTGTAAAAACATGGGTACAAATACTTGGTAACTATAAAATTCACGACCATAAAAGGTACTACTCATTCTAAGAAAATTATGAAAAAATTAAAACCAAAGGATGATGTAATGAAGTAAGATGCAATAATGAGGATGGAAACATTAATAAAGAAGCAAAATGTTCCTATAAAATGGTATACTTATTAGACATAATAAAGGAATGTCAAGTAGATGTTTGATAAAATATAGATCACAATTATAAAGAAAATAGTTGGAAATAATAATTAATGAACCAAAATTCCGAGTGGAAGTGACTACATAGAGTGGCATTACCATGTGGAAATTCCAAATAAAAAGTATGATAATCTGAATAAGAATACAAGGATGGAAGTGATGAACACTAACCAAGCATATTAAAATATGGTAAGGTAAAATACAAAAGTAAGAAAATTATACAATATAAAAGGATATGGATAAGAGAAAAATTAAAATGTTTTAATGAGGATTTTATTAATTATTTTTAAAAAAACTAAAATTAATAAAAAAATAACAAGACGAAATCATTCAATAATAATATTGAAATAAATAAATTTAGAATAATAATAAGTTAAAATATAGAATCTCAAAAGAATAAACCACTAATAGAGTTGTGACCAAGATCACCAGATCATGTGAATGTATAATTTCATGATAGATGTGATACAAATAAGCACTCAACACATAATTACAAGCTAATGAAATCAAATATATGAGAATATAACATAAATAAAATAGGATCTAAAATACCAATCTTTCATTAAGAAAGCTCACAAATATGAAAGTATAAATAAGAGAGTGCTAAGTAACTCCTCCATAAAATGTGGTCAATATACCCCCAAAATAGAATAGTAATTCCCCCCAAAAAGGTGTTCAATATAGTCAAGAATAGAGGAGTAAATCTCATACCTAGAATAGTTCGTCAAAGGGGTACTTCTTAGTCACTTAGTCAACCTAAATACATAATCAAGATTCTCCGTAAAAGTAGGAAAAATCCAAGTAAGGTAAAAATCCTATGGTAAATAAATACAATAAAAAATAAAATCCCTACTCTAATACCACCCATAAGTACAACTAAGGTAGGTAGTGTAAAAAATAGGTCTTGACAACGAGACCCAATGAGGTACCCATGTACAAATCAATATCTCATAATGTAGAAAAAAGAGAAAAACCATAGGAAAAAACACCCCCCAAAAGAGAGACATTAAAAATAATATGCTAGAATCCCTCGTAGAAGATGATGTTGTAGTGTCTCAAACCTCAATAAGAGCCTACAAGTGAAGACACTTGCTCTCCATGAAAGGTTTTGTGATTATGTCTACAATTTAATATGTCATTTAGAAATATCTCAGATCAATGATATCCCAATGAATGAGATGTATAGTGAAGTGCATGTGAATATCTATGTGTTTAGTCTATTGATGTTGAACCAGATCCTTACAAAGCTAAATAGTACTCTAATTATCATAGTAGATGATGTTAGGCCATCTGAACATGATATCAAACACTATGAGAATCTGTTGAAGTTAGATGCCCTCAATGGAATAATTGATAAACCTCCTATACTCTAAATCAATAGATGATAGATTAATATCATTCTACTTCTTTATTGACCAACTAATCAGACCTGCACCAATGAATAACCTATAACCTGAAGTAGACTTATGCTTCTAATTATCACCAGTCCAGTCTAAGTCAACATAACCAATAAATTCAATGTTAGTTCCACATTTTTATTAAATCCAAAATATATGTATACCGTAAATTTAGTGAAATATCTTCATAGCTACATTCTAGTGTAGCTCATGGGGTTCTTGCATCAATCTAAAGACTAGGCCCACTACATATGATATGTCAGGTCTGGTATGTGTCAAGTAGATAAGATTCACCACAAGTTATTGATATAAGGTAGAATCAACCAAAGTTGAAGTAAAATATAACACAATCTTGAATCTAGACATAAATGGAGTTGGGTTTGGCTTATGATTAGCCATGTGAAACTGAATAAGTAAACTAAGAGCATACCTAGGTTGTGCAAGAGTAATCCTTGAATCAGATTGAGAAATTTGAATCCTATAGAATTAGTGTAATAATCCCAAGTCTATCATGTAAAATATATCTTGAATATCCATTTTCACCACTTTAATGGATGGATAATATCTACCAATGATAAAAATAATATTAACATGAATAACCAAAATCAAGACCAAATCATCCCACTGCAAGAGATAGATGTTTGGATCTAAAGGGCATCTAGTGAATCCTAATGAAATAAGAAATGAAACCATCTTACATACCATGCATGAGGGGCTTATTTGAGGTCACATATGTATTTTCATAGTATAAATATAAATGAATAATTCTCAATAAAGATCACAAGTTGATTTATGTAAATCTCCTCCTCAAGATCACTATGAATAAAGTCACTCTTCACATCCATCTAATGAACATCCTAATGATTGGTTATGGCAATAGAAATTGTGAGTCTAACTGAGTTCACTTTATAAAATCAAACACTTATCTTGAAAACATCTCATGTATGGTTAGATGAAGAAGGAGAAACCCCTTGACACCATATATATAACCTACAAAGGTGAAAGTCTTAATATGATATTCCATAGCCTTGTGTTTCTTACTTGGTATGCATGTCATAGCTAGATATTCAAAAACCCTAAGGTGATCAACTATGGGTTTCCTACTGTGCAAATATTCAAAGGGAGTTATACCTTTTAAATCTTTGTGGAGAACACTATTTTTAATGTAACAAGCATAATTAATGGCTTCATCCCAATACAGAGGTGTCAATTACTTAGAGTGAATCATACAAATATCCATATCTTTTAATAACCTATTCTTGTATTATACAACTCCATTCTATTGAGGACTTTAAGGAATTCTCTGATATAAATCAATCCCCTCTAGAGTGCAAAAGTTCTCAAACCTATTATTGACACAATCACCCCCATTATTAGCTCGAAGAACTTTGATGAATTTTTTAGACTATGTATCTATAATAACCTTGACTTTTTGATACTCGTTAACTAATTTAGATTCATGCGTAAGTAAGTGAATAGATGTGTATCTTGAGAAATCATCAATGAAGGTAAGGACATACTTAGCCCTTATGAAAGATAGATTTGGAAAAGACCCAAATACATCATTGTGTACTAACTCTAATATGTGTGAATGCCTCCAATCCTTAAATTTGTCAAATTTATATTTTGGATGATTCCCAAGGGTTCAACCCTCATAAATACCCTTAGATAAATGGACACGAGGTAAGCCTATGACCATATCATTATTGTTGATTTGTTCTAGGTAGTGGTAGTTGAGGTGGCCAAATTAGTCATGCCAATGCTTATTAACTCCATTTGAATGAGTAAAAATAAAGTTGGAGAAGAATGAGGGGTAAAATATGAGGTGTATAACATATCTTGGTGATCTTCCCTACCCACTACCACTGTATAATCACTATACAACTTTCTGATTTTGACTGAATTTGGTAAAAACTATACCCTCATTCCTTTACTAATGTGAGTGATTTGGTATACTGATAAGAGATTATTTGAAAGTGATGGATCACTTATAACATAATTGAATGTTCCTTCATTCATTTCAATAGACCATCTCCCTAAAAATTGTACCAAAGTGTCATCACCCAAGGTGATAGAAAACATGCTACAAGGCTAAGGAATAAAACTCAACTTGTGAAGAGCCTATGTGGTGGGAATCACCTGAGTTAATCTAATCAATAGGTTGAAACTAAAATTTATACAATATCATTTCCATTTTAATTCTCCTTACCTTTTTCATTTGCTTTAGGAAAATCTTAAGTTGATGAATTCTACTTGATAGACTCAGGAACACCTATGTTGTTTTATCTATAAGATGAGTTAGAATCATTTTATTTCCCATTCCTAGGAATTAGGGATTTAGTTTTATAGGAATTAAATATACCCATATATGTTAACTTTTCTCATTCCTGATTCAAGTTGGTAACAAAGGTATCTAAAGAGGGCATTTTGCATGTAGTGTCTATAACACTTTTAGTGGCATGGAAAGTAGATACAAAGACTGAGTAATCGGGACCTAGGTTAGATAGTGTATATATATATATATATATATATATATATATATATATATATATATATATATATATAAGTTGGTCATATTTATTATATATTCCATCTTATTTAAATTTCAATATCAAAGACTTGAACTTGGAGAAGAAATATTGAAGGGTGTCAAAGTTAATAGGACTTAGGACGATAAGTTTTTTTTCGAGTTTGTGACCTCTCATCACATATAAATTCCCAAAAATATTTTCCAAGATGGTCCACACTTTATTAATATATTTAAAATGTTTTAAGTGAAATATAATATTAGTAGACATATAAATATACAACAACCCATAGGCTTCACCAAAATAATTATACCACTTATCTTTTTCTATTTATGTACTATGTTCAATTTCATTTCCTCTTATAGTATGATGTAAACCCTTCATCCTTAGTATATTTTATATCTTGGTTTTCTATTTATAGTATTTAAATGGCATTAGTGGATTAATTTAACTTGTATACATTATGTATAAATAAAGTGTAGTGTCTATAGTTAATGTTTTTGTTGTTGCAGAAATGAAGGTGCAAGAAGAAAGATTAGCTCAAAACATAGCACACCCACCTTAAGTATGAAATGGTAAACCCCCTTGAATGTTTAAAACAATTCACACTCAAAGGATGTGGGGCACAATTGAGAATGTGTCTAGAGTAACTAGTGCAAAATTCAAAAAGATGTGATTCACCAGGGGACATCAAACTCAATTGATAATGAATCTGAAATAAGTCTACACAGTGATAAATTAAGAAAGAAAAAGTATTATTTTGAATGCAAGGGTGTTTATCCACTTGCAAAACTAGACCTCATCCTCCATTCTGTGATGAGCCAAAATATGAATAAATTTTAAAAATTAACTTTCCATCTTTAAAAAGTGGTCATAATATATTATTTTTTATAAAAAATAATAAAAAATATTGACATTGTTGGTTGAATATTTTGTCTATCAGCGTACTGGTAAACAAAATAGGTCTTATCAGCCAAAGCAAGAAGATTAGTCATCCTAAAGTGTAATTTTATCACATCAGAAGGAGACTGCTCTCTCCTCTCATCAAGGGGAGGTTCCCTGTGGATATGCTATATATATGTATAAATAGAAAATAATACTCAGGGGTAAGACCAGATATCCATCTATCTTTCTTCAGATATGATGTATACAAAACAAAGGAAAAACTCAAGGGAATGACAGATAGCTCTCCTCTTCTTTCAGAAGAACTATTTAGCCAGCCACAAGAATACTCCTGGAAATAAAAATAGAATGTAACTGAAGATATGGTAACCAACAAATCGAGACACATCAAAAAGTTTGCACTTGAAATACTCAAGAGTAATATATGAAGAGCAATGAAATCTCAAAGTCTTCTCAAAGTCCTTTACACAGCAATATAAAGAAAACACACTGAAGGCAGCTATGGGGGCACAAAGTCTCTCCACAATTGATTCTTCAGGCCACCTTCCTGAATAATTTTACTAATCCTGCTTATTAAATTAATGAAACAGAAAAGATATCACAGCACAAAGTCTGAAAAAATCCCTTGCTTTCATTAATAGAATATGATCAACAGACTGAGCACAAAGTCTTAATGATGCCTTTCAATTTGGGCAGAGTTTCGTTCAGATTGTCAAAAAAGAGATACAATTACAATGAAAGAAAGTCCCTTATATGACCACTTGAAGAAGGCCCTGAGAACAGTAAGATAAGCTGTAACTTTGGGGAATTTTACCCATTTGATCTTCTCAATGTAAATAAACAAGCCACAGAATTGAAAGATTGCAACTTTCAATGTTTAGCTGGCAGTCTGATCTTGTCTTTATCATTCCTCCTTTCTTGGTTACTTGAATCAGGGCTTGGATTCATCCATTATTTTGTCTTTCCTCACTTTTAGCTGATTTTTGTCTTGAATTCTGGAAATGCATTAGTGTCTATAAATCAAAGGATCAACGGCTATTTCACTGTATTTAAAATTGACGTTTACATGCCCATCAATGTGATCTCAACGGCTAGTTCACTATCCTGAATTTGACATCTTTTTGGGCGTCACCCCTTGGTCCTCTTTTGGCTTTCAACTTTCTACTTGGTAATGATCTGTGTCATGTCAAAAAAGCCCTATACTTTGGCCGCTGGGAGTCCCCCGCAAGGGCAACTGCCATTTGGGGTCCTTCGGCAGCCCTTTGCTTTATCAATCCCCGCAGACAAATCCCCAGGTGTTTGTTTTTTTAAAGTTACCCATAGACAAAAGTTTCCCATGGACATTTCCCTGGGGAAAATTCCCACAGAGAAAAAGTCTGGGGAAAATTCCCGCGAACAAAAAGTCTGTGGAAATGTTTTCCGCCAAGTGTTTGAACAAGTCTTCGGATTTCTTTTGAGCCCGCAGCCACTTAGAATTCTTACAAACTTTTTGTCTCAAGGAATTCCTTTGAACAAAAGTCTGAAAGAATTAAATGTTAAGCGAATTTTCAAATGCCTTAAATAAATTTGAAAGAATTAACTTTCGGCTTCCTTGAAAAATGACCCTTCGAAAGGGTGTTTTTATTGATTAAGTGTCTTCCACAAGGGCACTTGTCCTTCGAAAATGTTCCTTTTAGCATTGAACCACCCCTTTGAACTTGGCTGATGAACCATTGAATGAACTTTGACATTGAACCAATCGGTTGAACCAAAAATGGTTCAAGCCGATGGTTCAATGAATGAAACAAGCTGATGAACTAAGGATTGAACCAAGATGTTGAACTTGTCTTTGAACAAACAGTTGAACCATTTGATCGAACCAATCCATTGAACCGGTTTAATAGTTCAATGAAGCATGCCGAGCCCCTTTGAACCAAAGGCCGATAAATTATTTCGTTGAACCAATCGGTTGGTTTAACGGTTCAACGGTTCAAACAAAGCTTTGTAAAATGTCTTTGAACCTATTGTTTAAACCTGTAGACGTTGAACCAAAGAATGAACTAAAAGAATGAACCAACTGAGTGAAATAAAGAGTTTAACCATTTGATTGAACTGAGCCATTGAACTGTTCCTTTGGTTGAACCACCACTGAACTTTGAACCCGTTGAACCTTTGAACGAAAATGGTTCAATGGTTCAATTGAGTGATTTTTCCAAACGTCCTTGAAGCTAATGAACCAATTGAAGTGAATTAACTTTGAACCATTTTGAAGCGCTTAACTCTTACCAAACATGAACTTATTGAACCTTAAACCCGTTGAACCTTTGAACCAAAGTCGTTCAATGGTTCAATGGTTCAAGTCTATTTTTGCATTCAGATGCTTGCCGATGAAGATTTTCAACTGAACCAAAGCTCTAAACCAATTCTGGAAAATGAACAAATTTTAAAAATCAATTCTTTTGACTGAAAATCACCTACAAAAGTCTTTGAACCTGTATAAATGAACCTACCTGTAGAATCTGAAGATACAAAGTCTGTAGAAATCAACATGTAAAATCCATTGAACTTGACTTGCAAAGTTTGTAGATTTTTTGAGAAGCTTTGAAAATTAGGAATCTAAAAATCTAAGACAAATTTTTGAAAATGGAAGATACAATTTTGGTCTGTAGGACCAAAATAATTCAAATGTTGTCTCAAAAATGACTGTTATTTTTGGGAGACAATAGTTGGCTTTATTTGGGGAACTTTTATCAATTACAAAATGAATTAGGAGTAGAATCCAGAATCTCCAGTGTCTTCAAGTGTACCATTGGGCTTTGGAGTCATGCTACCTAGAAATGAAAGGTTCCAAAAATGGAAACAAACAAAACAAAATAGAATTGAAAACTGTACAAATATACATATATACAGATGGAACGATATGATACTTCAAGATTTGAAGTATTTTAGACGCTACTTTTTGGGAGACAATGAAAATAATGTTCTATCCTAGTAAACCAGTAGGAAACTATTTTTTCCCCAAAACCGGTGACGAGCGAATGGAGCTCGCCATGAGGAAACTGATTTTTTGCGTCTTCCTCTTGGTCTTTCCTTCGTTTTGCTCTATGACAGGACATGGTCTTCAAACTAAAAACCATAACTCCTTGCTTTCTTGGTGACAGATTCCTTTGCCTGATTTTGATTTATAGTAGCATGTCCACCATCATAACTTGTTGTTTTGATGGTTCAGTCCAGCACGTGATTGGATCGTCCAAGTTAAACTCCTGACAAACTGTCAAATTATCATCTCCTTTGATGTGAAAGAGTTTGACTTCTTCATCTTGAGAAATCTTCAATTTAGGCAACAGAGATTCACATCCAGCTATGTTGTTGGTGTTTCTGACTTGCAAATTGCATGAAGGAAGAATATCTCTTTGAGGAGATATCAACATAGTCCCAACTCTGTCATTGGTGGAAGAATTGTTGTCATCATCAGAAGCTGATCTCTTATCAGATTTATCTTCATTAGAGATGGAAGATCCTTCCTTGTTTATATTGTGCTCTACCAATTCTCCTGAAGTCTTGTTTGGATCAAATCCTAGATTGTCAGCTACAGGACTTTCATCTATAGGAACATGATCATCCTCTATGGTAAAGAAATAATTACCTCTGCCTGAAGATTCAAACAAAATTTGTGTTGTAGGGGATGATGTTTGGGTAACCACATATTTTGCCTCCTTTTCAGGGAGCAATCTCTTCATCATCCCTTGTACAGGGATCCTTGCCTTGGATAAATCCATGTTTAGTTCTCTTTCCACATCCTTGTAGAAATTCTATCCAAGAAAAATGCCATAAGATGTTGGGACGTCAGCCACTAATACAGTCATTTTAATCCTCTTGTCTCGAAAGGCTTCAAATTCAAATTGAGCATCTTTGATTTGCCCTAGGAATGGTACTTGCTTGTTCTCCATGGAGAAACATCTCTCAAACATCTTGGTTAGTGTGAGACCAAGAGACTCAATGACTTTAGCAGGCATGACATTATCAGATGTGCCTGAGTCTATAATACAGTTACTCAACTTGTGGCCATTGATTAATAGGGAAGCATAGAAGGGTTCTATTTTTCCAGAAGTAGCTGGAGGAGTAATGATCAAATTATTTGGAATAGGCGTATTCATTAAAGAATCAAAAGTTACTTTTTTTGCCTCTTGTCTTATTGGGACAGTCTAATTTTTAACATATTGAACCAACTTATTCAGTTGATCTGGATTAGACTGTAGGTATTCAAATTTAGACATCTGTATTTTTGTCTTTTTGACATGATCAATTATGTGAAATGGCTAAATCGAGCTAGGTATAGAGAAAGGTATGTCAACTTTTTGATTTTTCAGAGGGATGGGAGGTGGGCTAGTTTGTGAATTAGAAGTAGAATTGGAAGGAGCAATGGATGTATTTACCTTTTGAGTGACTGCTGGCTCTTTTGGTTGAAAAGGAAGAGCTGTCCCATGCTTGACAATTGTGATTGTTGGCTGTGGTTGTTCTTCTGTCTTCTCTTTACTAGCCTGCTAGACTGATTGGTTCTTAGACCTGGTAAACACTGCATATGATCCACCTAAAGCTTCTCTTTTACTTTTGGGTTCATCCTGGTAATTCAGGAAACCAATGTGGGAGTCGCCAGCTGATTCTTCTTGATTATCTTTAATGATATCAACATCATTTTATTGATTTAATTCAGGCTGATAAGAGAATTCTGATTCTACTTCAAGGTATCCCATTGTTGAATTGGTTAGAGGGGCTTCCAGGGCAAGTTTTCCTTGTGGGCGAGGAAGGAAATTTTGTTGTCCTTGGTTTTTGGCAACATTGCCCTAATATGATTGATTTGGGGATGTCCTTCTGTATGTAGGAGCATAAGACATTCCTTGAGCCATCCACTTCTTAAGAGCAAGCAATTCATTTGCTAATTTCTGCACCATTGGATCAGTGGTGCTTGTAGATGCAAATTCAAAAGATGATGAAGCTCTATTTTTATTTGGATCTCTTCTTATCTTCCCTACTAAGATGAGATCATCTTCTACTTTAGTGGCTAAAATTTGAGCTGCAGTGAGATCTATTTGACCATCACATCTCAAGAGAAAACTGACTTCAGGTAGCTAAGAATTAATGAAAAACATTTGAGATTCTCAACTATAGGTCGAGCAATGATAGGGATTCTATTTCTCAATTTATCATATTTAGCTATGAAGTCTCTCATAGGCTCATGAGGCTCTTTCTTCATCTGTGTAAGTTGAGACAAAAGTGCATGTGCATCTTCTATAGGTTTGAATCTGGATTCAAACTTAGCTTTAAGGGTATTCCAATCAGTCACAGACTGAGCCTGTTGATGGTAAAACCAATCTGCAGTAGCACCTCGTAGTGTTTCAATAAAAATCCTGACTGCTACATCTTCAAATTCAACTCCAATTACTCCACAAGATATATTGAATGTTGCAATGTGTTCATCAGGATGAACTTTGCCATCACCTTAGAATTAGGGAAATTCTTCCTAGAACTGCATGGAAGCTCATGTAGAGGAGGAGTAAGATTGAGAGGACCAAAATCATTACCCCAGGGGCCTTGAACTGCCATTATAGGATTCTGAAAAGGAGGGATAACAAATCTCAATGGGGTAATTATAGGCACAGCTTTATCAACAATAGAAGTAGATACTTCATCTGGTAATGGGGATCTAGCTTTAGTAGGAGGGAAGCTCTTGGTTCGCTGGAGATGAGATGGTGAAGGAAATAGATCAAAATCACTTTGTTGTACTAGCTCAAAAATAGGATCAACGATACCTTTAGCCCTTTGGCTTCGTGTATACCTTGAATTTTCCATATTGTAAAACAAAAGTGGAAAATAATTGACCTTGCTTCAGTTAAAGCTTGGGGCTTTAAACTATCCATTCTTTCCCAGTTGGTGTGGAGGTGAATGAAACGAATAAACTATAAATGGATAATTGGTATTTCCCCAGCGGAGTTGCCAAAAACTATTGGTTGAATATTTTGTCTATCAGTGTACTGGTAAACAAAATAGGTCTTATCAGCCAAAGCAATAAGATTAGTCATCCTAATGTGTAAGTTTATCACATCAGAAGGAGACTGCTCTCTCCTCTCATCAAGGGGAGGTTCCCTGTGGATATGTTATGTATATGTATAAATAGAAAATAATACTCAGGGGTAGGACCAGACATCCATCTCTCTTTCTTTAGAGGTGATGTATACAAAACAAAGGAAAAACTCAAGAGAATGACAACCAACTCTCCTCTTCTTTCAAAATAACTATTCAGCCATCCACAAGAATACTCCTGGAAATAAAAATAGAATGTAACTCAAGATATGGTAACCAACAAATCGAGACACAACATAAAGTCTACACTTGAAATACTCAAGAGTAATATACGAAGGACAATGAAAGCTCAAAGCCTTCTCAAAGTCCTTTACACAAAAATATAAAGAAAACACACTGAAGGCAGCTATGGGGGCACAAAGTCTCTCCACAATTGATTCTTGAGGACACCTTCCTGACTAATTTTAGTAATCCTGCTTATTAAATTAATGAAATAGAAAAGATATCACAGCATAAAGTCTAAAAAAATCCCTTGCTTTCATTAACAGAATATGATCAACAGACTGAGCACAAAGTCTCAATGATGCCTTTCAATTTGGCTAGAGTTTCGTTTAGATTGTCAAAAAATAGATACAATTACAATGAAAGAAAGTCCCTTATATAGCCACTTGAAGAAGGGCTCGAGAACAGTAATACATCATGATGCATTGGAAACTGTTAGGAAGATAAGCTATAAATTTAGGGAATTTTACCCATTTGATCTTTTTAATGTAGATAAACAAGCCACATAATTGAAAGATTACAACTTTCAATGTTTAGTTGGTGGTCTAATCTTGTCTTTATCATTCCTCCTTTCCTGGTTACTTGAATTGGGTCTTGGATTCATCCATTATTCTGGCTTTCCTCACTTTTAGCTGGTTTTTATCTTGAATTTTGGAAATTCATTCGTGTCTGTAAATCAAAGGATCAATGACTATTTCACTGTCTTTAAAATTGACATTTACATGCCCGTCAATGTGATCTCAACGACTAGTTCACTATCCTAAATTTGACATCTTTGTGGGTGTCACTCCTTAGTCCTCTTTTGGATTTCAGCTTTCTGCTTGGTAATGATTTGTGTCAAGTCAGAAAATCCCTTTACTTTGGCCTTCGGGAGTCCCCCGCAAGGGCAACTGCCCTTTGGGGTCCTTCAGCAGCCCTTTGCTTTGTCAATCCCCACAGATAAATCCCCGAGTGTTTGTTTTTTTAAAGTTCCCCATGGACAAAAGTTTCCCACAGACATTTCCCTGAGGAAAATTCCTGTGGACAAAAAGTCCGTGGAAAACTCCCACAGATAACAAGTCCACGGAAATTTGTTCTGCCAAGTGTTTGAACAAGTCTTCGGATTTCTTTTGAGCCCACAACCACTTAGAATTCTTTCAAACTTTTTATCTAAAGGAATTCCTTCAGATAAAAGTCTAAAAGAATTAAATGTTAAGTCAATTTTCAAATGCTTTAAACAAATCCAAAAGAATTACCTTTCGGCTTCCTTGAAAAATGACCCTTCGAAAGGGTGTTTTTATTGATTAAGTGTCCTCCGCAAGGGCACTTGTCCTTCAAAAAAGTTCCTTTCAGCATTGAACCGCCCCTTTGAACTTGGACGATGAACCATTGAAAGAAATTTGATGTTGAGCCAATTGGTTGAACCAAAAATGGTTCAAGCCGATGATTTAATGAATGAAACAAGCTGATGAACTAAGCATTGAACCAAGATGTTGAACTTGTCTTTGAACCAATAGTTGAACCATTTGATCGAACCAATCTGTTGAACCAATCCATTGAACCAGTTCAATGGTTCAATGAAGCACGCCGAGCCCCTTTGAACCAAAGGCCGATGAATTATTTCATTGAACCAAGTGGTTGAACCAAAGCTTTGAACTAATCGGTTGGTTCAACGGTTCAAACAAAGTTTTGTAAAATGTCTTTGAACATGTTGTTTGAACCTGCAGACGTTGAACCAAAGAATGAACTGAAAGAATTAACTAATTGAATGAAATAAAGAGTTGAACCATTTGATTGAACTGAGCCATTGAACTGTTCCTTTGGTTGAACCACCATTGAACTTTGAACCCGTTGAATCTTTGAACCAAAATGGTTCAATGGTTCAACAGTTCAATGGTTCAATTGAGTGATTTGGCCAAATGTCCTTGCAGCTGATAAACCAATTGAAGCGAATGAACTTTGAACCATTTTGAAGTGCTTAACTCTTACCAAACATGAACTTATTGAACCTTGAACCCATTGAACCTTTGAACCAAAGTGGTTCAATGGTTCAAGTCTATTTTTGCATTCAGATGCTTGATGATGAAGATTTTCAATTGAACCAAAGCTCTGAACCAATTCTGGAAAATGAACAAATGTTGAAAATCAATTCTTTTGACTGAAAACCGCTTGCAGAAGTCTTTGAACCTGTATAAATGAACTTGCATGTAGAATCTGAAGATACAAAGTCCGTAGAAATCAACATGTAAAATCCATTGAACTTGACTTGCAAACTCTGTAGATTTTTTGAGAAGCTTTGAAAATGAGGAATCTGAAAAATTAAAACAAATTTTTGAAAATAGAAGATACAATTTTGGTCTTTAGGACCAAAATAATTCAAATGTTGTCTCAAAAATGACTTATTTTTGGGAGACAACAGACATTTTACAATTAAACCTCCTTACAATGTTGTCAATCATATCCCTGTATTATTGCTTATTAAAGGATCCAAGAGTTATTTTTATACTAATACCATATTATGAAAAAAGACATAGAATTAAAAAAAAATCTTGATGAGATATTACCACCCCTATAAGAAGATGTGCCCCTTTGGATTTTAATGAGCGCAAGAAAATATATTATTATTTTATATAATAGAATAATAAAAGACTTTAAGTTTTCAAATAACTAAATATCATTTTTACTAAATACCACAAAGTGGTAAGGTAATTTTAGGTTTAGATTTCCAGCAAAGAAACTTAAGTAAAGTAGTTTTAATATACCAAAAATGGTAAAAGGAGGCAATTTTGAACTAAAAGAGGATTCCTATTTTGGTGATGTAATTTTATATAGATAGTGGATAATAGATCGATGCTAAGAGAGGTATTTATATGCATCTTTGAATAACAAGCAGGATGTATGGATCACTAGGAGAAGGAATGTATGTGGTTTTAGGTCATCCCTCAAGAGGAATGAGATCCATTGAATGAAATAAGATGAAGTCTCAATGGTCAATCCAAAAACCAAAATATGCTCAACCATTTCTCCATGTATCTGGTATAGATGCATGTATGGAGGACTAAAATGACATGGTTGATATGTATCTAAATGACACCAAGGATCTTTCACTAACTCTATAAGGAGATTTATAATGTCTTGATGGAATACTCTTCAGCAACAGTGGCCTCCACAAATTTATCTATGAGAGTAAACTAACTTGCCCAAATAAGAGAGAAATGAGTTAAATAGAAAACTAGATGTTAATTGTGAAGTTACTATTCACACATCACTATTCATAGGTACTATTGATGGTAATGTGGCATGATCAGGGGGCATCTTGGTGATGTGGAATGAAATTGAGGTGACTCTTGATGATGTGGAAAGATAATCTAGCACGTGAAGATGAAGACAAGAATGCACTATTGTTGATTGGCCTTACATATGTGAGTGGGGTGAAATTTTTGGAGTCACATAGGGTGGCTTGGATATTGTATAAAGTGTAACATCTACTTTATTGAACCTTGGATATGAAGACAAGAAGAACACTATTGAGCATTTTGACTCACTTTTGGAAGTGGGGAGCAAGTATTGGAGCCACATGATGGTGTCATTGGATCTTGTCTAATGGAGGATCATTTTTTTGTATGAATTTGGCATATGGGTACAACCACCACTAAGATCTAAAACCCACTCAAATGTGATGAATTTTTGGAGTATCCATGAATTTATATTTGCCTCTCTCTCTTTTCTCGCATTTTTTTAAAATGCTATAAACCATTATGTTTTCCTTTGTAGTTTGTAATCCGATTTATTATGGACTCCCTTTAAATATCCATGCAAACCTTGGGCATACATTTTGTAAGAAGTTAGACCTTATAAATATTTTATGTTTATCTCACCTAGATGCTTGGGTTGTAAACATAATTCATGCTTAGGTGGTTAGATTTTGTAAGGCTTAGATGAGATCATGGCTCACCTAGTTTGTATGAAAGAATAGATATCCTTGAGGTTAGAGGTTAGAGCCTAGAAAGATATGTTAACATGGATCACCTATATAAATACATGGAGCTTGGAGGCTTGTTATATCAACTCATGGAGATGGATTTTGATGCTTTGGAGCTCACCGTGGATGCTATGGTGTTAGCATCATGATGGAGTTACATGTAACAACTTTGAGGTTAGAGCCTGTAAGGCTTGGTTGCATGCTTGATCCACCCGAGTTCTTGTAAGCACAAGAAAATATTTGTTAAGAGGATCTAATGTTTTAAAGAGAGTTTTATTGACGAATATGAACTCTGAGTTTTGCCTTTACCCTATGGTTTTTTCCTTGCTAATTTAGTAGGGTTTCCACATATATCTTGTGTAATATGCTCTCTCGTGTTCTTATGTTTTTGTATCTTGTTTTAATTCTAAAATTTTATTACTTTCAAATGTATTAGGATTAGGTTTTATGATCTTAAAACTAGATCTCACATGGCAACCACAAACAATCCAATATTAAACCAATAAAACTTGATATTTTAGTAAAAATGACGCCTACAAATCCTAAGGTTTTTATGATTTCAAAACACATTTTTTAACCCTATAAAATTTTCCTCACAATATATGAAAATAATCTCAAAATTTTTAAAACTAAATAAATAGTAATAAAAAAATAGACAAATGATTACTAATGTAGCTATGATACCATATAGGTTTTGTGGCCAAGATCACTAGATCATGAAATATATAGGTTCATGATAGGTGCCAGACAAGCAAGCACTTAACACACAACTAAAGACTAATGAAATAAAATACATGAGAATATAACATAAACAAAATAAGATCTAAGATATCAATCTTCTATTAACAAAGCTGACAAATGCGATAAGTATAAATAAGAGAGTGTTGAGTAACACCTCCAAAAATGTTGTCAATAGAACCTCAAAATAGAATAGTAACCCATCCACAAAAAGTGGTCAATAAATCCAATAATAGAGAAGTAACTCCTATACCTAGAAGAACTAGTCAAGGGAGTTAATAACTAGTCACCACATCAATCTGCACATATAAGCAAGCTTCGCTATGAACTTAGGAAAACTCCGAGTAAGGGGAAAAACCCATAATAAATAAATATGGGAAAAAATAAAACCCCTACTCTGACAACCACAAAGTGAGAAGCAAAGTCTTAAGTGAGAAACGAAACTAATCTAAAATAATTACATGTGATAATTAGTAAGGTTTCTCCAAAAAACTCTTCAAAATATAAATATTATAAGAAAGATGAATTGATAAGAAGAGAGAGAGAGAGCTTAAATTATATAGTGAATAAAAGAAGATAGCTATCTTTAAATAGAGTCATAATAAGGGAGAGAGAGTTACAAGGAATCCCATCATGACCTATAATTACTCCTTAGTGTGTTCTAAGTGTTATACTTCCTTATAAATAGAATAGAAGTGTGTGGTAAATTAGGGGAGGAGCTACTTTTGCAAGCAACTCCCAAAATCCTACAAAAGGAAAGAGAGTGAGAGACACCTCATTAAATATGGATTTATGTGGATGTAGATGTGGATGAGGATTGATATTTATATGGAGTATAAATGATTTACTCTATAATAATACATTAATAACATTAAAATAAATAAATTTAGAGTAACAAGAAGATAAAATACCTCTCAAAAAAATAAACCACAAAGTGAGAAGCAAATTTTTAATTGGGAAACTAAACTAGTTTGCAATAAATCCATGTGATAGTTAATAAGGATTTTAAACAAAATGTTTAAAAAAAAATTTATAAGAAAAATGATTTGATAAGAATAGAGAGATTAAAGTATATATAGTGAAGAAAAGAGGAAGAGAGGGCCATTTAAATAGAGAGAGAGAGAGAGAGAGAGAGAGAGAGAGAGAGAGAGAGAGAGAGAGAGAGAGAGAGAGAGAGAGAGAGAGAGAGAGAGAGAGAGAGAGAGAGAGAGAGAGAGAGAGAGAGAGAGAGAGAGTCCCATCATGACCTTAGAATGCCTCTTTATTGTGTTCCAAGTATGTAATTTTTCATGCATAAATCCATAAATAAATGAAAGTTATAAATTGTATAAACCATGCTCCCCATCTGGTAATATTTTTAGAATCTTCCACATATATCCTCATATTATAGGGGTCTTGTTCAAACATATAGATCACATATTGTAGTAATGCATCATTTACCATGTGAAAATGATAAGCACTCTCTTTCAAAGTTAGTTGGGGATAAAACTAATATATCTTTAAAGTCTTGATATTTCCTACAATATTCAACCCATTGTAAAACCTCGTCCTAACAAAAATATAAACAAGATCTGAAGTCATGTAGAACTTATAATTTATGTTGACTTTTGTGAACTACTTGTGGATGGAATCACTCATGGGTTATCCCCAGTTGATGTATTTTTAATTATTTTGAATGATAAATATATACATGTAAATCCAAGTTTGTAAACTCCATGTAATTGGACTCACTATCACTTTTTGAAAGATTGTGATCATGTCATTGACCTCGTTTGAGAATTTGAAGTTGCATATCATTTTAAGAAGCCTCATCAATTAATGATTTGATTTTATCAACCATTTTTTATTAACACATTTGGAATAGAAACCAATTTTATCCTCCTAGAATTTTTGAGCAATGGTTGGAGTCAAGTCAATAAAGGATTCCCTATCCAACAACTGGAGAATTTTATCAATGTGCTTTGGTGCTAGGCATAAGACATATTCTCATCTTGAGCTCTTGACTTCCCTCCTTTCAGTATCATAGTGTTTATCCATGTTTAGGACTAATTTTGGGCACTACACTGATATTACGAAGGTATTCACTTGATTTAGTCCACTATTGTGAATAATTTCACCATTGTCTATCTTGTGGACCCCACTAATTTTACTCCAGAATTCATCCATTTCAATATGATCTAGGTAAGTATAAAATATGTTTTTTACATTGGAGTCCAATTGTGATGGAGGAATGACCTATTGAAATTTATATTTCATATATGTAACTTATTTACCTTGGAGTCCTTTTTAAGATTAGTATTCTTTACAGTAATTTTCTTCAGGGTTATTTTGATTGGAGTCCCATATGTTAACATATGATGTAGAAAAACTACTTGTGAGAAGAAAATAGATATTTGAATTGATATTGTGAATAAGTAGAAAATAAAGTGTGTTTATATAAGGTACATATCTTAAAATGTGTTTGAACAAGGTGCATAATCTGAGAGTATGTTTAGTAGGAGATCAAGTTTTGAACGATGTATGGCCATGCCACGGGTTCTGATGGGGGTACCGAACATGATATAGGTTCTGATAGGGTTCAAAACATGATAGTGCTCTAATAGGGTGCTAAACATGCTTGGTTTTTGATACGGTACTAAACATCCTAAAAGTTCTAACAAGTGATCAAATAGATCTCAAATTTTGATTATGTTTCAAATCAAGTCAGATTATGTGAAGGTGTTAACCAAGGTAGTGGAGTCTAGTAGTGTTCCAAGTAAGGGAAATTATAATGGGGGATAATTTATTTTTTGAGTCCAATATATTTATATATTAATCTCAAATTACACTATGATAAATTTATAACAAATAAAAAGGAGGTCTGAAATCATCTATGTGATTTTAAAAGACAATATGAGTTTGGAAAGGTTCACAAGAAACGTGATAACTTTGAGAAACTATGTGTCAATGGTGAAAACCTTAGTTTGTTTTTATTGGTAATAATCCAAAATTAATCATCATGCAATGTTAATGATCATGTGAAGGAAAATTTTACAAGTGGGAGCAAGGACAAATGAATTAGAATGGTAAAGAATTAGGGATTTAAATCTAAGTGCAAAAACCATACATGTGTGATAGGAAATATTAATGGTATAATTTTAAGTATGCATAAGGTCATTTTTTGGTCTAATTTGCATGTATGCAATGGTTTCATAATATGAGGGATTCATATACATGTGACGTGTTTCAAGGTGTGATTTATAGGCTATCAAATGCTAAGCAAGGTAGTGGAGTCTAGTAGTGTTCCAAGTAAGGGAAATTAAGATGGGGGATAATTTTTTTTTTTTATTCCAATAGAGTTATAGATCAAGATCAAAGTACACTATGATAATTTTTTAAGAAATAAAAAGGAGGTCTAAAATCATCTATGTGATTTTGAAAGAGAATATGAGTTTGAAAGGGTTCACAAGAAACATGATAACTTTGAGAAACTATGTGTCAATGGTGAAAACCTTAGTTTGTTTCTATTCGTAATAATCCAAAATTAAGCATAATGTAATATCAATGATCATGTGAAGGAAAATTTTAGAAGTGGGAGCAAGGACGAATGAATTAGAATGGTACAAAAATAGGGATTTAAAGCTAAGTGCAAAAAACCTACATGTGTGAGGGGAAATATTAATGGTATAATTTTAAGTATGCACAAGGTCATTTTATGGTCTAATATGCATGTTTGCAAGGGTGTCATAATATGAGGGATGTATATACATGTGATGTGTTTCAAGGTGTGATTTATAGGCTATTAGGTTCTACAATGTCTAGTTGTAGGCTTGTTAGGTGTCATAGTGTCTCGTTATAGGATTGTCAAGTTTTGACATATGTTTCAACACACATCAGGTTATAATCACTTTCCAAACCAATTGTTTAAATTTGACATGTGTTTGACAAGTCTTAAAACTTTGACAATGTAAGATAACACAACCATGCTTTTGTACTTTCCCCTATTTTTGATATTTTATGCTTAGATAATGGATTATAGGATAGGGTATTCTAAATTTTGAAAAAGGTGATTTTGACAAGTTATAACTTATTATGACCTTATTTGATCGATTACAGTCATAAGACTATTTTTTTTAACACTTGTTCAAAGACTAATACAATAGCTACCTCTAGATGGGGATCTTAAACTAGAAGGGATGAGAGAACTCTAGACTATGGTTTCATAAACAAGTGCATTTACATTTGGATATGGACTCATTTAAATTTTTACACACAAACTAACAAAGGGTAAAGAATGATATTTACATAGAAACAACTAATCAACAAGGATAAAGATGTAAAACAAGACACACAACAAAAAACAAGCTAAAAAGAACAACTGAAAGGAAGCATAACCAAAATTGTTATGTACATACTATTGGGTGAATATTTTGTCATCAACTAACTGACGGCAAAATGGGTATATCAACCATAGCACAAGGAGATTTATATGGCAAAATGGGTATGTCTACCACAACATAATGAAATAAATCTCTCCTCTCATTAAGGGGAGGTTCTCTATAAGTTAGGGGAGGTTCCCTATAAACTACTATATACTAATATAAACTAAAGATAGAATCAAGGGTGAGATAACACCATCCATCTCTCTTTTTTTAGAGATGATGTTCACAAATTAAAGGAAAATTCTTGGGTAATTGCTAAAGGCATTTCTCTTCTTTTAGAAATGATGTTCAGAAAACTAGAGGAAGACTTCCTGGGTAGTAACTATAACCACAAGAAACCCATGAAAGCACAAAGTCTTTCATTGATTCTCCTATTGATTTAGGATGAAGTATCATAGTAGAATTAAGTGCAGCCCAAAATCTCCACCTAAAACTATAACAAAGTAAAATATTACGAATGCTAAGGGGAGCTCAAAGTCTCTCCAATATCCTTTACACTAAAACACAAAACACACAGACTAAAGATAATTATGGCATCACAAAGTCTCCCACAGTTGACTTTAGGACATCTTGTAGATTATTTCCTCTAGTTCTACTTATTTGATCAAATAGATAAGACTGTATTTAGGAAAAAGACATAAGAATACTTTCCTAGATAACACAAGCTATTTCAACACAAAGTCTGAAAGGTCACTTACTTTCTCATTCAGCTGATAAAATATGATTAACAATCTAAGCTCAAAGTCTCAAGAATGCCTTTTAATTTGGGTAGAGTTTCACTTCTAATAATAGAGAGATCTCCTTTCGACAAACTGAGAGATTACAATATATAGCCCCCAAAGAAAGATTTTGGTGCTCCTTTTCACAAAAAGACCCATGTTGCATTAAATGCATTGGAAAGAGGAAGTTATGTGTAGGGGCCATGATAGAGCAGGTTACTAGCCTTGAATTTAGCATTTTAAATCATCTCAAATTTCTCCTCCAAAGCATGGGCCACTTGGTCCTCTTTAAGATACTTACACAGCTGTCCATTCACCTTTACTCAAACGAAGACAAATAGGCTGCACCATTGAATGCTTGTGCACTCTAATATTTACTTGGTGGACTGCTCCACCTACTGGAATAACTCTTCTACATATATTTCTATATTCTCTACAACTTTCCCTCTTTCCTTGCTATACTTTGTCTCTTCCTAGTGATCTGAGCTCTTAGGGCTGACTTCTCACTTTCTGTTGGCTCCTTTGGCTGGTCACTGAGTTTGTTCCCAGGTCTGTGCCATTTGAAAATCAATGGTTATTTTGTTATCCTAAATTTGATGTCCATGGGGACATCACTAGTCACTAGTCACTTGAACCATTTTGAAACTTGAACCTTTTGGAGTTTGCTGGTTCAATGGTTTAATGGTTTGGCGATTCAGTGGTTCGGTGGTTCTACAGTTCGATAATTTGGTGGTTTAATATTTATTTCAAAGAGCTACATTCACTTAGTCTTATTTAGGAGTTCAATGTGTCATTGATCCAATTATTTGAACCATTTGGTTTAACCTTCTTCTGGAATCTTCTGCTTGAACCATCTGCTCGAACCTTTTGCTCAAACTTTGAACTTTTGAACCATTTGAACCTTTGAACTCTTTGAAGTGGAGTTCAATGGTTCAATAGTTCATTCCTTGTCTTTAAACCCTACCATTTAACCCTTTTGATTTAACCTTAGCGATGAACCATCCTTACCATTTTTAGGAAATGCCTTAAGTGTTTTAGAATTTTTCTTTGTGAAAGCCTGCCTGTTGAACCTACAATTTCCTTAGTTGAAAAGGCTTGTGCAATTGAAGAACTTGAATGCTTAGAACATTTTTTGAAAAAGGAAGAGACCATTTTTGGCCTACAAGACCAAAATGGTCAACATGTTATCCACAAAAACAAGTGATGGATTTTGGGAACAACACATACTTTGATGAAGGGGACAACCTGCTTTCATTTGAATTAATGCTTTGGTTATTACCCATTGTAGGAAATCACTGATGATTTCCATCATGATATGCCAAGTAAAAGGTGTTATCGATGTATAAATGTCTAATATTGAATGGGCCCATCCATAGAGAATCAATTTTTTGGTGAATTCCCTATGGTTCCAAACATTTATCCCATAATAGAATAAAATCTCCCAGTAAAAATCCTTCTTATTGGTTTTATTATCAAAATTGATGTTGAATTGAGCTTGGTGTTCAATAATTTTATCAATAAATTATTCAATGTCTTATTATAGTTTGCTCAAATAGAGTCTTCTCTTGTCTAAGGGACTTTCAAAGTTTTTATTCTCAATATCCCTAACTAGCTATGATTCTAGCAATTTAAGTGTTATTGGGACTATCATGGTGATTCCATACAGAAACTAAAATGGGGACATGCCTATGGCTCTCTTCAGTGTTATATGATCCACCCAAAGTGCATTGTATAATATATTATGCTAATTACTCTAATTCTCATCTACCAATTTATGAATATTAGTGACCAAGTTCTCATTGATTGATTTAGATTGGTCATTTCCCTTTGGGTGTTGGTTTGAAGAATAGTATAACGAGATGCCATATCCATAATAGAATCCAATCAACTCCAAGGAAGACAAATTTGAGGCATTTTATATTATGATATTTTGTGGAACACTATACCTCGCCAAGATATTCTATTTGATGAAATTATAAATAACTATAGAAATTATTTTCTTAACTAGGATGGCTTGTACCTGTTTGGTGAAATAGTATGTAGAAGTGAGAACATGTGTGTGTCCTAAACCTGAATGGGGATTTACTGTTACTATAAAATAAATACCCCATTCTTGAATAAATCTTCTATTACCACTAGTTTGAGAGGAAATAATCTAATATTTGGTTTCCTAATGAACTATTAAGAAGCCTCACATTTCCTCACCCACTCATAAGAGTCTTTGAAGAGTGTAGGACAATACTATAGAGCTCTTACAATCTTGTAAGTTTTCACTAGAGTAGACAAGTGTCCACAATATTCTCGATCATGGAACACCTATAAGAGTTTATTCTATTGTTCTATGTCCACACATCTTAAGATTAAGCCATCAATACTCATTCTAAATAATGTACCATCTCAAATCACATACTTTCTGTCCTTCAACTTAATTATCATTCACTATTTCAAATTCAATTGAGATGAATATTATACATATGTTAAAAGAAACCTAATGTCTATAAACCATTCATTATTTGAATCAATGAATATGACTAGATTAAGTTTCTCTTTATTCCAATCATCAAAATTTGTAGAAGAAATTGGCTAAGAATTTATTTATTTTGCTATAAGTTGACACAATCTTTTTTCTAGAACTAAGTTTGTCGATTTGATTTCAAGGTTGTATTCTTGAAATTCAATCATCCAATTACCCCTTTTTAAACCCAGTTCATTTTGAGTAAATATGTATTTTACCTTTTTAATTGGTACCATCATAATGGAATGTGAATGCAAGATATAATGTCTAAATTATTTGATAACTTTCACAATTACATATGCATGTTTTTCTTCAGTGGAATATTTTAATTCATAGTTATTGAGATTATAACTCATGAAAGAAATAGGGTATTCAATAAATTCATCATTTTAATAATTAGTATTTTTCATAGAGTGTCATCTAAAGAATAGCTATAAATGATAAAATATTTTTTGAGATCTAAATAGACTAAAGTTGGTGCATGAGTGATAGAAAATTCTATTTTCTTTAATGCTTATTTGTCTTCATTATTCCAATTGAAATAATGTTTTCCTTTAGTGATATTGATAATATATTTGTTGATCTATACAAAATCTAGTACAAATATTCATAGGAAGTTTACTTTCCCAATGTAGATATGTACACATAATTTACTTGTTTTCAATGATAAGTTATGGATTACTTCAACTCTCTCTAAATCAATCTTTACCCCTTCTTTATAGAAAATGTGACCAAAGAGTTTTACTTTAGTAACCCCAAAATAGAATTTTTAGGGCTAATATAAATACCATGCACCAAATATTTCTTGAACACTTTTTCAAGCTGTTCATAGTGATCTCCTTTCTTAGAAAACATCATCAAGTCATTTAGGTATATCATAATTATTTTTTTCTTCAAATCCTTCAATGTGAGATCCCTATATCTCTGAAAGGTATCCCTTCATAAATTAAGCCAAAAGGCTTTCGATGATATGTGAAATAACCCCATGGGGTTTTTAAGTTTATTTTGTGTTGATATTCTCTATTGACTTTAATCTTGTTATATCTTTAGAAACCATCTAACATTGAAAACATTCAATAACCTATGACATCTTGGAGAAATCGATCCATAATTAGATAATTATCTTTGAGATATGTGTAATTTAGATATTTTAAATTAAAAAAAATTATAATTTACCCACTTTTTTATGAATAGGTAATATGTTGGCAACCCAAATAAAATGGTGGATAGGAAAAATAATTCAAGCATCGAGCATTTTTTGAAATTTTATTAAAATTGTACATACAATCATGGGGTTGTATTGTATTTATTTATACTTGAATGAATTGGAATCAAATTTGAGAGGGACTATGTGTTGCAACTCCTTAGGATAAAAATACTTAAGATATACATATAAATATTCAAGTATGTCTATGTATTTTTGAAGCAAGCTGAAAATTTTTATTCGTTCTTCAGGGAAATAACATTTTCTAATGTTAAATAGTCTAGGTTGTTCATCAGAACCTATGTTTTTTTCATTCTCTGCTGAGTTGATAAATTTTTTTTGCATTTTATTTCTTATGAATATATCATCTTTATTGAATATTTATTCTAAAGAAACCAAACTTCTGTGAATACTATTTCCTTTCAATTTGATCACTCCTTATTCATATTGTTCATTAGCTATTCCTTTTTTCTATATTTGAGACGTATATCCTTTATATGAAGATTCACTACATTCAATGTACAAGTTCCTAAATATGTCACCTTTTTCAAGAAAAGAGATGATTAATTGATTATCATTGAGTACCTACTTATTTTATTATTTATTTGGTATGTTGGGTTGGTAAACCAATTAGATTATGTGTTTATTCATACCAATGATTGCATGTGGAATTAGAAATGAATATGACAATATAAGTATGTCTAATTTAAAATTAATTTATCTTGGAATGATATTAATAAATAAGGAATTTAAGTTTTATACTCTATCCCTGAATATATTTTTGTAGTGCCTCAAGTATTCATTTTTCACTAGATATTGACCTTTAACCTACTTGACAACTAATTTTGCATCACCTGAGACTTTCAAATTATTTTTTCCCATTTATGTTACATCATGTAATATGAGTAGCATAGCTTCATACTCTACAATATTACTCATACATTCAAACTACAATTTATATGAGAAAGTAAGTACATATATGTTTGGGGACATCAAAACTACTCCTGAATCGACTTCAGTTGAATAAAAACTATGATCAAATTCTAATGTCCAAACTTCATTGGGATCTATTTCCATTATTTTAGTCATATCAAAATATTTTTATGGCATAAGTAGATAATTACCTATTCTTACATCTTCATATAAGATATTTACTTTTGGACCATCTACTTTTTTCATAATGTATTTGGTCTTCAAATTGGGTTTATATGTTGTTTGACTCCTTTGACACGAGTAATGGCATGAGATACATCGAACTGAATCTTGTCACCAAGTTCTCTATAAAAATTTATTTCCAAAATAATACCATAGGTAGCTAAATTGTCTACCACCAATATAGTCGTCTTAATTCTTTTATGTGGAAAAGAAGCTATGGAAACTTTTGTATCTTTGATTTTTCCAACAAGAGGAACTTTTTTTTATTACATGGAGAAAAAAAAAAAAAAAATTATTTTTTCATGCCAACCCAAGAGCATGAGAAAATTTAGTAGGCATTACATTATTTCAGGCTCTAGTGCCAATAATGCAATTACTCACTTTGTATCCTTTGATAAATTGGTAAATATAGAAAGACTCAACTTTATTTGAATTGAATGTGAATGCTATTATGGAGATTAATGAATTAGCAAAAAATGGGGTTGTAAGTACTACTTTGATTTTGACCTATTTTTTTATCAGGACTTTTACCTTTGATAAATTATACTAGCTTATCTAATTGGTAAATATTTATCCTCAGGTACTTAGCTTGAGACAATTGGATTTTGATTTTATTTATATGTTTGATTATATCAAAATATAAAATATTAGTAGAAGAATAATTTTCAATGAATTAAGGAATATTCACATCATTTTCAGTAGAAGTATTACCTTTTTGATAACTAACAATAGTATTATGAGCAAGTTTACTTGTTTTAGTCATTCATTTCTTTCATTTCATTTTTCCAGGTGATGTAGTCCCTTGTGAAAGAATGGCTTTTGGGGTTTCTTCATTTTTCATAACTGTTACTTTTTCTGATTCTACACTTCATTGAAGATTGTAAATGACTAAATGTTCATGTCTTGAATGGTGTCATCATAATCATATTCATCTCATTCATATTACAATTATTCATTAGTCGATTTTCCACCATGTTCTTATATTTCAAATTATTAAAGATATGGAATTTATATTTCTTCTATTTCTTATATTTTCCTCATATCCAAAAATCTCTTCTATTTCCCAAATGGCATTTGTTGGAGCATTTAAATTTGGGTGTGGGGGAGATTTCATGTTAATATTTTTTTGATGAGCTTACGAACATTGATAATTAACTTTTAATGGTGCATAATTTCTTCTAGGAATAACTTGGTAAGGAGGAGTGATGGTTTTCTAAGGTAGTTGTTTTTTCAAAGCTACTATATCATTATAGAGTTTTTATAAAAGTTGTTCAATAGAAGATTGACTTGAACTCTATGCGTTAAATTTTTTTGGTTGTTTTTTCAATTTTACAACCTGGATCATTTAATTTTTGATATTAATGGATAAAATTTGGGGTGTGTTCAAGTCACTTGCTTTGGTTTTTCTCAACTAATAACTCACTTTTGGACACTAATAATTGATAAAGAAGCATTTATATCTGTCATTTGTCAGCTTAACATTCTCTAGTATCTTATGAAGTAGATTATTCAACATAGATAAAAAGTATCTCATGCGTTCATAAACATATTTCTTCATTTGAGTGAGTCGAGCCAATAATACATGTGCATCTTTTGTTTATTTGAGTCTAGTTTCAAATTTATTTTTCATATCATTCCAATTGGTAATAAATCCTAGAGGAAGGTGATAAGACCAACCTATAGTTCCATTTTGGAGAGTTTCAATCAATAATTTAATTACAATGTCCTCATATTAGACAAACAAGATTTTTAATGTTATAGAGAAAACATCAATATATTCATTTGAAAGTTTTTCACCATCACTTAATTTTTTTTTTTAAAATTCTATGATCCTTAGGAAGTTCATCTAATTATCACAAATATAATAGACTAATTGCATTACCCCATGGTACTTCCATGGTTGGAAAATTTATATGTAGTGGGAGAAAGGTTCCTAAAAGGATGAGAACATGGATTAATATTGAACCAACTTGTAATTATTTACTATTTATGGGACTAGATGGAAGGCTAACTAACTTCTTAAGTGTACTTTTCTATTCAGGATCTAACTTGAAGTAAGAAATATATTGTAACCAATAAAAAGGGTATATATTACCTTGGGATTTTCTTACCCGTGTAAATACTTTTTTCTAGATTGAAATAAATATTTCTATTGTTGAAGTGTAGGTTAAACTTGAAGTTCTCTATAAACTAGTCTTCTTTGTCATTCTCTATGATTACTCATCTTCTAATGTCTCAAAAACTATTATAAATTATACTACACTAATTATTTTATCACACATGAATCATATCAAATATTAATAAATGTACTCTTGTGTTTCACTAAACCAATCAAGATTTGGTTGAAGTACTAAAGCTTGAGCTATTGGGATGGTCAAGAGAAGAAACTCTTACTATAGAAAGTATTTAAATGGTTATGTAAATTATGATTATTTCTTGTATTATTACTTTTTTTCTTAATACAATTTCAAATTTTATTCAAATGATAAGGGCATGATCTATTTCAAAATTTATAACTGTAGTGATATTGTCAAATTAAACATCACTTGTTTTGTAATTTCAGGCAAGTAACTAAAAACTTGAAGTAATATCTTTTTCTATATATTCTATATGATTCAAAATAGGTTTATGATCAAGATATTGATTTATGGTAAGAGTCATATGCATGATTTATTATTCAATATTTTATCTACTTAAAGAGATATTTGGGCTATCATATTTTTAATAACCCTTTGTTCCCTCTCTACATGATATAGTTATTTGTTCAATATGGTGTTAATGATTGAGAATTGAATAACACTAACTTCAGCACCATACCATGAAATTTGTATGATATTAGCATTAATGTATATCTACAAAGGGTATTTCCACTCAATATTTATTTGATGAACTAGTCCTCAAGCTGACAGAAGAGACGTGTGGGGAAAAAGTTGACATATGTGGGCCACACAAAAAATACAAAGACATGTCACATGGTGTGCACCAAAAACTAATGGATGGAAAATTTGTTTGGGGGGGTAATATGAAATTTCAGTCACTAGTTTAGGTTCAAATTCCCTCTCCTATTATAAGGCAAAGCTACCTTTATTTAAAACCAAAAAGATGGTGAAAAGTAAACTATTCAAAAAAAAATTGGTGTTTTATAGGGGTTGTAATTTTAACCAAAAATTATGAGAAAGGTAGTAGAAAGGAAGTAAAATAAGGAAAATAAATGAAGGGAAAATATAAATGATTTCAGAAGGATGATAAATATTGTTGGCCAAATTCATAGATGAATTGGAAATATCAATAAAAATGATGATTTTACTACAAGGAAATCTTTCTCATTCAATGGAGTAGAAAGAAATTATGTATTCATAATAACACACAACATACACCAAAAAAGTTGTTTATTAATGATAAATTATATAACATGAATATTTTTTATTTCCTTGTAAAACTACATGAAATTATTATTTTTACCCCATTGAGATTTCACAATACCAAAAATTACAAATGTAGATTCAAAGATAAAACTCTACAGTGAAATTTCTTTTTTTTGACTAATTTATCACAATTTAAGTAATATATTAAAAGAATAGAATCAAGTATATGTGGATGAAAACACATAAATTTACAATAAAGAAATCATGAATACAAATTTTGTAATAATTTATTTTATATTTATTGTTGATGAGACATAAATATAATATCCTCTTTATCTATCTTTTCAAAAAAAATTACTATCATAATCACTTAAAATGATCCCCAAACTTATATTTATGGTTTAAAATAGGTAGTTGTGCTACATAACCAATATTTTATATTTTCAAGAACTTGAAAAAACACATTCGCTATTTCACACAACTTAAAACTTGAATAAACACATTAAATAATTTTCACAACTTGAAAAATAGTGTTGGTGTTTTGGCACGACTTGAAAAAGTACAATGACAAATTTTTACAACTTGAAAAAATGCATTGGAAAATTTGCACGACGCAAAACTTGAAAAAAGGACTTAGTACATTTTCATGACATACAATGTGTGAATAAATTGTTACAAAAAAAATGATTGTAAAATTTGAGAATGACTTATAATTACAAGTATGGAAATGATAAAAATATGTTACCAAATTACTTGTCTTCTTCTTCCTCACTGAGAATAACTTCGATCTTTTCATTCATTAGAAGATGTTTCTTATACTTATAGTCATTGAATTTTTGAAAATTTTCTCTCACTTTTTCTTCATCAAAACCATCTAAATATATAAAATCTATTTATACCTCATAATACATATCTACCATTTTTTGTGATGTTCATTGAAGTCTTTAAAGAATTAAATTCATATTTCATAGATTATTATGATATTTGATCAACTTACAAATGGATTCATAGTTGAACTTAGATTTTGGAGTCAATATCTCTTCAATATTCTTATTGAATTTCTTAATAATGATGTCTTCATTGACCATTTTACTATCATCATACACATATGTAAATATAATCTTTCCAATTCATCTTGATATTTCAATAATAAAATCACCTCCCATTGACTTAGGGTCACAATTTTTTTTGATTTTATCTCTAACAATACAGATCCTAAATAAGCTAGCTCATATTTGATAAGTTCTATAATTTTCTCAAAATTAATGAATCCTTCCTAAATGATCTCATCTAGGCAAGTAGTGGAGAAATATTTCAATGTGGGAATCATTTATTTTCATTTCTCTACTTATCCTACATAATTATCTTTGGCTTCAATTTCCTTATGAAATCTTATTGAATTTAAGAATATGTAGTCATTATTTTATTATTTGTGGAAACACCCTATTGTATAATTTTTAGACCATTATTTTTTTTCTCCGCCCATGTGTCCAATTTTCTCTACAAATTTTAGTGTTTCTATGTGGGTGATTTGCAGGGAAATAGAGGAAGAAAAAGACTGGATTGGCTTGATCAAATTTTGTACTACTAATTTTAATTGCTTACATTTTTACCTAAGATTATCTTTGGTCATCTTATCTCGATTCATATTTTCAAATAAAGTACCAATTACCAATTGAACATTTTATTTCATTCCTTCCCTAGTTTCTTTCCCCAAATTGAATTTTGAGATATATTAGTCTTAATCACTAACACTACTTTCTTTATCTATAGGAGGAATGGATACCTATACATATTTGTCTCCCTTATCATCTTTGATTATTTTGGACACAATCTTGTTTTTCTTCTTTGATTGTGGAGGGATATTTGTCAGGGCATTGAAATCAATCTCTTGAGGATGAACAATTTTGTTTATTTTCTTTACTATGTCATTCAACTAGTCAGGAATATCTAAACTAGGGGGAGGTTACTGTACAATGACAAAATCAGATTTAGTTTGAGTCTAGAGAGGATATGGAAGGATTTTCAAGGATTGGATATCTTTTGGTAAAATTTAAATTTCTTATTTATTTTAAGTATTTATTAGTAATTTGGGTGAAACTATAAGAGATAGTTTAATATCTTGTGGAGTCGGTAGAGGTAAATAATTATTAGGTTAAAGAAGAGTAGATGATGAAAGCAACAGTGAAGTATCAGATGCAAAGAATTTTTGTGTTTTATTTGTTACTATTGTTTGAGATTGAACAAAGCTATCAAGGAGAACATCCTATGAAGTATAAATTCTAGGAGAACAAGAATATTTTTCTACTAACCTTTTTATCTTGAGTTTGATAGGCCTATGAACTAGATCAATAACTAAAACATCCTTAGTTTCTATCTCATATTCTATATCTATGGTGTCTTTGCTCACACTAGATGCTTGTGATGTTCTAACTTCTGATTGGTGTTATTTGTGAAAGTTACCAGGTTCAATTTATTTTGGTGATGATGGAAATCCTACCTTATCAATATTTCCACCTTTAATTTTCAACCAATCTAATGTCATGTTGAGCATAACATGTGTTCTACTTATGAAAGAATTACATTATTTTATTTTCCATTCAATTCTAATAATTATCTTTGATTTAATTCCTTTCTTTTTAATATATTTAATCCAATATGTCATCATGTACAGGATTTTTGAAAACTTTTTCAATGTCAAATGCAATGACCTATTTTAGGGTGGATTGTGAGTATTCTCAAACTCTTATTTCCTTCTCATCATGATAACCCATCCATTAGTCTTAAAAATGAGACATGTTGATATGAGGAATGAAAGATAGTCACAATTCGACCTCCAATGTTAAAATAAGTCCTACTTTCAAATGGATAGATGGTGACACATGTGATCTCTTCTTCAACATATTTTTCTTTTTCCAATGATGCACACATTTATCTTCCTATGGCGTTAGGAAATTTCACCCCAGCTTTATGTTTTATTACTAAGAACTTGTGTGTCTCGATTAATTGTCTAACCAACTCAATCAAGTAAAATTTATAGTCAACATATATTGGGATAATGTATTGTGTAATTTTACATCCAAAAATCCAAAAATAAGTGAAAGTTAAAAATTATATAAACCATGATCCCTATATGGTGATCTATGTAGAAGCTTTGATATATATCCCCATATTATAAGGGTCTTATTGAGACATCTATATCATATATTATAGGAATACACTGTTTACCATTTGAAAATGATGAGAACTCTCTTTTAGAGTGAGTTGAGGATATAACTCATATCTTTTAAGTCTTGATATTTCCTACCATATTCAACTCACTGTAAAACCTTATCTTAGTAACAACATAGACAAGATATGAATTTGTGTATAGCTTATAATTAGTGTTAACTTATGTCAATTTATTATGGATTGAATCAATGATTAGATATCCCCAATTAATGTATTATTCATTATTTTATATGATCCATATATACATGTACATCCAAGATTTAAAAATTCATACAACTATACTCCCTAACACTTTGTGTAAGAGTGTGATCAAGTCATTTACCTCATTTGTGAATTCAAACTTGGATATTGTCTTTGGAAGCCTCATAAATGAATGATTTTATTTTATCAACTATTATTTGTTGACCCATTTAAAATAGGAACCAATGTTATCCTCCCAAATTTGTTGAGTAGTGGTTAGATTCAAGTCAAAATAGGATTCCCTATTTAAAAAAAATACAACAAACCATCAATTTACTATGGTTATAGGCACATAGAATACTCTCCTCTTGAGTTATTTACTTTCCCTTCCCAATACAAAAAAAATGCAATTTCTTGCCTAAATTCAAACATGCATAATATAAATTATGTTAGTCACTTATGTGAGCCATCATATCCCTCCCCTACCTATTTAATACCTCTAATCATACCTAGAGTAATTGGCTATAACCTTTGATTGAAATCTATTGGACAAGTTGTAGTGATAAGTCCTAAAATACAAGTTTTTTGCTTTGAATAGGCAACTTCTTGAGCTCCAACTGCCATTTCTACCTTTGGGACATATACTTGAGAATATATCACTTCAATCACATATAGTTAGACAAATTACATGTGTTCAGAATACCAAAACTTTTAAATCCACATGGAAATGCATTTTAACTATAGTTTAGGAGCGTAAAAACACTGACAATAAATGTTGTCAAAGTTTAAGTTGTGGTTTCATAACTCTTGTTCTAATGATTCTTGACCAAAACCTAGAAATTACAACATGTTCGAGAGGGTAGATAACATGTAAGCCTAGGTTTTTGTCCTCCCATTAGTCCCAAATGACAAACCCACCACCCATTTCATCTTCAAGAATATTCTTCCCAATATAAGAAAAATGTAGTTTTTTAGTGTAAGTTCAAACACATATAAAATGAAACATGTAAGTCATTTATACGAATCCTCACATCTATCCCATACCTATTTAACCCCTCTAGTCTCACCCTAGAGTACTTAGATGAAACCTTCAAGATCAATCCGTTGAACAAGTTACAATGATAGGTCCTAAAATGCAAGTTTTTGGCATTAAATAAGCAACTTCTTGAGCTCCAACTACCATTTCTACCTCTAGGATTTTCAGTTGGGAATGTATTATTTTGATCACATCTAGATAGGTAAATTACATATGATCACACTGGAATAATATTCAAATCTGCCTAAAATTGCATTTTTAGTACCACTTAAGAGCATAGAAATAGTGATAATAAATGTTTTCAAAGTTTAAGTTGTGGTTACAAAATTCTTATTATGATATTTCCTTACTAAAAACTAGTACTGCCAACATGTTCAATGGGGTTGATGTGCAAGACTAGGTTTTTGGCTTCCCATTAGGGTTGAATGACAAACTGATGACCCATTCCAACCTCAAGAATGCCCTTCCTAATCTAATAAAAATTAATAGGATGTAGTTTTCCTCAAGAATCAATAAGTTGTAGGTTTCCTCTCCAAGGAAAGAGGTCTATAATCTGAGGTTTTTAAATCATATTTTGATATGTAATAAGACTTCAAAAGATCCCTAAACTTAATTTCCATGCTTAAGGTGGAGGAATGGACATAAGTGGGGATCCTAAATTTAAAATCATGCAATATCATGAATGTTCTAGTGAATACAATGAGAGAGTGGCAACTTGAGAGTTGACAATCAATTACATGCAAGTAAGAAGGAATAAATGATAATTAGGGAGACAATTAGACCATGATCTCCTAGGAAATTGGTTTTCAATAATGTCAAACATGCTAACCCTATGACTTGAGCAATAAAATAGTCATTTGATGGATTCAAATAAGCATTGAAGTTCCTTAAAAATACCTTATAATAATGGAGTTACCTCATGGGAGTAGAAAACAAGTTGATCGAAGAATAAGTGAAGTGTTTAAGGCAAGAACATGGTGAGTTAAGATCAAAATGGAATCAAGGAGACCACCATACCTAGATATTGGTCAACTCATGAAGGTATTTAACCACATCAAACACTTCAAATAGCCATGATGCTCCTTTGATGACTTCCTTCCTTCAAGGCAACCTAGTTTTAAGGACAAATGCTAAGTACTTTTAGCAAGCTTATTTTAGCTTGAAGAATATGAAATTATTTACTAATAGTGCCAACCACCTGAAGGTGGAAGCTTATCTAACACCACTAACCTAAAAAATTATTAGTAAATAATTAAAAAATAAATTTATGTGTATCACCTAAAAACTAAAAAACATCAGGTAAAATTGATTACATCTCCATTTTAAAAGTCAGCATGCCTATGTATTTAAATATAATGAACCACTAAGATCTACTCTAACTTTGATAGTATAAATAACAGCTTCATGGTATGACTCCCAAACTTTCTAGAGTTTCCCTTTTAATGGCCTCCCATGATATTTTTGTAATTGAATATTCATTTCAAGAATCAAATTTGAATAATACAGTATCTTCTTGTGTGTTTCCCACTCTTCAAAAAACCATTGATCTAAATTTTTTATAAGATATCATTAAAACCAAGTTACAGTGAGTACCATTAACCTAGTGGGATAGTGAATGCTTTCTCCATTTATAAAAAGGGGAATCAATTTTTTGTTTCTCTCTACACACTAACACAAGTATTAATCCTTTCCATTTTCATCATCCTCATCTACAATAACTATAAAAACATGCCTTGTATCACAAAAAATCATTCTTAGTGACACTGTGAAGATATATAATGAGAATAAATTATACATAATGAAAAATATTCTACCTAGCTATAATAGATCAGATACATGGTCAAAGTCATATGATAATGTCATATATGTAAGTTTCAATGCTACTGGAGCTTTATATGTGTTGATTAGAATTATAAGTTTGGAACTCCAATCATCCACCCACTCTTATAACTCACACTCATTTCAAATAGAGTATGTGCATGTAGAACCAAAACATGACAAGTGTCTCATATGAACAATGCAAGAACTTCCATTTGACCTACGAAATGAGAGGAGCTCATTTCAACCCGTTAGAGTCATACAATCCTCATACTTTGACAAGTTTTCTTCATCCATTAACTAGAAATGTATATGAATAGTATAATTTTATTGATCACCATGACACATGTTCTCATTACACTATTCAACCATAATTTTTACATCTATCAAATCAACACCCTCTTCCAATTTTAATTATTCCTTTGAAACAACTCTTTTTACACATGGTCTCATACTGTCATGCTCACCTTTTCCATGGCTAGGCTTGGTGAATATCAAAATGTTTTATAGACTAGTGGTAACATGCATCCTACTCAACTAATAAAACATCCATGTATTTTTGAATTTTGATGTGAAATTATCTAACCAAATGTAATGTTGATTGAAAATAATTTCCTTTGACTCAAATGTTCATAGAATTTCTGAAAACAACATTGTACATATTACAAATAATGTGATCATTCATTGATGATATAGAAATGGTACTCTCATAATATTTTATATTATTTATTTGTACTATCAGGTGCATGTATGAATTCTATATGCACGGATATGGAAACTTGTTATTAGTTATAATACTATGATTGAACTTCCATTTGGAGTTTGAGTATGTAATTTTCAGTAAAGTTAACTACTAAAAAAATTAAACCAAGTGGCAATGTATCCTTGCTTATATTGAAATGTTCATCCAACCATCTATCCCTATGTGTGCACCTTGCATAGTCATAAATAATTTTCTCCCTATATTTGACCAAAAATTTTGAAACATGTATCTTTTTTGTAACAAACTCACACCTTTTAGATTCTTTACCATCTTTTACTTGATAGTCACTGATTTATATTTTCTTAGGCCAACTAATTCATGTCCAATTGTAATTTTAATCTCTTCATGGATACAATTTTTTATTTTTGGAAATCCACCATAAATGTTGAAATTTCCATCTAAACATAATTTGCTATTAAATAATTGTCCATTTGGAATAAATTCCCTAGCTGATTTTGGTGGAAATTCGATGCCAAACTCTTGTAAAAGGTTTTTAGTATGAAAAGTAAAATGAATATGGTGAAAAACATCATAGTGCATTGAAAATTCAAGATGTTACCTACAAAAAGTGGTGCATGTGTGATTTATTTTTACAAAAAAAGGTTTGGTCATATCAAAATATCTTTGATAAATTGAAATTTGTGGATGTTTTTCCAAAAACTTAGGGTACAATTGTGTTTGGTTCATACCTAAGAAATATTTTGGATGCAGTTCACAGTTATGAAAACCAAATCTTATTTTTGCTACATCTCTTACATTGGGAAAAAATATTTTATTATCTTTCCAAAATTAAGCAAGTAACTCTTGGAGAGCATCGGCAATAGCCTTGTTCTTTCGTTGAATTCTATCAAAGAATGCCTAGAGATCTTTGGTATTAGGTTTATTAAGTCTTTCATGTCTTTAAATTGATTTCATTAATGTTTTTCTATTTATATTAAGTGTTTGGATTTTTTTTAAAGTATTCTTTTTTCCATGTTTGGCCACTTACTGTACAAATTGTAAGTATACATCGAGCAACACTACAATCTTAGGTGCATGTTTTTGTGCCTACAATATGATATGCATCATGTAGATTTTAAATAATTTCATTATTTTCATAATCCATGTTAGATGTTATTATTCCTAATGTGTACATTATAGTTCTCATCTTAATCATTTTTATCAAGGAAACAAATAATTAACATCTTGGACTATCATAATACAAATTATGAAAGAAACCATTCCAAATTTGTTGAGCTAGTCTTATTGAATAGTGACAAGAGATTTTTTTATGCATTTGTTCTAAAATATTTTCATCGACTTCAATTAAGTATTTTTATTTTCTATGCACAATTCTTGGAGGTGTTGTTAATGGTAGAATTTGTTGAGAGTGTGTTTCAAAATCATTACTACATTCATTGTTTAGAGGAGAGATGCCACTTTAATCATTATTTATTTTTCATTATATGTTTCCATGAAATTTTATTGATTGTTAATTTTATCACTATTTGTTTGCATTAAATTTTATTCATTCCTTAGAGGTGAAGCATCATACATAGATTCATCATCAACAACATAAAAAACTTGGAAATTTTAATGTAAACTTAAAAAATTATCTAATTAATTATTGTAAATTTAACTATTATTCATTTCATTATGGTCAATTTCATCATTATTCAATTAATTATGGTCAACTTCATCATTTTTGAATTTATTATTGTCAATTGGATCATTATCTATGGTATTTGGTTCATCAGGATTAGGGTTTGTACCATATCTACCATGAAGTTTTGCATTCATATCTTGTGTTTCTCTCTCAACTCTTCTAATTCCTAAACTGTTTTATTTATTAAAATCTTTCTTTTTATCCAAAGTGATCCATTGCTCATTAAGTAAAATTGATAGCTTTTCAAAGGTGGGGTCAAAAGTACACAGTTACCACAAGTCCCATAAAAGTATGGAAAGAATGTTTGTGGGGATTGAATTCTCGATGTGGGTTAAAAATAGACATTGAAAAGTGAGTTTTGTATATATTAATAATAACATTATTGTGTTATGTAATAATGTGATCACGTTATATGACATGATCGTGTTATTCCATAATGCAAACATGTTATTCTTAATACTCTATTTGAGTAAAACATAGATTTTGAGAAGAAAGTTTTATCTATATTTAGAAAAATATGATCATGTTATTTAATAAAATGATCACATTATAATTAATATAGATTAGGGATTGGGGATTAGGGCATTAGTGCATAGGGTTTAGGGAATAGGGATTAAGACATTAGTGCATAGGGATTATAGATTAGGGATTATGTTATTATAGCATAGGGCTTACAATTTATGTTTTAGGGAACTTAGGGATTAGGGAATAAGGTTTAGGTTTAAGGTTGTATATAAGGTATAATCATTATATTCCATGTGGACCTAGTTCTTACTACAAAGGATGTTAATTGGGGCTAAATCGATTGGTAAATAGGGAAAGTTTATGGTTTATAATTTAGGGTATAATGTTTAAGGTTTATGATTTAGATCTTAGGGTTTAATGTATATATGGTTTAGGGTTAACATATGGTCCAATGTGTTTCTAAGTTTAATTATCCCCAAGTCATCACATATTGCTCACCAATTTTAGACAATTGGGAGAATGAGTAATGTGATTCAAGCTAAATTAATTGTAATTTATATACCGAATAATTACTCTAAATGACATTAATTAGTGTTAAACTAATTGCTTTAGGGTTTAAAATATAGGGTATAGGGTTTATGTTTTAGGTCTTGGGGTTTAATACCTATAACCATTAGGGTTTAGGGTACACAGGGTCAATCACAAAGATAATTAAGGATAATTTAAATCACTTGGACTTATTTATGACTATAAAATAGTGTTTTTGGGTTCTTATTGTACCCCATGTTATCATGAAAATTGAGTGAATTAGTCAAATGAGGAATACATTTGTGTGATTTAGGACAAACTGAGCCATGTGAACTTAATTCTTAGTCTAGATAATGTTAATTTGGGCTAAAATGATTGGTTCATGGTTTAAAGTGTTTACATTTATGGTTTAGAGTTTAGGGATTAGGAACTTCAATGATTAGGGATTAGGGTATAGGTTTTAGGGTATATAAGGTATAATAGTGAAGGCAATTTAGGAAAATTTGAGCTCCTTAAACCTAGATCTATAAGTAAAGACTGTGATTTTGAGCTCAATTAACCCCCACATCATCACAATTTAAGCCAATTAAATCGATTATGGTAATTAGTGATGTGATATTGACCAAGTTGATCCATATGAACCTAATTCTTAGTATAAAGGATGTTAATTGGTGATAATTTGATTGGTTTAGGGTTATATGGTCTACAATTTAACGGGTTTGGGGTGTAGGGATTATGGATTAGGGTTTAAGGTATGGGATATAGGGTCAAATCGATAAGGTAATTAAATGAAATTTGATATTTTTGTTGATGTATTTATGATAATTGCCTTCATGTTTGTATTTCTGATAAAAGTAGGGCTAGTTAAGCCATTTATGTTGCATACATTATATTGGCGCCCAAAATTGAATTGGCCTACTTTAGAGCCCTTGAAACTTATATTTATCATTATATGCTTCTTCACAGAATTAAGTTCATGTGAGATTAGCTATGTCATCTATGTTAATTCTCATTTGGTAAGAGACATTTGTGAAATTTCCAAAGGATATTTCAGGTATGACATGATACACTTTCGCTAGTTCTAAAATATGTTCCTCATTGGTGAAGTTTCTCTAGTGGTAGTATGTGAATGTTTTTGTGTGTACATAATGGTGTTTCATTTAAGGAAATAGGAGAATATTTGTAGCCCCAGAGGAAATACCCCTGTTGCATATTCCATAGTTTTGATGATTGAAAGATTTGAAGTGTTTTGTGGGTGTCAAGGGAATATTGCTCTCCTCCCCATTATAAAAGTATGGTTCAAAGGTGAGTAAATGATAAAGAATCTAAGCTCACATTTGACTAAGACATGTGGTAGATCCTCAAGGGTTTTTAAGTTTTGGGTCCTCTTTAATAAGTGTTAAACTTAGTTTTGTTAGTAAGGTGAAGAAAACTCCCAAGGGTTGAGTGTCTGATTAAGTTAGATTGATGGAGATGCCATGTGTCAATGCCTCAAGATTTTTTAAGTCTCAGGCCTTTTATAATTATTGCCCCACCTTTCATTCAATGGTCATGGTTCAAAAATTAGTCGAGGCATCAGCACCTAAGCATGTAAATAAGATTGGAGACACATGGTAGGCTCTTGGTTATTTATGATGAATGATCCTTTTTTGAAGATTGCCTCAATTAAAAATTGGGAAAAGTTTTAAATGGTCCCTAAAGATCAAATGCTTGAGATAATGACACATGGCATTATTTTCTCTATTAATAATTCAAGTCGTATCATACTAATTTTCTAAAGGAGATGATAATGGAGAAGGTGCAAAAACCCCCAAGAATCTAGGAAGGTGCTAAAAGGTAAATTACTGCTTAAGTGGGCTTGCATGTCATAGAAGAAAAGTGTTAGGATGCTTCCCTCCATTTTTCAAAAAGGGGCCACAAGAATAATAAATGTAGTGGTTGGTGATTAGCCATTTATATTCAAGGCATTAATGGTAATCCTAATCTTAATGGGCAAGAGATTATAACTAAGTATTTCTCTTCATTTTGAATTCACCCTTTACATTCAAAGCAACATTTATGCCTTCAAGCAATCTTTGCACTGAAGGCAAACTATAATGAGAAGAACTGTGATCACAAGTATATTCCTCAAGGTTTTTCTCACTCCATTTGGATGAGACCATCGCAAATACTAGTAAGCGCTCCTCAATTCTCTAGTGTTTTGCAAGAGATTTTTGAGGTGTTTGGAGAATAGTTACAGTGAGGAATTTATTCTAAGCTCAGAATTTTTTCACTCAAGTAGTAATGGCTTCATCCTCTACATTAGTGAAGAGTAGTATCAGGCCTATCTTAGATGAAATTATAGACACAGATGTTTATGGGTTAGATTTTATATCCCTATTGAGTGTTTTATAGTGACCAAAACTCCTCCTAGTTATCTCCAACTTTGGCATGAGCTACATGGTCCCTATAGAGGTGTTTGCTCTGGAAGCCCCATATCTTGAAATATTTATTGCATGTGCTAATGTTTATCAACTAGATACTAGGAGTGATATAAATGGGATCCAATCAATTGTGTGCTCATTCACACCTGATTCCCTTAATGCCATGCTTGGAATCCCTCCTCAGCTCAAGAGTATCACACTTACTCTAGAAGAGTGCCAATTGTACATAGACACAAATGATAAGATGCTATGGGACATTATGAATTTTTGATAGCTTGTAAAGAAGAGGCAAAAGGTTTCTCGATAATCAAGAAACATAAAATTGATAAAATTCAAAGAGTTACCTTAGTATGTTATTACCATGCTACCATGGTCTAATGGGTACCCACCATAGAAAATTTGGAACCATGGATGTTTTCAGTCTTCATATGAATTCTAGAAGGGAATAAGAAGCTAGAATAGGAAACCATCTTGAGCAATAATCTACATAACCAGATGATGTAATTCTATAACAATATTTACTTGAAGGAGAAGTTTGTAGATAAATTATATATGTCTTCATATTTGATGTATAGCATGGTACATAATAAGACCTTCTCAGGTCTCACCCGAAACCTCTCAGGGTTGAGGATATATGCGATTTACCTTGATGAGTGTTTTCTTCGCTTTGAGAACCTTGAATAGGATGACAAAGATGGCCAAGTAAGTAATTGATAGATTTGGTTCCTCTTACATCCAGTTCCAGACTTTCATGTATATTAGAGTGAGTGGTTATTTGGGTGCCCCTCACAAGCTACAAAGATACGTTGATGACAAGGTAGCCATTGTGTAACTCTAAATTAAAAATGCCATGAGCTCTGATTTGGATATTGATTGGTGTGATATATGTTTTATACCACACTTTCTATGTGACACAATTAAGGTAGTTGATGAAGAGTTGGGTGAGATTGAAGATGCTTCATCTGACTATGATGATTTTATGTTTGATTTTCAAATTTTGGAATAAAATGAAAATTCTTGAAAAATTTGGGGATGATACTGGGGTTAATTGATTATGGAGTGTTGTTGAATTGGATTATGCCCCAACTTTTGATTCTAAATATGATGTTAATGTAGATCAAGTATACAAGTTACCTATACATGATTTTGATCATGTAAGGTCCATGATGATCAAGAAGTATTCTGAGGGTAATATGTTAGATGAGGATAGAAGGCTCTTAATTAATCTAATAGCTACCTAGAGGAGTGAGATTAATTTGAGAAGTAGGCAACTGGGTGTAATTCCTCAAGAAAATGTTCCCACGCATCCAAAGGAAAGAAATGTAGTAAATGAAACAAATAAAGTCACGGCTATCCCAAAATCCACCAACAAAGTACCCATCACTCAAGATACTAAATCTAGAGAGTTTCCTACCAAGGGAAATAAGATGCCTATGTTGTCTAGTATCCCTAAATGTGCTAATGAGGATAAGCAAAATTTCCCTTTAAAGATTGTTTCCAAAGTTCTTATCCCACTCCATAATTTTAATAATTATATCCCCTCTAAGTGTGCTATCATGCTTCCTCTAAATTCACCCCTTCCCAAGTATAGTGTTTGTGACATGGCCCAGGTGTTGAGTCAAATAAAGTTCATTGTACCACTTGTTGAATTACTATGAATCACTAAACATAGAAAAAGGGATTTTAAATTTTTAAATTTTGGAGAGAATACAGTTGCCAATAATGTTGAAGTACCTCAAGCACCTTTAGAAGATTATGATGAGCTTGAGGAAAATATTAAACCTTCCCTTGAGGTTTATTTAGGAATATCATTGGTAGAAAGCCAGATGGATGTGGAGCCATTTTACACAAGTTTAATGATTAATGGCATGATTGTACACAACTACATGTTTGATTTATGTGCTTCCTGCAATGTGATGCCCCTGTGTGTTTTGAATGAGCTTAGGGTAAAAATAACATCTACCTTTGGCAAGTGTTATGCCATGGATTCTAGGGTGGTGCCAGTTGTGGGACAAGTTAAAGGGTTGGTAGTGCAATTGGTAGTTCACCCTGGTAAGCTATTAAATATGGATTTGGTAGTTTTGGATTGCCCACCTAAATAGGGAACGTTGATATCAAAAAAATGGGCCACTGGTATGGGTGGAACTATATATATTTATCTTTCTTATGCCACTATTATTTTACAATGTTACAATGGGTGTACTATTGCACCAGTCACATTATGAGGACATGTGGTCTAAGTGCACAATGGAGAAGTAGGTAAGTAAAACTAATTACATGAGTCTCATGGTGCAATAAATCCTTTATTATAATGTTGATCCCATCCCCAAAGATATGGCAGATGATAGAATGACTATGGTACCTATTTACACATAAAAATATCAAAGTGTAGCCCATATTGTAGGTGGATTTTAGTGCCCCAAAGATTGACTCCATTGTATGGAGGGCATTCCCGCTTATTAGAAGGACGTTTAGGTGGCTAAAGAAGCATGGGGTTGATCTCAATGCCTATGACACCTCAATCCTCTAAGAACTCAAACAGGTATTAGAGTTAAAGGCATTCCTACCAACATACATAGGTTATCCTTTGACACCATCAATGATAGTTAAGGGAAAGGGGAAGCAAAAGGATAGTGATATCAACTTCTCCAAGAATGTCTATGTAGAGTCACTAACAACTACCCAATCTAAAATAGGTATGTTATTTTCAAAATTGACAAGATTGACTAAAAATTGGGACAAGATAATCATAAGGGAGGTGCAGCTAGCAAGTGTCACCCCCCATATCCATCTCAATTGAGGGGGGGGGGGGATGATGCTAATAGCCCTAGTATTTGTTACACTTGCCCCACCTACATAGTATCTATAATATGGTCTTCCCCTAAAAACTTATACAAGGAAGAGGGGAGGAGAAGAAGATTCATAGTATTTGAGGCCTAAGAGGGCTAAGAAATCATTACAACCTCTAGTAAGGATATAGAAAAGAAGAAAAGAGTTAGAATTTAAGGACATGCCCCCAAAGGAGACTCCGTGAAACAACAAGAAGAGAGTTCCTCATATGCCCAAAAACTAAGGGATATTAATGATGAAGAAGAATCATATGAGGAAAGTAAAATCACCAAGTTGATAAAGAAACAATGGGTCTTCACTTCTCCCCAAGTGAAAACTCGACACAAAACTTTGAGGAAAAAACCACAAACCCTAGTGAATCCCCAGTTATAAGTTTATTTAAATAATAAAAACCACTAGAGGTGGGAGGAAAAGGTGATGAGGAAGATGTTTTGGCCTTAGATGAACCTTTATATTTTGATGATGTGTTACAGGTCAGGTTTGAGGTGGCCATGTAGGTCCAAGAACCCCAAGAAAAGGAGACAATCTCATTAGAGATAGAGACATTTTTGGATAATGTTATCACCCAACCACTAGGCCAATTCAAGGGTGGTGAAGTTAGAGATATACAAGTGTCTAGGGAGAAAGTTGGGGAGAAGATGACATGAGAAGTACATGTTCTCACTAGTAGTGAAAAGATGGAGGTGCAAGAAAAAGAACAAGCAAGTGTCACAATAGTTATTGAAGCAACACCATGTGTCCTTCCCCCCCAATGGCATCAAGCTTGACAACAGATGTGGTAGTTAGTGTTGAGGAAGGTAAGGGATCAAGCTTGTAAATGGGTACCCCTACCCCTTCAAAAGTAAAAAAAGGAGGGGATCAAATGATTAAAGCTACTGAGGGAGGAACCTCTAGAGGTACTGCTATGATTGAAGTACCCTAGGATTTCCTTTCCCACTTCAAAGTCCATGATCTTACAAGGCCCAAAGAAGTCAAAACCAAGATTGGTGAGGAGTTACCTAAAGGTGACAAGGGTAAAACCATATATTCTTCCATCTAGGTTTCCCAACCAAGCAGAGAAGACAAATTGGTTGCAAAACCTTTTACTTGGCTCATAAAATAGGGGAGTTCAATTGATAAGTTTCTCTTGATATCCCCATACCTCAGAGTAAGTTTTCAAGTCCTAGAGAAAGTAAAACTAGACAAAGAGAGGGAGTGAGGTACTGATGAGAAATTTTTTGATTCAGAAAGCAATGATGAAGTTGAGTAAATTATGTTACGCTTGCATCCTAATCTAGTGACACTCCCCTTAGCAAATATTCTAATGATGACTTAATTCAATGCATCAAAGCTAGCATCAAGATCATTGATTCCAATGGGGTTCTAGACTAGGCCTCTTCTGTGGATTGAAGAGTGAATAAAAGACAAAACATGATATAGTGAGTAAAATGGGGGATATTAATGTGATGAAAATCACCCATGCATATAAGGCCAAGCCTCTAAAAATGGCTAAGACACACTCCCAAACCACCTTTACTGAGGTAGGAGGGAGAATATAAGAAATAGCCATCCCCCACTAGTAGATACAATGAAAAATGCTCTCCTTTAGAGCCATACAATGTATAGATATGATCTATGGGAGCCATCAAGGAATGAGATTATCACAACTTGTAAATCTTGGCAAGCATGGTGGCTAATCTAATAGATAAGGATACGGATTCAATGAAAGAGCTAAAGGTGCAAGACCAGGCTATGATCCAGTACTTGCAAAAGTTACTGAGTGAGCCCAAGGTAGTTACCCCAAATGCAAGAAAGGACCTAAATGCTCTTATTCTTTCCTTAGGTGCACTATATCTTAGGTGAGGTAAAGATTTGGAGGACAAGGGATGGGCCACAAAAGACTGGTAAAAGGATCTAATCACTTAAGCCAAAGAAATAATCCACTTAGTACTAGAATGTCTAGATGGCATACTAGATAAACAAAGGGAATGTGATACCTAGATATTCATTTATGTTGCAGGCATCAAGAACTAATAAAAACTCAGGTTGAAGTTGGATGAAATATTCAATGTGGGTGAAGATATTTTAATAATAGAAAATATCATCTCCTCAGATGATCACAAACAACCCATGGAATATTAGCTGGTAGTTTAGCATTGATTTTTGGTGCTTAAGGATGGTGCCTTCAATTTGAAGGGGGAGAAGCAGTCTCTCAAGATTGCAAAAAAGGAAATTAAATTTTCCCTAAAAGTGATGGTGAACTTTGATGGTGAAAATGATGTGACAGAGGAGGGACTAGATGTTGCCTTGAAAAGACTCATTGATGCACCTCATGGAGCCTTTGAATTTCACAAGATTCAAGAATTGATGTCACTTGAGAAGTCATGTGACTAGTTAAAAGTGTTAGTTGGGAGGAAAAAACTAATGCTCTAAAAGGTTGGTAACTATGTTAAAGAATATGATCTCAAATTCAAGTACCAATTAGGCCCAGACCAAAATATTCTTACCACCATGATCAAAAGGTACATGACTTATAAGAAGAGGTTGGAAAAAGGATCTATCATTGATATTGATTCCACAACATGAATGGATAATTCTATTTTTCATGATCTAGCATCATGGTGTTTTATTTCCTTCCTTCTCTCTTTCTCTTCTTCTCTTCTTTTTTGTTTCCTTTTTCTCATTTCCCATGGGGAAACCATTGTACCTTACCCACTAGTGGCACATCCCTTTATGAATTAGTTTTTGTATAAGAAAGGACATTTTTCATTTGTTATGCAAGTGGACAAAGGTTTGTTTTATCCCTTTTTGGAGTACTCTCCATGTGTATAACTATAAATATTCCATCATAGTGGAGAATCAAGCTTGTCACTATCATAGAGGCATGAACATAATCCAAGGAATCATGTTTGTTACACTGATAAACAGACTCTAGACCCGAGAAATATTTTTCCAGTTGGAACATCTTTAGGAATATGCTAGGAATAAGAAGAATTGTATAAGGGGGTGTGTCCCTTTAAAAGGGTTGGTCAATTTTTTGAGTATAGAGATATAACTTAGAATAGTTCTTATTGTATTACTTATCTGGTGCCAAATTGATTTCTATTGTAAAATCATTGGCAAGCTTCGAGAGCATTCATAATATTTACTTTGTTACAGATTTCCTTCATATAGTATCATATTATGTAAATTCTAATTCATTTTGTATAAAACTTTGATTTAATTAGTTAATGGAATTTGTTCATGAGTTCTTGTTCCTACTAGTTGTTGAAGTACAATGTTATGTTCCACTTGCTTTGTAGATTAGTTATATGATATATTCTATTTTATGGTAGTAATTTAAGGTTTATATCCATAATATAAAATACTTTATCATTTGAGATTTGAGAATAGGGTGTTGATGGTATTTGAAGGGTAGTCCTAGGCATCTGAATTCAACTAAAGGTAATTTTTAAAAGGTCATAGACAACATTGTTTGTGATTTATTGTGGAAGATTATTTATGCATAATTCCATTTCATTTATTTCTAAGCTAGAAAGCACTTGTTAAATGAAGATATTATAAATATGTTGTGAATTATTATTATTATTAATTAAACCATCCACCTCTTTGATATGAAGTATTCCTAATTTTTATCTCATCTTACCTGACAGATAATGCACTATTTACATATTACAAGTGTTATGTGCCTTATGAATATAAGAGACCTTATGTATGAGAAATGCATTCATTATGTGTGATTCATGCCTAAATACTATAATCTTTCCATCTTTGCATCATCACTATGAAAATCATCAAGATAAAGATGCATCCACTTCTTCATCTATCTCCAGTAGCTTGTATGTGATACAAATCATTTGTACATTTTGTGTGACAGTCATGTGTGGGTGAAACGTATGAGTTTGGTTGTGCTTTGATCATATTCTCATCATCATCATAATAATACTCTTGAATATTGAAGTGTAAAACTCCTTCATGTGAGAAAGTTACATTACTAGGTTCTCTCACCTTGGTTAAGATAGAGCCAAAAGTAGTAGGGAGTTGCCCATACCCTTTGTATGTGTTTCCCAGTCGTTTTCTGTGTCCAGTCCATACTAGGTGTTAAACCCTTCCTTAGTTATAATGACATATAAGTGGGTTTTTTAATCTTTGATTATCATCTCTTCCTTTTTATCTGATTAAGGTGGAACTACAGAGGTGTACAACTTGGAACCAACACATTTATGGCATCATTGTTGGGGACTTTTGTAGAGAGTGGTCCTAAGTTTTTAAAACTTTTCATCTATTTGCATAGCTTTAATCTCAAGATCTTACTATTTTGGGAATTCTCAAAGGGAATTATGTGTCATTTGTCCCATGTACCTCCCTATTATTACTACATTGACTCAAATATCTTGTTGGTTACTATACTCCATGTTCCATTGAGTGTTTGCCAATAAACATTTTAAGGATCAACAATCTATTTCCCTTATGTTTGCTTGCAAAGATATGAAATATTATATGTTGAAAGGTGTCCCATCCATTTTAAATTTCATATTGAAGATCAAGTATCCTTGTGTGGTATCTCACTAAGCTTTATTAGGATATGCATTCATCACCCATCATAGTGGTTTTTCAGTTCATTTGAATCTAGAAAAGTTATTTCAAGTGGAAACTTCAAGTTTCATCTCCCATCTATTGAAGTAGATTGGTGCATGTCTTTGTCCTTATTTTATCAACCTATGGTCTTATTTGTTCCTTTGATTGAAAAACTAAAAGTGTTGACATCATCTTTCAAAAGTAACCCATCTAAGCAGCTAGTCTCTCTATTATGTATCCTATAAAGGTAGAGAGGACTAGTCTGGAGGCCTATTGAAGGTCCTAGTTCAGTTGTAGAGGACCGCCTAGTTCTGCTGACCTTAGAATATCAATATATCATCCCCTAGTTAAGGAGTAAAATAGTTCCCCTAATTGTTTAGAGCCTTATAGCCATGTATACTATCATGTTCCTTCCCCACCTAGTCAATCTCCTCTTAGGCATGATCCAACAAGACCACCTCATTCACCTGATCGTGAACCTCTACCATTAGTTCTTGATCATATGGTTGAACCAATGATGAGGCATGGGAATCAATATGGAAGTGAGCATCATACTTTCCATGTTCCCAAATTTAGACCTATAAACTTTGAAGGGATGGAGGGCTATCCAAATGATATAAGAAAATGCCTTCCAAAGTTTCAGGAAAATAATGCAATAGCTAGTGATCAACATTTAAAATCCTTTCACAATATCATCAAAAATTATGAAGTTGAATATGAAGATGTGTGCATCAAATTATTCATGCACACATTGAAAGATGATGCACGTGATTGGTTTTGCTCCCTTCCCTAAGGATATATTGACTTGTCGGAAGAGATGTAGAATGTTTTTAGGATTCAATATAGTGAAAGGTTTGACCTAAGGTTTCTCTTGGCTGAATTTGAAAATATCAAGAAAAATCCTAATGAGTGTGTGCATGATTTTAATACCCAAATCAAAAAATCCATGATGTATTTGCCTAAGAACATCAGGCCTAATGACACTACGATCCTGATAAAGTAATTTGATGCATTTGATAAAAAGGTTTCTTACTACTTGAGGGACAAGGCCCCTACCAATCTATGGTTCACTTTCAATATGGCCATTCAAATTGAGAATAATATCAAGGTTGTGGGAAAACCTTTAAATAAATGAGCTGATGTGAATATGGTCAATCTAGAAAAGGTACAGTCCACTATGACTGTGAGCTTGGAAGACACTGTTAAGACTTTAGCTTCTACTATCAAGTAAATGTCATATAAGTTGACCAAAATTGAGAAAGGCATCCCTAATATGTCTACCAGTCAAGAAAGGGTTCCAAATCCACATCAAGCCCAAAGGGGACCTACAATCCATAATCAAGATGGTGATAGAGGAAAGAGGCCTGCACGAGATGAGAAACCAGACAAAAATCATGGTAAAAAAGTTGGGAGGGAAGTTCTCAATCCTTTGAATTATAAATTAAATGCCATGAGCTCTGATTTGGATATTGATTGGTGTGATATGTGTTTTATACCACACTTTCTATGTGACACAATTAAGGTAGTTGATGAAGAGTTGGGTGAGATTGAAGATGCTTCATCTGACTATGATGATTTTATGTTTGATTTTCAAATTTTGGAATAAAATGAAAATTCTTGAAAATTTTGGGGATGATACTGGGGTTAATTGATTATGGAGTGTTGTTGAATTGGATTATGCCCCAACTTTTGATTCTAAATATGATGTTAATGTAGATCAAATATACAATTTACCTATACATGGTTTTGATCATGTAAGGCCCATGATGCTCAAGAAGTATTCTGAGGGTAATATGTTAGATGAGGATAGAAGGCTCTTAATTAATCCAATAGCTACCTAGAGGAGTGAGATTAATTTGAGAAGTAGGCAACTGGGTGTAATTCCTCAAGAAAATGTTCCCACGCATCCAAAGGAAAGAAATGTAGTAAATGAAACAAATAAAGTCATGGCTATCCCAAAATCCACCAAAAAAGTACCCATCACTCAAGATACTAAATCTAGAGAGTTTCTTACCAAGGGAAATAAGATGCCTATGTTGTCTAGTATCCCTAAATGTGCTAATGAGGATAAGCAAAATTTACCTTTAAAGATTGTTTCCAAAGTTCCTATCCCACTCCATAATTTTAATAGTTATCTCCCCTATAAGTGTGCTAGCATGCTTCCTCTAAATTCACCCCTTCCCAAGTATAGTGTTTGTGACATGGCCCAGGTGCTGAGTCAAATAAAGTTCATTGTACCACTTGTTGAATTACAATGAATCCCTAAACATAGAAAAAGGGATTTTAAATTTTTAAATTTTGGAGAGAATACAATTGCCAATAATGTTGAAGTACCTCAAGCACCTTTAGAAGATTATGATGAGCTTGAGGAAACTATTAAACCTTCCCTTGAGGTTTATTTAGGAATATCATTGGTAGAAAGCCAGATGGATATGGAGCCATTTTACACAAGTTTAATGATTAATGGCATGACTGTACACAACTGCATGTTTGATTTATGTGCTTCCTGCAATGTGATGCCCCTGTGTGTTTTGAATGAGCTTAGGGTAAAAATAACATCTACCTTTGGCAAGTGTTATGCCATGGATTCTAGGGTGGTGCCAGTTGTGGGACAAGTTAAAGGGTTAGTAGTGCAATTGGTAGTTCACCCTGGTAAGCTATTAAATATGGATTTGGTAGTTGTGGATTGCCCACCTAAATAGGGAATGTTGATATCAAAAAAATGGGCCACTGGTATGGGTGGAACTATATATATTTATCTTTCTTATGCCACTATTATTTTAGAGGGAAAGACGGTCAAGCTTCATAGAGAGCCTAAGATGCTACATATAGTTGAGGATACAAATCATGCTTTGAATGAAGTGATGTACATTGATGCCGAGCTAGGTATTTTTGTTGGGAATGTTGATACTGATAGTCAATCAGATGTCCTTGATGAAGTACTTGACAAGGAAGATGTGATTTAGAAAATGTCCTTTGATGGATCCTGCTCCAAATCTGGAAATGAAGTCAAGGTAGTCTTGCATGCCCCAAATGGTAAAAGCTATATGTTTTCCTTTCATCTTATTTTTGGGTGCACCAAAAATGTTGCTGAGTAAGAGGTATTTTTACTTGGATTGCAGATCACCTAAAAACATGGTATAAAATGCTTACTTATCATGGGTGATTCAAAATTGGTAGTTAAATAGATTCATAATGCATATGCCACCAAGAATAAGAGATTGAATAATCCCTGAATGTCTCCTAGGATTTTATTAAACATTTTGATGCATTCAACATCTCTTATCTTGACAGTGATCTCAACCAAGAAACTAATAGGCTTGTAGGATTAGGTGCTTAGTTTAATATTACAAATCAAAACCCCTATTATCAATATTAGGTGGAATGTATTATTAGACCTTCAGTTCTAAACAACACTTGTCATTGGCAAGTGTTTCAGGATAATGATCAAATCAAAATATTCCTAAACTATGAAGGTAAATTTTGTGGTCAGCTCATAGAGCTAGAACCTATGGTTCAGTTTGCAGTGGAAAGGGGACTTTGTTTGGGAAGGACATCATCCAGTTCAAGACAAATACTATCCCAAGGGGACTAGTCATTTTGGAGGCATCCTTCGATGGAGCAGATAGAGTCAAATTGAGAGATTTATTCATTTCAAAGGATGTAATAGAATGTAATTTGGGTACTCACTTGAGCACGAATGAGAAAAAATATTACATGCATTTGTTCAAGAGGTAGCAAGACTATTTGGCATGGTCTTATTCTAAGCTAAAATCATATAGGAACTATCTATTCTAGCATGTCATCCCATTACAACCTAATAGTAAGCCTTTTTAGTAATAAAAAAAGACCCATTAATCCCATCTTAGCCACCAAGATGCAAGAAGACTTAAAGAAGTTGAGAGATAGGGATATTATTCAACCTATCCAATATTCCTCATGGGTTTAAAATCTAGTCCCTAGGTGGAAGAAGAATGGTGAAATCTGCTTATGCATAAATTTTATAAATTTGAACAAGGCTTCTTTATAATATAATTATCGCTTGCCAAAAATGGATAACTTGTTGTAAAGTGTCACTGGATCAAATATAATGTCAACCTTGGATGGCCTCTTTGGGTACAACCAGGTTATTTTAAAATAAATAGAGAGAACCAAGACCACATTCACAATCCCATGGGGTACTTATTTATATATGAAGATGCCTTTTGGGTTGATGAATGTTGGTCCAATTTTATAGCAAGCAATAGACATAGCCTTTGTAGGGATAACTAAAAAATTTATCATTGTATATCAAGATGATATCATTGTGTGCTCCAAGAGTATGAATGAGAACCTAAAACACCTATGGAAGGAGCTAATTAGACGTAGGGAATTCGGCATTTTGCTTAATCCCAAGAAGTGTCATTTTAGGTTATAGCGGACCAAGTTGCTAGGACATATTGTGCCCAAGAAGGTGTTATGATTGACCTAGGAAGGTTCAAAACTATTGATAAAGTTCCTATCCCATAATACAAGAAGGGGATTCATCTTTATTTAGGTAGATCAATTTTGTGAGGAGGTTTGTGTGTAACTTTGAGTGAACACTTTTCTTATCACCTCCATGTTGGAGAAAGACCAAGATATCAAGTGGGAGGAGAAGGCCATGAAATAATTTAGTGATATAAAAAGAGCATTGAAGTCTGGTCCTATATTAGCTAGCTTTGATTATGCCAAACCATTTCAAGTGTTCTCTTTTGCATCATTCCACACTATTGTTGCTATATTATTGCAAAAGAATGATGATGGACATGAGCAACCTATAGCTCTATTCAAAAAATCTATGCAAGGTATGAACTAAGATATAGAAACATGCCTTTTCCCTTTTGAAAGCTATCAAAACATTCAGACCTTATATTCTGAGTTCTAAGATCACTGCCTGTGTCCCTCATACTATGGTCAAAGATATTTTGACCCAAACTAATGTATCTAGTGAGAGATGCAGATGGGCCAATAATTTACAAGAGTATGACAAGGATGTTCAAACCACCAAGTTGGTAAGAAGAATGGGTTTGGCCAAGCTTATGGCTAAGACTAATTTTCAAGCTATTGAGGTAGGTGATGCTATTCTCAATGTTGAAGTTTCTATGACTCAATTTGGTATGTCATTATGGTATAAGGATATTGTATATTACTTACAAAATTTGAATTATCCCCATGACATGAGTAAGAATCAAAGGAGGAATCTTAGGCTTATGCCCCAAAAAATACATTTTGACTGAGGATGTGATTGCATGGAAGAATCTAAATGGAGTTCTCTTAAGATGTGTTTTGGAAGAACAAATAGCTGACGTGATTAAATATTTCCATAGTGGAATTTGTGGTGGCCATTTTGCACCCAAGGTTACAACCCATAAAATCTTAAGATTTGGTTATTAGTGGCCATCATTGTTTAAGGATGTTGATTTGAAGGTCAAGAGGTGAAAGAAATGCCAACAATTCGTTAGGAGGCTAAAATCTTTAGGTTCTCTTCCATTATAGCCTGCAACATATGAAGGCCCATTTAGGCAATGCAAAATGGATTTTATTAGATAAATTTTTGATTCATCAAGTGCTTGGCATAGATGGGTCCTAGTTATAACTGATTACTTAACAAAGTGGGTAGAGGTGATTCCCACAAAGAAAGTGACACATCAAATAGTCATGGATTTCTTGTTGAAATAGATTATTTGTAGATTTGGTGTCCCTATTAATATTATTACGGATAACACCATGAGTTTTAGAGCCAAGACTTTAGTAGTAATGTGAAAGGATTATGGGATTGAACTTACCTATGCTTCCAATTACAATCCACAAGGGAATGGACAAGCTAAATCAAGTAACAAGAATTTGCTTAAGATTACCAGCCAAACATGGAAATAAATAATAAAATGTGTGGCAAACAATTAATGTTTTCTTTGTGGGTAGGTAGGATCACACCCAAGAGAGCCATAGGTAGAAGCCCTTTCAAGATTTTGAATGGAACTCAAGTTGTCTTGCCTATAAATTTGTAATTACTGACCTATTAGCTCATGCAACAATTAGGTGATGTAGAGCTAGTATAATCTAAAAAAATCAACCACTATGAGAATTGAATGAGCTAGATTATTGAGCTTTTTGAAATTAGAAGACAAGCCCATGAAAGACACATCACATTCAAAGAGAAGTTGAAAAGGATTTTCGATAAGAAATGTACTCCAAGAACCTTGTAGGTAAGTAATTTGGTTTTACTATGGGATAGCAGGCATGAGGAAAAGGGAAAGCATGGCAAGTTTGATACCTTATGGACGAATCCATATTCAATTAATTGCCAAATTGGGGAAAATACCTTTTCCTTGAGAGATTCAGATGGAAAAATATTAGAACTACTAGTTAATGGCAGGCATGTAGAGCATTTCTTGGATTAGGTCCATCGTAACTTTTGAATATATGTATTATATTGTACATCACCTTGTTGCCCTACCTTGTCATTTTTTGAGATGCCCCTTGTCTTGGGATTTTTTTATGTGAGTTTATCTCTTTTTATGTGGGTTTGTGATCTCATTTGATGATTCTATTGTGTTACCTTAAGGTTTTTAAAGATGATTAATTCTAACTCCACAGCCCAATGTATTTGAACCAATCTTGTTTTTTGAGGTTCTTTACACACCCACGGGGTGGGGGGGGTATGCATCACCAAGTGAAATCTGATGTTGGTGCCCAAAATCAAGATGGGATATGTTTGGGCCTTTGAAAATTATATTTATCATTACATACTTCTTCATAGAATTAAGTTCATGTGATATTGGCTATGTAATCTATGTTGGTTCTCATCTTGTAAGAGACATCTATGAACTTTCCAAAGACTATTTTAGGTATGACATGATGCATTTGCTTTAGTTTCAAAAGATGTTCCTCACTGGGGAAGCTTCTCTAGTGGTAGTATGTGAATGTTTCAATGTGTACATTATTGTGTTATCTTAAAGGCAACATGAGAAGCTTTATAGCCCTAGAAGAAATGGCCCTATTGCACTTTCAATAGTTTTGAGGATTGAAAGATTTGAAGTGTTTTTAGGTGTTGGGGGAATACTAATCTCCTCCCCATTATAAAATTATGGTGCAAAGGTGAGTAAATGATCAAGAATCTGAGCTCACATTTGACTAAGACATGTGGTGGATACTCAGGGTTTTTTATGTTTTAGGTCCTATTTAAGAAGTGTCCAACTTAGTTTTGATATTAAACTACAGAAAACTCTTAGGGGTTGAGTTTCTGAGTAAGTTAGATTGATGGAGATGCCATGTGCTAATGCCTCAAGTTTCTTTAAGTCTTGGGCCTTTTTTAAATATCACCCCACCTTTATTTCAGTGGTCATGGTTCAAAAAGTCTCTGAAGTGCGGGAACCCAAGCATGTAAAGAAGATTGGAGACATGTGACAGACTCTTAGTGATTTATGAATAATGGGCCTTTTTTGAAGATTGCCTCACTTGGAAAATTAGGAAAAGTTTTGAATGGTCCCTAATGACTGGATACCCAAGATAATGACATGTAACATTCTTTTAATCTATTAATAATTTGGGTGGTATTGTACTAATGTACCAAAAGAGATGATAATGGATAAGGTGTGAAAAATATCAAAAATCTAGGAAGGTACTAGAAGGTAAAGTCTTGATTAAGCAGACCTGCATGTCATAAAATAAAAGTGTCAACATGCTTCCCTCAATTTTTCAAAAAGGGGCCTCTAGAGTAATAAATGTAGTGGTTGGTGATTATCCATTTAGCTTCAATTCATTAATGGTAACCCTAATCTTAATAGGCAAGAGATTATAACTAAGCATTTCTCTTCATTTTGAATTCACCCTTTGCATTCAGAATGATATTTGTACCTTCAAGTGATTTTTGTACTGAAGGTGAATTGTAGTGAGAATAATTGTGATCACAAGTATATTCCTCAAGGTTTTTATAACTCCATTTATATGTGACCAACACAATTACTAATAAGCACTCCTTAATTCTCTAGCGTTGTGTAGGATATTTTTGAGGTGTTTGGAGAATAGTTACTATAAGGAGTTCATCCTAAGCTTAGAATTTGTCCACTTTTTAGGTCAAGTAGAAATGGCTCCATCCTCTACATCAGTGAAGAGTAGTATCACATCTATCCTAGATGAAATTAGAGATAGATATTCAAGGATTAGATTTTGTGGCCCTGTTGAGTGTTTTGAAATGACCAAATTCACTCCCACTTGTCTCCAACATTGGCATGAACTAAATGGTCCCTCCAACATCATTCCCTCTGGTAGCCCCATATCTTATACTAGTTATTGCATGTGCTAATGATTGTCAACTAGATACTAGGACTATCATAGATGGGAGCCAATTAGTTATGTGCTCATTCATTCCCAAGTCCCTTAGTGCCATGCTTAGAATCCCTCCTCATCCTGAGAGTATCACACTTACACTGGAAGAGTGCCAAAATTATGCAAACACAAATCATAAGATGCTATGGGACATTGTGAATTTTTGCTAGCTCATAAAGAAGAGTTAAAGGGTCTCTAAATTGTCAAGAAAATTAATATTTATATAATTTAAAGAGTTACCTCAGTATGTTATTTCCATGACCACCAGGGTCTATAGGGTACCCACTACAAAAAAGTTTAAACCATGGTTGTTTTTAGTCCTCATATGCACGTTAGAAGGGCAGGAGAATTTGGACTGGGCAACCATCTTGAAAAATAATTTACATAAATAGATATGCAATTGTGTAGCACCATTTACTCAAAGGAGAAGTTCGTAGGTACCTTCTATACGTATTCATATTTGATGTATATCATGATACATAATAGGACCTTCTCGAGTATCACCAGGAACCTCTCAAGGTTGAGGATATATGAGATTTAACCAGAGGTCACATTAGAAGGCTTTAAGAATAACTTATGCAAGGTGTATAACTATTTCTTCAATGCCTTGATGAGTGTTTTATTCCCTCTGAGAAGCCTGAACAAGATGACCAAGATGGCTAGAGAACTAATTGATATATTTGGTGACTCTTACGTCTAGTTCAAGAATTTCACATATATCAAGGTGAGTAGTTATTCAGGGGCTCTTCATTAGCTACCAAGATATGTTGATGACAAGGTGGCAATTATGAAGTTTTGTAGGTAAATGGTGCACCCGCATGAAATCATTATAGACAAGAAGGTGAACAATCCTTTCAAGTTACCAGTAGAAATAAGATATTATACATGTCCTTATATATCTAACACAAAAGGATTGAAGGAAAAAATGGGCATCTATATGATTTCTAAGATGCCACCAAGGCCCAACTATGATGTTAGGTGGTTAGTAAATCCTACAATGGGTATAGTATTACACCAGTCGCATTATGAGGACATATGGTCTAAGTGCACCATGGAGGAGTAGGTAAGGAAAATTGATTACATGAGGCTCATGGTGTAAGAAATCCTTTCTTACAACATTGTTCCCATCCCCAAAGATATGTCAGATGATAAAATGACTATAGTATCTATTTATATGAAGAAAAATATCAAAGTGTAGCCCATATCATAGATGGATTTTAGTGAACTAGAGATTGACTCCATACACAGAGGGACTTCCCACTTATGATAAGGACATTCAGGTGGCTGAAGGAGCATGGGGTCGATATTAGTGCCTATGACACCCTAGGCCTACAAGAACTTAGATAGGTAGTGGAGTTGAAGGTGTTCCTACCAATATACACAAGTGATCCTTTGGCACCATCATCGATGGTTAAGGGAAAGGAGAATTGAAAGGCCCGTGCTATTGAGTTCTCCAAGAATGTTGATGTAAAGTCACCAATAGTTGACTAATCTAAAATAGGTATGTCATTTTTAAAACTGACTAGCTTGGATAAAAATTGGGACAAGATAATCATAAGGGAGGTGTCATTAGCAAGTGCCACCCCCATATCCATCTTAGCTAAGGGGGCCCAAACGATGCCAAAAACCCCATTTATTACCTCTCTTGCCCCACCTACACAAAAAATAGAAGCTGATATTCCCCCAAGGACTTACATAAGGAAGAGGGAAGGGGAGGAAGATTCAGAGCAGTTGAGGCCTGATATCGAAGAAATCATTACAACCTCTGACAAGGATCTTAAAGAAAAAGTAAAAGGTAGCATTTAAAGACCTGTCCCTAAAGGAGAATCTAGTGAAGTATCAGGATGAGAGGTATTCATATGTATAAAAACTAAGGGATGTGAGTGATGAATAAGACTTAGATGAGGGAAGGTCAATCACTGAGGTGATGAAGAAACAATGATCCTTCACTCTTCCCCAAGTGAAAATTGGACACTAGACTCTGAGGGAAAAACCACAAACCTCAATGAAGCCCTTAGTTGTAAGTTTATTTGAATAACATGAACCATTGGAGGTGGGAGGAAAAGGTGACGAGGAAAATGTTTTAGCCTCAAATGACCCTTTATCCTTTGATGATGTGTTATAGGTCAAGTTTGAGGTGGCCATGTAGGTCCAAGAGCCCCAAGAAAAGTAGATGGTCTCCTCAAACACGGAGACATTTTTGGAAAATGTTATCACCCAACCACCAAGCCAATTCAAAGGTGGTAAAGTTAGGGATATACAAGTGTCTAGGGAGAAAGTTGGGAAGAAGCCAAAATTGGAAGTACATGTTCCCACCAGTAGTGAAAAGGTGTAAGTGCAAAAAAAAAATGTGACACAATAGTTGTTAAAGCAAAATTAAGTGTCCTTAACCCCTAATGGAATTACTCTTGACACCAGAGGTGGGAGTTGGTGATGAGTAAGGTAGGGGATCAATCTTGCAAATGGGTACCCCTAACCCTTCAAAACTAAACAAAGGAGTGGATCAAGTGATTGAAGTTGATGAGGGAGGAACCTATGGAGGTACTAATATGACTGAAGTACCCTAAGATTTCCTTTCCCACATCAAAGTCCATGATCCTATAAGGCCAAAAGAAGTTAAAGCCATGATTCATGAGGAGTTACCTCAAGGTGACAAGGAGGACACCATAGCTTATTTCATCCAAGTTTCCCAACCAAGTGAAGAAGATAAATTAGTTTTGGAACCTACTAATCAGCCCATAGAATAGGATATTTCAATCTACAAGTTGCTCTCAGCATCCCCATAGTTTGAAGTATGTTTTGAAGTCCTAGAGCAAGTAAAACTAGGCAAAGAGAGGGAGCAAGGAGCTGATGAGAAAACTACTGATTCAAAAAATGATGATGAAGCTGAGAAAATTATGTTAGGCTTGCATCCTACTCCAGTGACACTCACCATAGTAAATATTCTAATGATGCATCCATTCAGTGTGTCAAAGCTAGCCTAAATATCCTTGACTCTAATGGGTTTCTAGACTAGGCCTCCTCTATGGATTGAAGAGAAAATGAAAGACCAACAGGATATAGTGAGTAAAATGGGGGATATTTATGTGATGAAAATTTCCCATGCATACAAGGCAAAGCCTCCAAAAAGGGCCAAGACACACTCCTAAACTACCTTTATTGAGGTAGGAGAGAGAATACAAGAAATAGCCATTCCCTTACTAGGAGATACAAAGAAATATGTTCCCCTTGAGAGCTATATAGTGTATAGATATGATTTAGGGGAGCCATCAAGGAATGAGATCAAGAGAATCTCACAAGTCCTAAAAATCATGGTGGCTAATTGAATGGATAAGGATAAGGATTTAATGGAGGAGTTGAAGTCATAGAACTAGGTTATGATCCAGTACTTGCTAAATTTACTGAGTGAGCCCAAGGTAGTTACACCAACTACAAGCAAGGTCCTTGATGCTCCTATTATTTCCATAGGTGCAATATATCTTGGGTAAGGTGAAAATTTGAAGGCTAGGGGATAGGCAAAAAAGGACTGGTAAAAGGATATAATCACTTTAGCCACAAAAATGATCCACTCAACACTAGAATATCTTGATGACATACTAGATAAACAAGGGGAATGTGATTCCTAGATATTCATTTATGATGCAGACATGAAGAATTGGGAAAAACTCAGTGTAAAGCTAAATGAATTATGCAATGTGGGAAAATATATTTTAATAACATAAAAGATCATCTCCTTAAATGATCACAAAAATCCTAAGGAATATCAACCGGTGATTAATCATTTTTTACTGGTGTTTAAGGATGGTGCATTTGATTTGAAGGGGGAGAAGTAGTCTCTCAAGATAGTTAAAAAATAAATTGAAGCCACCCTGAAAGTGATGGTGAAATTTGATGGTGCAAATTACATGATGGAGGAGGCAATAGATGTTTCCCTAAAAATACTCATTAACTCACCTAATGGAGCATTTGACTTTCACAAGATTGAAGAACTGGTGGCACTTAAGAAGTCATGTGACTAGTTAAAAATGTTAGTTGGGAGGAAAAAACTAATGCTTCTAAAGGTCAGTAATTGGCTTGAAGAATATGATGTCAAATTCAAATACCAAGTAGGCTTGGACCAGAATATTATTGCCACCATGATTGAAAGGTACACAGTTGACAAGAATAGGTTTTCAAAAGGCTCCATCATCAATGTTGATTCCACAACATGAATAGATAGTTTTTTTTCATGAGTTGGCATCATGGCATTCTATTTCCTTCTCTCTTTCTCTTCTTCTTTTTTGTTTCCTTTTTCTCATTTCCTATGGGGAAACCATTGCGCCTTGCCTGTTAGTGGCATGCCCCTTTATGAGTTGATTTTTGTTTAAGAAAGGGATGTTTTTTGTTTATTTTTCAAGTGGACAAAGGTTTGTTTTGTCCCTTGTTGGAGTACTCTCCACATGTATAACTATAAATATCATATCATACTAGAGAATTGACCTTGTCATCATTGTAGAGGCATGAGCATAATCCAAGGAATCATGTTTGTTACACCAATAAATAGACTCTAGGCCTGACAAAGATTTTTCCAGCTAGAGCATCTTTAGGAATATGCTAGGCATAGACAGAATTGTATAAGTAAAGTAGGTATGTCTCTTTACAAGGTTCAGTCACAATTTTTAGTATATATCTATAACTTAGAATAGTTCTCATTGTATGAGTTATCTGGTGCTAAATTAATTTCTATTGTAAATCATTGGCAAGCTTCAACAGCATTCATAATGTTTCCTTTGTTATAGATTTCCTTCATTTAGTGTCATGTTACATAAATTATAATATATGTTGTATACAAATTTGATTCAATTGATTAATGGAATATGTTCATGAGTTATTATTCCTACTATTTGTTGAAGTACAATGCTATGTTCTACTTGCTTTGTAGATTGGTTATCTAATATATTCTCTTTTATGGTAGTCATTTAAGGTTTATATCCAGAATATAAAATCCTTTCTACTTTGAGATTTGGTAATAGGGTGTTGATGGTATTTTAAGGGTAGTCCTAGGCATATGAATTCAACTAAAGGGAATTTTAAAAAGGTCATTGACAACACTGTCTGTGATTTGTTATGGAAGATCATTTTTGCATAATTCCATTTCGTCTATTTTTAAGACAAAAAGCACTTGGTAAATGAAGATATTTTAACTATGTTGTGAACTTTTCTTGCTAATAAGTAAAACATCCACCTCTTTTATTTGAGGTATTACTAATTTTTATCTCATCCTACATAGTAGATAACACACTATTTGCATATTATAAGTGTTATGTGCCTTACGAATGTATGATACCCTATGTATGAGAAATGCATTCATTGTGTGTTCTGGATGCCTAAACCTTGTAGTCTTTACATCTTTCCATAATCACTATGACAATCATTAAGATAAAGATGCAGCCACTTCTTCATCCATCTCCAGTAGTCTATATATGATACAAAGTATTTGTACATTTTGTGTGACAAACCTATGTGGGTGAAACGTATGAGTTTGGTTGTGCTTTGATAATATTCTCCTCATCATACTAATAATACTCATGAATATTGAAGTGTAAAAATCCTTCATGTGAGTAGGGTACATTACTAGGTTCTCTCACCTTGGTTAAGGTAGAGCCAAAATTAGCAGGGAGTTGACCATACCCTTTGTACGTGCTTCCCAATCATTTTCTGTGTCGAGTCCATACTAGGTGTTAAACCCTTCCCTAGCTATAATGACATATAAGTGGGTTTTTTCATCTTTGATTATCATCTCATCCTTTTTAGGTGATTAAGGTGGAACTACAGAGGTGTATAAATGGGAACCAACAAATTATAAAATTGAATAATCCATAAAATTGGTTTAGGGGCACAATTTTGCCTAAATCATGCCCTTAGTTGCATAAATTAACTAAGTAGATCAATTCATGAGAAAATCAAACTTAATTTTACCCTAAATCATGTTTTGCTATTGAAAGTGTTCAAATTGGCCTCAATTGCATCCTCAATTAAATCAATTAACCCTTCAAAAGGTTAAATATATATGAAATGACATTAGTGTTAATTTTACTCCAAAACACATCATATATGATATAAAATAATTTCATGTGGCTCATTTTAACACTAATTATGGATTAGGGAATTAGTGCATAGGGTTTAAGGATTAATAGTTCAGGCATTACAACATAGGGATTACAATATATGTTTTAGGTAACTTAGGGTTAGGGATTAGGTCATAGGGTTTAGGTTTAAAGGTTTATATAAAATCTAATCTCTCTATTCCATGGCAACCTAATTCCTACTACAAAGGATGTTAATTGGGGCTAAATCGATTGGTAAATAGGGAATGCTTATGGTCTATAGTTTAGGGTATATTATTTGTGGTTTATGGTTCAGGGATTAGGGTTTAATGTGCATATGGTTTAGGGTATACATGGGGTCAACATTATGTTTTGGCTCAATTATCTCCCACATCATCACATATTACTCATCAATTAGTCAATTAGGATAATGAGTAATGAAATTGAAGTTGAATTACTTGTAATGTGTATACCTAATTATTATTCTAAATGATTTTAATTAGTGATAAATTGATTTTTTTATGGTTTAAATTAAGGGTATAGGGTTTATGTTTTAGGGCTTGGGGTTCAATACCCATAATTTTTAGGGTTTATGGTACACAAGGTCCAATCCAAAGATAATCGAGGATAATTCAAATCATTTGGACCTATTTCTGAATATAGAATGTGTTTTTGGGTTGTCATTATACCCCATTCCATCATGAAGATTGAGTAAATTAGTGAAATGGGGAAATCATTCATGTGATTGAGGCCAAACTAAGCCCTGTAAACTTAATTCTTAGTCTAACTAATGTTAATTTAGGCTAAAATGATTGGTTTAGGGTTTAAAGAGTTTATATTTTTTGTTTAGATTTTAGGGATTGGGAACATAAGGGATTAAGGCTTAGGGTATAGGTTATATGGTATATAAGGTATAATCATCAAAGTAATTGGGGCAAATTTGAGTTCCTTAAACCTAGATTTATGAGTAAAGAATGTGATTTTGGGCTCAATTAGCCCCCACATCATCACAATTTGAGTCAAATAAGTTAATTATGGTAATAAGTAATGAAATTTTGACCAACTTGGTTGCTATGAACCTAATTATTATTATAGAAAAGATGTTAATTTTGGATAACTTGATTGGTTTAGGGTTTAAGGTATACAATATAAAGGATTTGGGGTTTAGGGCTTATGGATTAGGGTTTAATGTAATTTTTCAAGGTTTAGGGTTTAAGATATCAGATATAGGGTCCAATCACTTAGGTAATTAAAGAAAATGTGAATTGTTTGTTGACCCATTTATGATAACTCCCTTCGTGTTTGCATTTTTGATAAAACTAGGGTCAGTTAATCCATACATGTTACATACATTATACAATTGTTTGAGCCAAAAAATTTATTTAGGGGATCATTTTTTCCCAAGTCACGCCCCTAATTGCATAAACTCACTAATTGGATTAATTCATGATAGAATCAAACTTAATTTTTTCTCGAATCATATCTTTCTCTTAACGGTGTTCAAATTGGCCTCAAAAGCCTCCTTGATTAAATGAATTATGTCTCTATTTAATTATATATGACATGAAATTAGGGTTAATTTCACTCTAAGTCACATAATATATGGTTTAAAATAGGTTAATGTGGTTCATTTTGATCATAATTACCTCCACAATTGAACTAATCGACATTTGCATTCATTAGCTTATGACTTCAAGTTTACTAAGTTCAAAACTACATTGAATACATGTAAAACCTAAATATAAATAAATAATGCTTCTTTGATTAAATTGGTATAATTAAATTAGATATGATCGACCCCCAAAGATCACATTTTATAGTCATGTAATTAGGTTAAATGAGCTCAAAATAGCCCTAATTTACTTCATATGCACAACTAGATTGGTACTCCAAATGCTATGTTTTGGCCATAGGTTTAAAAATACAATTTATGGCATCTCATGATAAAATCAGTTATATTTTAAAATGTATAATGAGTTACACCTTAAAACCAAATAATTATAAGTAGTCAATTCAACATATTAAAATGCTCGTAAATTTTTTGAAGTCTAATGTGATAGCAAGACACCTTAACTCACTATCCAAGGTTATGGACCATTACCATATCACATGAAAGAACACCACTATTAGGGAGATCAATAACATATAAGAATGTATATAAAATTTGAGCTCAAGATCAAACATGCATTTTTGGGTATTTTGAATATATAATACAATCACGTTATTAATTAGCATGATCATTTTATTAATGTGCTTAATAATGTAATCACATTTATGAATATATAATATGATCACATTATTAGTTAACATTATTGTGTTATTAATTCAATTAATAACATGATTGAATTAAAAATGTGATCATGTTATTAACTTGATCTCACTATTTGAATTTGAATTAAAAAACCAAGCCTTTTGGATCAAGAATGGATTGGATTCCTAAGGTAAAGGCTTGGACCTATTAATCTATAATCAATTTTGAGAGTATTTATCAAATAAAAATTTAAAATTCCATTACTAAATACACTACAAATTTCAATGGTAAATTTCAAAAACTTAATACCATCAGGATGAACATACTCTCCTCTTTCGAAAAATATGATTTTTATAATTTTTTTTACTAATTTAAGGTTTCAAACTATGTTGATTTTAGCTATACCTTTTTAGGCCACTAAATGCAACAAAAATACATGACTATACATATTAATGTAATTTAATTTTTGTTGATCCAATTTTAAAACAAGTTATATGGTCACAAACTAGGTCAAATTCTACACACATTAAAAAAAATGGTTTTTTTAAAGGTAGTTAGGCATGCTGCACATGTAGGTATCAATTTTTTTGTTAGTTTTGATGATATATTTAATTCCAAAATTTATAAAAAAAAGTATTTATTGAAAAATATAAAAAAATATAGGTCACAAACTAGAAGATATTATCTAAACGTTCACCAAAGGGTTTCAAATAATACTAAATGCTGCTAAAAAAAAGGTGCACTGCATGACCATCCATCTACTCTATTTTATTAAAAGAAGGGAGTTCCTCTTCAAATTTTAGATGTTTGACCAGTTATACTTAACCATTTTTTTTAAAAAATAATGTTTTGGAAACTAGACTTGAAATTTTACATTTCAAGTTATTACACCATATTCAAGTTTGGACTGTAAATATCTCAAATTATTTACAAAAGTTTAGATTTATAAAATTTTAGGCAAATCATGTCCATGAGTAGGCCACTTTTTGTTCCCCAATTTTGTGCACTTACATATATGTATACACCTAGTATTATCATTTTATCAATTTAGTGATGTTTTCTCTTGTAGAAGCTCATCGACATATCAACCTCCCTAAGTACACACATTAAAAGGTATGTTATGAACGGGATGGAATCGGCTCATGGTAAATTATAATAGATGTCTACATAATACTCTATCATACCATCATTACTATTAATATTAATTCCTCTAAGTCTCTTTATGTCTTAATTCTCCATCTTTTTTTAGTCTATATTTGCTAGCTTCTATATATTTTATTGTATTTCACTAACTAATATACTTCCTTGTATTTTATTACCAACATCGATACACTTATTGAGTCTAACTTATATCATTTTTACTATATCAACTTTGTCAATATTGTATTTTGTCTAACGACATCCTCTAAATGGATCAATTTGGAAGATATCATTGGCATAGAGTTCATGTTAAGATTTAGGTATTTAATCCATATATATAGGGTTCATATCAATTTGATACATTATGCTTGTGCTCACATGTTTAATCATAAGTATTTTTTAAGAGAGTTCGGGGTTTAAGACCTTATCTTATAGGTCTTATCTTGTAGTGTCATTGACTCTTCATAGAAGAGGTATTTAGAATTCCTAACTACACACACACACACACACACACACACACACACACACACACACACACACACACACACACACACAAAACTTGCCACCTATCATCTTATTTTCAATTTAATTTTCACCATTTGAGGATATGTCTCAGCTCTCCTCATCAAAGTGGCATAATTGAAACACCTCTAGGCTATGAGTAGCCTAAGAATGAGGTAAATCTTTAGATAGGGCTATATATTTTAATGTACCAATTTTAGATGACCACTACACCTATTCTTTCAAGGATAAGGAAGAGAAAAATAAAAGTAAATTTTCCTAAAGGCAATGATACACCAAATTTATTGATGACTACCAACCAGTTTCATGTCACACATGAGACCAAGAGACTAAGTAGGCATACACTTCTCTAATATGAATCTTCTCACATCAATATTTCATTATGAGGTTGTGATGAATGTTTAGGATAGGAGGAATAGATATGAGGCCTATAATGTCAGTATTGTAATAGACTAACTCACTCAACCTTGACACTTCATAGAACACTTCACATGACCTATAAGAAGAAGCTTTCAAGCCGTAAATAAGTGAGAGAATGAGACAACAATGCCAAGGAAATAATAGTCATTATTAATAAAATAAATAATTCAAGTGAAAACATTATGAATATTTATATAAGAGGTAAAATAATTAGTCTTTATTTATTATGGTATACAAATGATTAGGGCTTCTTCATACTCAAGTGGAACATGTTTTACAAAGGCCAAAATGTCTAGTTCTTATAGACTTTGAGAGAGAGGAGATAAGAAAGAAGTATAAAGGTCAAAAACAAACTTATCATGATGAGAGGGAGAGTTATATGTGCATGAGAATAGAATTTGAAATTTACCATGTAAATTTTGATAAGATAAATGACACTCTAAACTTTGCAACTCATGAAATGTGGTGTAGGAGTTCTCATTCTACACAAGAAAATTGCCTTCGTCATTCACCCCTATTGGAATGTCAAAAAATTACTATGGATATAAGTGATGATTATAATTATAAGAGGAAGGTTTAGACAAACATTTCCAAGAATTGGTTACAGTCCTAATCATCAGTATTCTTCCCAAAATGAGTTATCACCATATGTAGTCAAAATAGCTCCTCTTTTATACACCTTGTACACTTGGCCTAAAATTTTGATTTATTTTACCATTAAAATATATAAAATTGAGTGGATGACACTTTTAAATATAATCCATGGCCTTGGATGCATTAGGCACACCTTAAAATCAGCTTACATGAAGCTTTTCACCCTTCTCACTATCATGCTCACTATGCTAGTTTTGACTAGATAATATGAGAGATATTTTTGAGACACTTAGGAGTTTTTATGAAAAATTAAATGGAAATATGGAGTTATTATAAGTGTATATATTCCTTCCAAAGTTTATTTCATCTCTTGAAAGTCTTTAGAACCTGCACAATGCATAAAATAGTCAAAGAGAGAAATTATGTACCTTGTTCATACAAGTATGAAACACCTCAAGTGGATGGAAATGGTATATTAAGAGTCCTATATTATATAAAATAATTTACCAAGCCATTATAGTCCATTTAGATGCATCTCCTTCCTTGTTTTCCCAATCAAGTCCTTATCTAGGGTTTATAAGGGTTTTAAACTACTTCTGTTCTTAAGGTTCATTCATAAATATGTAACATTATAAATACCAAAAAATTACAAAATAATTAAGATTATGAACCTTTTAAATTTCTCTAAAATCCATTGATATCCACTCACAACATTCATGGAGATGTAAGAATCTCAATTGATCATATCAAGCTTGTTTCTTCATTTCCTGCAGGCTTGTAGTGTCTCTGAGCCAAAAGTGACTTTATCTATGACTTAATTGCATTATAATAGATTGGAAACATATATTATGATCTTAAAAACATTTTAATATTTATTATCATGTTATATTAATGTTGGAAGTAAAGTTGACCTTCCATTTGGCTTTAGGCCTAAACCCTACTTGATAAACTTGACTGCAACTCTTGTAGGTTTGGACCACTTGTTTATATTCAAGGATTTATTCATTTTTTATCATGTTTTTACAGGTTTCATAAGACTTATAAAACCTCCTATAAAGTTTCACTCATCTCATGGTTCATCTTTTTCTCTCCATTCCTCAAGACTGTAGGTTTTGCTCATAAAGGGAGTGCCCTCTCTCTGAGACAAAAAAGAGAGCACTCTCACTATTTGATAATATAAAATGAATATTGGAGAGTATTATATATGTTATGGAGACATTTTAAATCAAATTTTGGCCCTTTGTTAAGTCATCTGACCCCAAAACTCCTCAAAATTCTAAAACAAACCCCTGAAAAGGTAGATAGTGTAGGGTTCAACCATATGGACTATGGAATGTATAACATAACCCTTTCTCTACTCTATACCCATCATGATGGTGAAATTATACTATTATGATCATAATTAAGGGATTATAGTCTTCAATCATCAATTCAAACTTTCATGTACCCCTCGATACACCTTGCTTAATCAAGGTTTAGTGCCATCTCTTGACTGTGTTTACTTCAAGACATTATAGCTATAGATACCCTACATGGTTTATCTTGAATTAAATGATTAAAGTACATTATTGAATCTTAAATGATAATTTAAAAATTATTTGGACCCATTTTTTCACCTTGGGTTATGTCCACATTAAGAATCTAAACTCTTTTGCTCGCTATTCTTTCACAATCATACATAGTCAACTCTGTTTGAATGAAGAAGACCCTATATATGAAGATTCTTATTGGGAGAGATTTCACATCACCTTTTACTCTATAGATAAATTTAGAACCATATTTCATATAATAATGTAGGTATTTCCATGCTTATGATTATGCTTTGTAATGTGAGACTTTACAATTAGATGTAGGTGGATAGTCTAGGCCATTTATATGGACTATCTCCACCTCCTTATGTGGAAATAAGGTCTTGAAATGTCATCAATAGCCCCATAATGCATATTAAATTTATATAATTATAATCCATGCTTAATAACTTATTAAAAATATGGATTTATGTCTTCTTACCTTCCTTGACCAACAAAATTGTGATTTCTCTCCTAAGCTTGGTTATAGGTGATTATTTTAAATGTTGGGACACCTGTAGGTGGTCATAGGAGACAAAGAACAATATATCATTCCATTTAAGTGGAATTTAGGTCATGATTAATAATTTCAAATATTTAAAGCCATTCAATCATGGTGGCATGGTCTAGTACCAACTTGGGTGAAGAGTCTCCTTGAGGTTCAAACCTATAGGTTTCACTACTTGAATTTACTGCATGAAAGTGTAATTTTAGGCTTCTCAAGAACCATCCTCTTTAGTTCATTTTCCTTCCATATTTTTCCTAGATATTTTCCTATGTATAGGATATAATATAAATTCATTAGGATGCACTAAGAGATTTGACAACTCTGTTATATGACCTTCACCAAATGGCCCAGACAACTATTTTTTGATTTTAGGGATTAGGGCCTTGAAATCACTGTCCTTACCTTTGAAAGAGATTTATAACCTTTCCTAGAAATATATCATTTAAAATAGACCAGATATGGTATTTTAAACATATGATAATCCAAAAGGGATTTTCACCACTTATATAATATTCTCCATACAAGTACCTCAGTTTCCTGTTAAGACACCTATATGTGGTTATTCCACTATGTAGGCAATATATGTAACTATGGACAATTGCATTTTTTTGACCTCTCATGAGTTATAATACTATATTAAAACCTCCAAATTCATTTTTCACACTATCAAGGGTCTGAAAAAAGTGCCAATACTTCTTTTTTAACATGACTTCCTCCATGAGAACATCTGTATGTGTGCATTAATGGTGGAAAATTGATTGCATATTAAAACTTGTCTTTTCATGCTCTATATGGTGCCAATTTAGGTTTAACCTACTTTTTAATTTTATAATATCATGATCAACACCTTGAGGCCATAATGACTCCTCCATGTATGTGTTTCATAGCTTTACACAACTCACTTGGTTGACTGTGTATGACAGTCATATGGCAATTGACTATAACTTCATGGAGTATTCCTTTGGATATGAGATTTAAATGTGATGGGACATAGAGGGATAATGAAAACATGATAATTAATCTATCTCCACCCTCTAAAACCATTATCAAAACATGACGATTCTAAAAATTATGGAAACCTACCTGTTATCTTCAAATGAAACTAGTATACAAACCTGAGATGATTTGCTCATAAAAAAAACTTGAAATGATAAAAAATAATGGAGATATTTTGAGGAGATATCTATCATCATTTATAATTAACACAAATATTTGGATTATATGGACTTATCTAAACCAAAGCAAAATCTATAGGGTGCATAGATTAGCAATTAAATTAGATAGTCTAACTTATTAGGAATGGTTCATAAAGCACATGCCACCATTACTATGAAACAAAATATAAATAGAATCTAAATGAATGTAGAAGATACCCCTAGGATCATTTTTCTTAAAACCTCCCCTGATAGATGTACTAAGCACAAATTTGTTGACTGGTTCTTGCTTGCCAAGCCTAGTGGAAGAAGAGAGAAGTGGTTTTCTTAGTTTATTGGAGCTTTTGATAAAAATGATCATTGTAAAAAGTGTGTGGAAAACCAAGGGACAATCCTAAAGTTTTATCAACTGTAAGAGGCCGTACAAGTCTATACACCTCAAGAAAACTCCCCTTTTTTCATGAAAATTACTCTTTCCTCTGAAGAACCTATCACTTTTTAGTTAGAAATAGTTACTTAAGACTTTTTAGGACACATGGGATGTGACATCACATTTTTAAACCTTCACATTTCTCAAGGAGGCTATATAAGTCATTTAATGTTCCATTTAAACCCCCAAAATGACATAAATATTGAAAATGACCAAAACCAAGGCTGATGTGACATGAAATGACATCAAATGACCTATAATACACTTTATGACATAATAATAGACACCTTAAAACATCTAATGTTCATGTTTTTACCTATAGGGGTCCCAATTTAACTTGCAGGGTCAAATTTGGTCAATAAATTGGTGACTCATAAGGGTAGCATGCCTGTTATGCTAACTAGACTAATAGCCTTATCAGTTCATTTGGCTTATGGACTCATCTAAAGTATAAAACACCATAAGAGGACTTTGAAAATTAATAATAATATTTGATCAAGACAATACCAGTTGACTACCTCAACCACACAAAACAAACAAACTAATAAGACACACACACACACACACACACACACACACACACACACACACACACACACACACACACACACACACACACATGTGCTTATAGCACTTAGGGAAATAAGAAAACAAACCACTATGTAAAACTAATAATTAAGAATACTTCCTCTCTTAGATCAAAAGGAAAGTTTTTTGAATCTCCTTCTTCATGAGATGAATCATAATGCCAAACATGTTTCTCTTTGGATTAGATATTTGATAGATCAAACCTATTTCTTGGGACTTCACTTGATATTCTCTCAATTAGACCATATTAAAATAGGTATACAATGTACATATATTCCTCTTGGACTTGTACACATACCTCATACTGTTTCCCACTCTTCATCTCATGATCAACTTTCATCTTCTTTGTATGCATGGTTTCAAGAGGAGTAGGTTATTGTTCCTTGAAATATTGAGGCAAATAGAAGCTTTTTTTGACCTTAAAAGGATGAGGTGAACTTTGTTCTGGCTTATCTATGACATTTAAAAAAATCTCATCTTGCTTACCATCACTTGAAATCAGCTTTAAGGAAGTTGTAGACCCCTTGAGAGACTCAAACTCATTAAAAATGCTTATAAAATGCTACCACAAGTCATGATCTTCTCTTTTATCAACATTATGAAGGGGAAAAGCAAGAGAATATCTTTCATCCTCTTCTTTAGAATCCAAAAGGGCTTCATATAAGATTTATTCTTTGACACAAGGAAGGCATTCTTTATTATCAACACAATAAGAAGACTTAACACAAGGATTCATTTCTTTTTCATAATTTATAAAATATTGAGGACTCTCAAGTTGTATATCGACTATTATAATCTAATTTTGGTTCTCAAGGGATGCAAGATCCTCAATATCCTTCTCCTTATTGGTGATGCCAAGACTAGGCATATTGTAATTAGGTGACTTATCCCAATGAGATTGCCAAGGAGATATATTTTATTTAAGTTATGAATTATTCACAACTAAATTATCCTCTTTAGGTTCCCATACCATAGGTTCATCAAGGCAAAGGGTGATGGGATGAAGATAAAATTAACTAGTTGGTGGGGGTGGCACATAGAACTCAACATCAGATTGTGAATGAATTGTAAGTGATCCTTTTGGGAGTTCTTGAGGAAGGGGAGGTAGACCTTGGGCTAAAATAGCTTATTTTTCTTCTATCCATTTAACAATAAATTCATTGACATCTGATTCAAATTGAGCACTCTCTTTAGGAAGGTTATATGGGGTGTGTTTAAGCATAGGATCTTCTTTTGGATCTACACCTTCCATCACACTTTGACTCAATAATTTCATTCTTGACACTAACTCAATTTTCTTGGCTAGGTTATCTTGTAAAGTCTTTATTAAAGTTGATAGGCATATTTATGAGGATAAGGAGTATAATAGGGATGATCTGGAAAACAAGAGGTCTCTTGAGGAAGGGTGTGGGGGTCTTACATATGATAAAGTTCTTTCTCAACTTCACACTCTTTGTCTAGGATTTTATCCCCTTTATTTTCTCATGATGCCACTACCTTATTCCATTTTAGGATGCTAGGATTAGGAGTCTCTTCTTGAGGTAGTGATGCAATTTGAGGAGTGGATGAAGTGTTCAAGATACCTGGGATCTCCTTAGGCTTGGATTATCCACCTTGTCTCTAACTTGGGATTTCATATCTATAAATCACTTTTTGAGGTGAGGATGTAATGGGAGAGGGAAATGAGATCTTCAATTCCACTTCATTTTCCAATGATACGGAATGATTGATTTTCTTATTCACTAACTCAATATACATATCAAGGTTTACTTCAAACACCAAGTTTGTCTTTCTAACTCTCTCTTCTAGTTGATTGGGAAAAAGATGACTTTGATAAGCTTGATTGGGCTCATGAGTAGGGTTCAAGTAGAACTGATAAAAATCTTAGGGAGGTGGATATGAGGGATGATAGACTTGGTGAGGTTCTTCCTCATGAATTCATATCTTATCGTCTAAGGATGATACAAGGCCACTCATATCTAGCATCTCACTTGTGAGCCTTTGGTAATTTTATCTCTCAATAGGTACCAAATATCTTTTAACCATCTCTAATTCCTCTTTCACCTTATGAATTATATGGATAGGAACATCTTAACCATGTATCCTTAGTGTTTAAATATCTATCAAGTACCTCTCATATCCCAAGAGTGTTTTCATGAAACCTAAAATGGGTTAAGTTGAGAAGTGGCTAGGTTGACTAAGAGAAGCAAGATATTGAGGAGGCTTATTATAGGGTTGATATGACTCATAAAAAGGATGATAAGGATTATGTTGGAGTTGATAGGGATCATAAAAAGGCTGATATGTAATGTCATACGCTTGGGGTGCCTCAACAACTTGTGTAAAATAAAAATCAACACCAAAACCAGCCATGGGACTTCATTAAGAAGTAAGAACAAAAGGGATGATTATAAACAATATAAAAAAGGAATACCTAGGCTTCTTGATGATCTGAGAAACATTTCAGGTGACAATTTAGGGGATGGTTCTACCCCAATTGGTGTTAGAACTTTCAGGAGCCATAACTTTTGCACCATATCTCTATTTGACTCCCCACTTAAACCATTGGAAAGCTAAGAATGAGAGGAAGACTGTAGCTCCACTTAGTGGGTTTTTACACCTAAAAACCAAATGGAAGTTCCCCAAATTCCAATTTTAGTAGTGCATTTTAAGAATAATAAGTTTCTAAAAATAGTATTTCCTTGAATTCTATATTGTTGTGAATCATGGAAGTCAAATCACTCATTCTCCATCAATATTGGTGACCTTAAACATCCTCTTACTAAGTTCAAAATGTGTATAAATGAATATGTAACCTAAAAAGGAAATAAGACATCTCTTCCCAGATATAAACATATGTTTTATCTAGAATTTTGAGCAATAAAACATCTCTTCTCAGAGATAGCATTATTATAATTGTGTTATTTTTATTTATTAAATTATCTTTCAAACAAACCTTCTGAGTTTTGGATCACTTGACAAATTGATGTAATATCAGAGTCACCATTGATGTTTATAAATATGCCTCCAAAAGTTGATGTGTTTAAAGACAACACCAAAATATTTCAACTTTTTAAACTAATTATCCCATCAGGCATGTCAAAAACTATTTCATTTGTATTTTTACCCTTTGAGGAGATTTCTCAGATCTTTTCATCTAAGTGGAACAATCAAAACACCTTTACGCTATGGGTAGCCTAAGAATGAGGTAAATCTCTAGATAGAGCTAGCTCCCTTGATGTACCACTTTTAGATCACCACTACACCTATGATTGAAAGAAAAAGGGAGAGAAAAATGAAAGTAAAATATCCTAAAGGTAGTGATACACAAAATTTATTGATGACTACCAACCAATCACATGTCACACATGAGACCAAGAGATTAACTGGGCATACACTTCTTTGATATGAATCTTCTCACATTAGTATTTCATTATGAGGTTGTGATGAATGTTTTGGTTAAGACTAGAAAAGAGGTATAAAATGGAAATATTTGAATATATTAACTCACACAACCTTGACACTTCATAGAACACATCACGTGACCTACAAGAAGAAGCTTTTAATATGCAAATAGGTGAGAGAATGAGGCAAAAATGTTAAGGAAACAATAGTCATCACTAAGAAAGATAAATCATTCAAGTGAACACGCTATGAATAATCATAGAAGAGGTAAAATCAGTAGTATTTATTTATCTATGGCATGCAAATGAGCAAGGCTTCACCATACTCAGGTGGATCATGTTTTACAAAGGCAAGAAAGTCTAGTTATTATAGAACTTGAGGGAGGGGAGAGAAGAAATAAGTTTAAAGGTCACAAGGACACTTGTAATGTTGATAAGGAGAGATACATGTGCATCAAAAGAGAATACAAAACTAACCATTCAAATTTTGATATGACAAATGGCTCTCCAAACTATGAACTCATGAAATGTGGTTTATGAGTTCTCATTCTGCACCAAAAAATTGCATTCATCATTCACCCCCATTGGAACATCCCAAAAGTAACTAGGGATAGAAGTGATGATTTTAATAATAATTAGAAGTTATGGACACACATTTACATGCATTGGTTGTAGTCCTAATCATCAGGATTCCTCCCAAAATGAGTCATCACCATCTACAGTCAAAATAACTCCTCTTTTACATGCCTTGTACACTTGGTCTCAAATTTGGATTTAGTTTACAATTAAAATATGTATAATGGAGTGGATTAAACTTTTCAAGACCATCCATGGGCTTGGAGGCATTAGGCACACCTTAAAATCACCTTACCTAAAGCTTTTCACCCTTCTCACTATCATGCTCACTATGCTAGTTTTGATTAGATAAGATAAGAGCTCTTGTTGAGACACTTATGAGTTTTTATGAAGCATTAAATTTCCTTATGGATTTAGGATATGTATTTATCTTCCTCCAAAATTTTATTTCATATCTTGAAAGTCCTTAAAACCTACATAATGCATAAAATAGTTAAAGAGAGCAATTATGTACCATGTATGTATAGGCATGAACCACCTCAAGTGGATGGAAATGGTCTATAGATATTCCTATATAATCTCAAAGAATTTAATAATCCATTACAGTCCATTTGGATGCATATCCTTCCTTGTTTTCCCAATCAAATCCTTATCTAGGGTTTGCAATGGGTTTAGACCACTTCTGCTCTTAAGGTTCATTGATAAAGATGGAACATTGGAACTACCAACCAATTACATAATAATGAAGATAGGGAACCCTGTAAAATTCTATAAACTCCTTTTACCTCCATGCATAGCCTTGAAGGAGATGTAAGAATTTCAATTTAGCCTATTGAGCTTGTTTCTTAATTTCCTACAGGCTTAGACTATCTCTGAGCCAAAAATGCATTTATATGTGACTTACATACATTAAAATAGCTTAGAAACATCTATTATGATCATATAAACATTCTTAAATGGATAATAATGTTCTATTGAGGTTGGAAGTGAAGCTGACCTTCCATTTGGCTTTAGGCCTAAACCCTACTTGACAAAATTGACTACAACTCTTGTAGGTTTGGACCACTTGTGTAGCTGTAAGCCTTTAGGCATGTTTTATAATTTTTATATAGGTGTCATAAAACTTCTCACACCTCATATCAAGGTTCACTCAGCACCTAATTCATCCCTTTCTCTCCATTCCTTAAGATTGAAGGTTTTGCTCATAAAGAGAGTGCCCTCTATCTGAGAGAAAATAGAGGGAACTCCCCCTATTTCATCATAAAAATTGAACATTTGAGAGGATTATCCAGGTGATGAAGACCCTCTTAACCAAATTTGGGCCCTTGGTTAGGTCATCTGACCCCCCAACTTCTCAAAATTCCAAAACATACCCCTGGAAAAACATAATGTGTAAGGTTCAACCATATGGACTATAGACTATATTACATAACCCTTTATCTACTCTATACCCAACATTATGGTTCCATTATAATATTATGATCATAATGATGGGAATATAGTCCTTATTAATTTATTCAACCTTTCATGTACCCCTCCATACACCTTGATTAATCAAGGTTTAGTGACATCTCCTAACAGTGTTTATTTTAAGGCACTGTACCTTTAGATAACCTACATGGTTTAGCTTGAATTCAATGCTTAAAGAAATTTATTGAATATTATATGATCACTTAATAATGGTTTTGACCCATTTTTTCACCTTAGGTATGTCCACATTAAGAATCTTAACTCTTTTGCTCTCTATCCTTTTACAATCATACACAGTCAACTGTGTTTGAATGAGGAAGACCCCGTATATCAAGATTTTTCTTGGGAGAGATATCACATCACCTTTGAATATTTATAGACATTTAGAATAATCTTCCATAGAATAATGTAGGTGTTTCCATGCTTAAGAATATCCTTTGGACTGTGAGACTTTACAATCAACTATAGGTGGATAGTCTAGGCCATTTGTACAGACTGTCTCCACCTCCTTATGTGGAAATAAGGTCTTGAAATGTCATAAGTATCCCCATAATTCATATTCCAATACAATTATTCTCCATATTAATCACTTCTTTAAAATATGTCTTTAGGCCTTCTTACCTTCCTTGACCTACAAGACTATGATTTCTCTCCTAAGCTTGGTTGTAGGTGAGTACTTTGAATCATGGGACACATGTAGGTGGTCATGGGAGACAAAAAATAGTATATGATTCTCTTTATGTGGCTTTTAGGTCATGATTACTCCATTAAACTATTTTAAACCATTCAATCATGGTGGAATGGTGTAGTACCAACTTGGGTTAAGAGTCTCCATTAGGTTAAAACCTGTAGGTTTCACTACTTGAATTTAGTGCATGAAAGTGTAACTTTGGGCTTCTCAACAACCATACTCCTTAAGTCATCTACCTTCCATCTTTTGCCTAGATCTTGTCCTTTGTAGATAATATAAGACAAATTCATTAGGATTTACTAAGAGCTTTTACAACACTATTATACAACCTTCACCAAATGGCCCAAACCTCTATTTTGTGTTTTTAGGGATTAGGGCCCTAAAATCATAGCCATTGCCTTTGGAAGAGATTTATAACCTTGCTTAGTAATCTATAATTTCAAATATACTTACTATGGTCTTTTTAATATACTAGAATCCAAAAAGGAATTTCACCATTTATCTAATCTTCTCCATACAAGTACCTAAGTTTCCTATTAAGCCACTTGTATGTGGTTATTCCATTGTGCATGCACTTTATGTAAGTATAGACAATTGCATTATTTTTTACCTCTCATGAGTTCTAGGCCTATCTTAACACCTCAAATTGAATTCTTCACACTATAAATGGTTTGAATCAAGTGTGAATACTTTTTTTTCAACATGGTGTCTTCCATGAGAGCCACTGTACATGTGCATTAATGGTGGAAAACTAAGTGCATATTAAATCTTGTCTTTTCATGCTCTATATGGTGCCACTTGAGACCTATCCTATTTTTTCACGTTCTAAGAGCATTACCAACACATTGAGGCCATAATGAGTCCTCCATGTATGTGTTTCATAGATTTGCATAGCTCACTTGGTTGATTATGTACGACAATCATATGGAAACTAACTATACGATGTCTTATGACTACACCTTCATGGATTAATACTTTAGAGATGAGATTAAAAGGTTAGGGGACCAATAAGGGCAATGGAAACATGATAATGAACCTATCTCCACCCTCTAACACTACTATCAAAACATGAAGATTCTAAAAATGATGGAAACCTACATGTTATCTTCAAATGAGAGCAGTCTGCAAACCTGAGATGATTTTCTCATAAAAACACCTTGAAACACTAAACCAAGAATGGAGAGTATTTGAGGAGAGATCCAACATCATCTAAAATCAACACCAGTAGTTTGATTGTACAAACTTCTCCAAACCAAAGCAAAACCTATAAGGTGCATAAATTAGCAAGCAAATTAGATAGTCTAACTTTTTAAGAATGGTTTATAAAGCACAAGCCACCATTCTTATAAAACCAAATATCAAATGGAATATGACTAGGTTTATAAGACACACCTAGTTTCATTTTGCATGAAACCTCCCCTACTGATCATACTAAGCACAAATCTATTAACTAGTTCTTGCTTGCCAAGCCTAGTGGAAGAAGAGAGAAGAATTTTTCTCAATTTATTGGAGATTATAATAAAAATAATAATTGAAAAAGTGTGTTGAAGACCAAGGGACACTCCTAAAGTGTCATCAATTTAAGATGTCATACAAGTCCGTACATCTCAAGAAAACTCCCATTTTCTAAAAGAAAACTGCTTTTTCCTCTAAAGAAATTGCCACTTTTCAATAAGAAATGGTTAATTAAGACTTATTAAGACACATGGAAGTGAAATAACATTTTTAAACCTTCATATTTCTCAAGGAGGCTATATAAGTCATTTAATGCTCTATTTTGACCCCCAAAATGACTCAAAAAGACATAAATATTGAAATTGACCAAGACAAGGCTAATGTGACATTAAATGACCTATAATAAATCTTATGACATAATAATATACCCCTTAAAACATCTAAGGTTCAAGTTTTTACCTATAGGGATCCCAGTTTGACCTACGGTGTCAAATTTGATCAACACATCTAAGGTTGCATAAATCATTATTTGGTTGACCATTGCATCTCACTTTTTTTACAATCACTTATCCATCCATTGCTTTACTTGCACCTTACCCATCATTTTATTTACTTGTACCTTTAAAATCATAATTACAATCATTTTACCATCATTAAGCCTTAGTGAGAGATATAACCCGTGCTATAGGCTTATTCTTTAGAACCCTTTCCTCTTGAAATTTGAGTGTAGGTTACGCCTGCTACATCCATAATTATTCTAGGTCCTTAATCATCCACATATATGCAATATCTATTTTCATAACCCTAGTCAAGCCCTAGTCTATTGAGAGAAAGAGGATAGTTATAGGTAATCCTAGCTTGTCCATACACTTCATATCTTACTCTGATGTTGCATCTTGCCTTGCATTTCTTGCATCAAAAATTGCATTAATAATTTATTGGCTACAAATATAAAACATATTAAAACAAAAATGTGTATTTGACTTGACTAATTCATATATATTTCATTCCTATTTTGCAATACTTTCCCATCAACATCTATGCGAATGACATTATTTGCAATGCCTTGAATGGAATGCATAAATTTGTCCCTAATACAAGCATGATACAATAAATCATCCTCTTCAAAGGCAAATGTTATCTCTATATGGGGAGATTTAGGTGGAGTGGGGTTAAGGGAATCAACATCCATGACAATATCTTTACAAGGGGATGTCACAGGAATGGTTAAGGTGTGTGAATGTCGACATGATGGTTAGTGAGAGGGAGAGAGTGGACATCTAAGAGCAGCTGAACATATATGACAAGGTGAAGATTGAAGGTGGGAGGAATGAGAATAAATTTTCACTGAAGTACCTCTAATGCAAATATTATCCAATTCACCACTTCACAATTTTCCTAAACTAGACTCAAAATTTTATTTACAAACTACAAAATATATATAAAAAATCAAATTAAAAAAATAGAAAATCTATGACTGAGAAACTATTTTTAAATCAAAATTCACATCATCTATTGATACACATTTACTTAGTAAAATAGTAAAATGTTTAGAACTATGGAAATTCTATGATTTTGAAATAACATTGGTATGCATATATTGTCAGCATAAGCATAATTATCCGAGCACAACCAAGTCATACATTCCAATCAAATGAATAATTTAAACAATCAAATGAATAATTTAAATAATTTTATAGCATATAATTTTAAGCTAATTCAATAGCTTATGGTTTATAATTGTTTGATTTAGTATACACCTACTCCCCCTATTTTAAGAAACGCCACGTAGAGAGGCCCTTCCGCGTTAAACGTGAAAAAACAAAAACGTAACGACGACCCATTATTTGACAGCTGCAGTAGATTCCGCGAAGGAGAACGTGCCCATTCACATTCTAACTAGTATGAAATGAAACAATTAAATGTTAAGTTAAATGGTGCAATGTTGTAAGGCTAGTTGCAATTGAAATAATATTTTAGAAATTTCACCTAAAATTACTTTTTTCATTAAATTGAGTTTGTAATTTAAAATTATTTATTAATAAAATTTAATTGAAAAATATATTATAATTAAATGAGTTCTAAATTTGATATTTATATTCGTATTTTTTGAATTATAAAATGTAATCAATTTTTTTTTAAAATGATTTATTAAAGATGAGTTATACATATTCATATTATTTAAAAAAAAATTAACTTTGAAATATTTAATTATTTATCTATCTTTTTATATATAAAAAGATTAAAACTCAATACAATATTTAGCTATTTGAAAGTTACAATTTAATTATTGAAAATTTATATTTAAATCTTAAAATTAAAATTTATTAAAAATCGAACCCTAAATAAATAAAATAATTAGTATATATATTTTAAATATGTCAAATATCAAATAATTTATTATATTATATTTTATTTTTATGTATTTAAATTGAAAATATTTAATTATATATATATATATATATATATATATATAATTTTAGTTTTTTATAAATTTTTCGAGTACCATTCTCATCACGTTCTAATTACGATCATGTTTCTTCGTTTCTAATTTCTTATAATATAGCCTACTCCTTTGAAAGTTTATACTATTTTAAAACCATGTCTATTATCAAATGGGATCATTTTCTTTTTGAATAAAAAATATTTGGATTTGATCTTAAAGATATATTCCATTTTCATGAAAGATAGATGAGAATTGGATGAGAATGAAAGAATAGATATCTATAACCCCCTACTTTGATTACACATAAGAAAATTTAAAAAAAAAAGAAAGAAAGAAAACTAAACCACCGTCGAAGAAAGTTTTTTCTGTGGGCATTAGTGTTGAGGTTGGTGGTTTTGTTGCTCTTATCGTTGTGTGTTTAGGAAAACTTTTTTCTCCCCGTTCCATGTAATATAAAAGAATAATGTGGTTTTGTTACTCCTAGTGTTTGATTTTTTTTTAAATTTCAGTTGGCTAAGATTTATACCATGATGTGCAAAAACATGTAAAGATTTCGATATGCATATATTTTTTTTTGGGTATAACAATGCCTCTCAAATTTGATAGCTTTTGGAACCAGCAGAACGCAACTAATGGCTCCGGAAACAAATTATGGAATTGAAAGATACATGTAAAATGATATTTCCTTCCCATATATGTAATTCATATTGTGAACATTGGCTAATAGACAACTTGTTTCATCGCAGTTCAATATTTTTTAACTGTTTTGTGCATCCATCCATCAACAGTGTCTGTAGAATAATATTGAATGAGGATTAGAAATAAATCACTAGTAATTACGAAGGAGCGTACTTTGGTTATGCTATATGTGGAATCATTTTAAGATCATCTTAGTGTTTTACATTGTTTCAAAAATATTTGTTTAAGAAATTTAATTATAGTATTATTTATTTATTTTTTCTTTTAATATGTTATAATAAGAAATGTTTAGATGAAATCACTGAATTGTATAGAATGTGGGTGGTTTGATTCTAGAATTGCAATATCTATAGGGTACAAAGTATAGACCTAAAGGTCGGCCTCGTTATCCTCTAGGTACAATGCTGTTTTTTTCATTCTTACAGAACACAAATAAATCATTTCATTGCATTCCTCTAACTACTTTTATGCAGTATATAGATTTCTATCAGAGCCAAAATTACTTAATTGTATTGCAAGGATTCCAATTACCTACAAATATAAATGTTTAGACAAAGATTTCAGTTGAATCATACGTCCTCCATTTGGAAGGTCTTGGAGGGGGAAACATTCGATGAAAAATGAAATATGGGAAAACACGGGGGTATTGAATGGGCACTGGCCAGTGTCCTCAAACTGTGATTATGGCATTTGATACGATTGCGAGCAATAACATGCAGTTGAGTGGGCACTCATAGATAGCTGCATTGCAGCCTGAGACTCCATGGAGTCTGAACCTAAGAAGGAATCCCTGACTACTGCTCTCAAGTGTATTTGAAGGACAATGTCTTGTTTTTTCCAAAGTTGGAGATGACATGTTTCATGTATGTAATTGAACAATGATTGGGAAGATATTTATCTTTCATTGACCTGTATTTCGACCATAGTTCAAGATGTTATTCTATAAAAAATATCAGTTGGAAAAAAATGAACCAGGACATGGATCTGGACATTTCTAGTTAATTGTAACGCTACTTTAAAATCATATAAATTCATTAAATTAAATTTACAATATTGTTAACATATAAATTCATTAAATAAATTTAAATTAAATTTAGAATATTATAAAATGATACAGAAATTAATCTACTTAATTTTATAAATATATATTCTATTAATTATTTATTAAAAAAATATAATATCATAAAATTAAAAATATAAAATTACAAATTGTAATGCTCATAAAATCACTAAATATTAATTATACATAATAAAATATCAATTATACATCTTATTGTTAAAACATATATATTTGTAAAGTTAATTTAGTATTTTACATTATTTTATATTATAAATAATACACTTTATATTTATTATTTATTTAATTATTTAAAAAAATTAAAAATTTATGTTGTTTAAATATAATACTATATAAAAATTTGTGAAAGTGAAAAGATATAACCACTGAATTATATCTATTCACTAGTTTTTTATGTAAATTATAGAAAAAATAACAATATGACATTGTGAATCATTCAAATTTAAATGTCTTCAAATATTTTGTGAAAGAATTTTGTTAAGAAAAGATATACGGTGGAAAAGAAGTTATTAGGTGTAAATTGTTTTTCAAATAATTAAAATATGTTTTGTAAATTTTTTACTTTGTTAAGTTTTTCTCACATTAAATCTTGTGTTATAATGTACACATTTGTTGTCTTTCCTTGTTAAATAAATTGGATGGCATCAATTGATTCTACACACTCTAATATCGGTTAAATTACTTATAAAATTAAAAACTACAAAATAAAAAGTTATAAACGAAATACTCATTAATCAGATTCCATTTTCCTATAATTGTTTAAAATCTCAATTATATCTCAGACTCGATCCTGAAAGGCCAACACCAAACCCATGAATCGTTATTGGTAATTTGACATGATTGTATATTCATAAAATCTCAAATCATGACTAAAAAAATACTTAACACAATCAAAACTATTGAAAATCATAAATGAGTGTTAATAAAAACAATTAATATAATAACTTACCAATTTCTATATAAAATTGTACAATTATCTATAATCTATTATTGTTATTATATAAATAAAATAATATTAAACTTGTATATTAATAAACTCATAAATATATATTAATAAACTCATAAAATTCTAAAAATAATATTAAACACATATCATAAATACATGAAAATATTATTTTTAATTATATCGAATAATCATTGATATTAGACAAAAAAATCTCTAGTAATCAATATTTTCTATGTCATAATAAACCCTCAAAATTTCTCATCTCACAATAAATACCAAAATATCACATATCACTGATATCTTAAACAATGATTTAAAAAATATTCTCACCTTCCATTCATCCTTCACTTCTCAAAAGAAACACACAATAGAATTTATTTGTACAACTAATACCTCTCCACACATAAAACACTAAATTGAATTTACATGAAACGCACAACTAGGCCTTTGAGTGAATAGGCTTTGGTCTATATTCTGACATTTTAATAACATTTTACATGGTAAATTAGGTTGTACATTGTATTTTGATATTTTAATCAGTTTTAATAGATTAAGTTAAAAATAGACTAGATATCTAGTTAATGGGTTTTATAAAATGTATTTTTACAAATGTGAATTTAAAAAAAATTTAATAAATTATATAATATTTTAATTTTTTTTAATTATCTATTATATTATTAATTAAAAAGTAATGTTGAATAAATAACATCTATTATTAAAAATATAATATAAAAAGTTGATTGTCAAATTCAGTCTCTAATTTATAATACAATGAGTTTTATTAGATCATTATGTATAATTAGTATATTATTGTTTCTTTTTTTTAATTATGAATTATATTATTATTTGGAAAAAATATTAAATAAATAATCGTCATAAAATAATTATGATAGAAAGAATTGACCATCAAATTTAATCCCTGGTTTATAATTTGATGAATTTGATTGGATCATTATATATAATTAATATATTATAGTTATTAAAATTTAATAATATATATATATATATATATATATATATATATATATATATATATATGGTTTATCTAAAATTTTACTTTATGGAGGCCAATAACCCTGTTCATTAGAGGAAGACATTTTTGATAATCTTATTGCAGTCTGGAAACGCATGGTTTGGGCCCATTAATCTTTTTAGAGAATTTTTTTTTTTAAATTGGACTTTGAAAAGGTTTATGACAAGATCGAGTGGCATTTCAATCTTGTCATGATCAAGGCTCTCAGCTTTGGTCCCTATTTCATTTATGCAGTGTACACTTTGCTTCATTATGCCTCTGCCTACCTCATCATCAATAAGAATCAAATCCCAAGGATCAAGCTCCAATGTTATATTCACCAAGGTTGTCCCCTTGCTATAGCACTCTATGTTTTAGCCGCAAAAGCCTTGGGCTACCTTCTGGCTTCTAAGGCTTCACAAGGGTTTGTTCATGGCTTTGTGTTATTCGATCGCACCTATCAGCTCATCAATTGGAGATGACACATTTATCACACTTGAAAAGCACGAGGCCAATTTTGATGAATCTATGTAATGCCTTCATATCTTTTGTCTGGCTTCTGGCTCCAACCTTCAGTGGAGAAAAAAATAGTGTTTCCATCAAAGCATGATGTATGTGCCTAATTGGATTACAAATTTTGATTGGCAATGGATTAGTCAAGGGGAAAAATTCAATTTATTGGGCATCCCCTTCAATTTTGATACCCCATCATCCGATCTTTGGTAATATGTCCTCAATAGGATTGAAAGGAAGATTGAGTATTGGATCACCAAGCCCATTTTTCTAGCATGCAAGTTCCATATTTACACCAAGATCTTGGCAGCCATTCATGTTTTCTATTCTTCTTGTTGGCCCCCCTCCAAAGCCTCTTATCATAATCTAATCAAGCTTCTATGAGATTTCATCTCAGCCAATTCTAACAAGGCTCAGGGATTTCATCAAGTGGGATGGGATATTTAATGTCTTCCTTGTGATAAAGGTGGCATGGGCATCATTGAAACTTATTGACAAATATGGCCTTGTGTGCTAAATGGGTTGTTTAGGGTATTGAGGGCATATAAAACCTTCCTCCACCATTGTATCTCTTTGGGTTGTCCCTGTGATTAAACTTTTTGGCCGAATATTGGCTTTCAATCCTTCCTCATCACTAATGTCCCTATTAATATTACAAGATCCTTTGTTATTAAACTTATTTAGAAGGCTTTCGAAGTAGTCAAACCCCACTTGAAATGGGTATGGTATGGCTTTCACATAGGGTTATCTTTCAATCATCATAGCTTATGGTAGTCTCATATTCTCACTAATTCTTATATCCCCTTTGGCTAAATTCCCTAGTATTAAAGCTCTATGATTTTTTCGCAAAGGGATTCGAACTATCCATGATTTGACTAACTCTCGAGATTCGATTCCCTAGCTTGATTTAAAAAACAAGTTTCAATTAAATAATGTCAACTTACCTTTCATCCTTCACATTTAGGAATTAATACTTAATGTTATGCTTAATAAGCTTAGCCTTTAGCCTCCTAAGGCATGGTGGAAGGACTAGAGGTGGAATTGTGATGCATACTTTAAAAAATAGTCCCCCAAGCTACTATATCAGGTGATGAGTCTATTCTCTCTTACTCTCGACAAACACAACAGATGTAGGGGCCTTCAAATCTCTCCTAGGAATTGGCCCACTTATCTGAATTATGTGTGGCACCCTGGCCTAGAGCCCAAGTTGGCTCATTTATTATGGTGTTTAATCTACTAGGGGCTCCCCTTTGATGATAGGTTACTTCACCTCTCCATTCCCCTGCCCTTTTGTCTAGCTTGCAAGTGGACAAAATCTTTCAAACATCTGTTTTGGTTGTCTTAAATCTCAACCTACCTGGTGGTGGATTCATTTTTTATTCCAAACTTATCATCATAAGCCTTACTCTTTGTGATAGACACATTTTAGGGACTTTTCTAATTTCCCAAATGTTATTGCTTTTCTATGGTAATTATTTCATGCTATCATCTTCTTTTAGCTTTAGAAATCCAAAAATAATACTATTTTTAATCATGAGGCCTATGAATTTTTATTTTATGTTAATGAAAAGGTTGTTTTTATTTCATCAATCTAATTTTAGATTCAAGCTCAAGTTAAGAAGATGGTGTTGGACCTATGTGCCCTTTTGGAGCTCCTCAATCACTGGGTGAGTGTTCCTTGCACTATGAATAGAGTTTCACTAGACGGCCCACCTTGTGGTACCTCGTCATCTCCTCTTAGGAGGCATAGAAGCAAAAGTTGGTCCTGAAGTAGGGGCCTCTTTTCACCTCGCCCTCCACTAGGGGTAGTTGGAGTTCTCATGGAAAATCTAATGTTAGTCCTGGATAGCAATCTCTGACGAGCATTATTGTACCTATGTAGCCCACTGATGGTTTGCTTATTACTATTTATGATGAACCTTTGGATGGCTGGAATGCTCTGGAGATTCTTGATGTGGAACCCCCTGCTTGGTCAAAGCTTCCTAAAGATGACCCTCCACCCCTTGGGGTAGTGACCTATGCTTAATGATCTTATTGATTATTTAGAGTTACTCTTACCATACTTTAACTGACTATTTTTTCATGTTATAACCCAATTTCGTTTTCCGACATAATTTTAGGGTCGTGATTTATCTCACTATATTACTTTATAACTTTTTGTAATTATATTGTGTTACTTAATATAATGTGAAACATTCTAATAATAAAATTTTACCATATATTTAAGACAATGCCCTAATAAAATTAATTAATCATACTTAAAAAAGAAAAGATGTTTTTCTCGGAATATTATTAGATGCATGTTGGGAGATTATTTTATATTAATATATTAATTATAAAGAGAATGGTATATGAAAGGAGAAAAATGTGATTTCAAGTTGTAAGGAGACACAAGTCACACTAAATAAAATATATCTAACCACAAATATTGATCAATCATTTCTTCCCTATGCAATACCCGATGAAATATATAGGCTTGAATATGAGCGAACGATTCATAATATGAGCTGCAAATGTATGTATATTGGCCTTCTTCGTCTCCCTGCTAAATTTTGGTTTGACTGATTTTCAGTCAAATAATGCGTTCGTGTTATGGACGTGTTGTAACTACAAAAGGTTATGTCTGAATGCCTAATAGAGTATGCCAGAGCGTTAAAGAGTTTCTATAAAAACGACTTAGTATATTGTAACTATAATTGTTATGTTGCCTTGGTTTTTATATAGTAATATGTTATTATCATTTGACGAATTTAGGACAGGCGATTAACTACAAATACAATCCATAATTACTTCCAGCATTAATATTTATTTTTCATGTAGTTTTTTTAAAATGAAAATCAATTTTATTATTTTAATAAAAAAAATTAAATTAAAATAAATTAATGTTGGAACATATGAAAACAATATAAGCTAAAAAAAAATGTGAATCTAATTTTTCAAAAATATAATTGAGAATGAGTGTTTCTTATAAATCAAAACACTATTAATCGAAATATATTTTTATTATTTTTTAATATATAAAAATAAAGTGAGGGTTTTGAAAGGAATCTTTTCTTTTTGCAAGGATCTAACAAAGAGGTTTTACGAGTCTAGAAAAAACAACAAGAACATTAGGGAACAACATAAATATTTTGATAAAAAATCAGTGAATAACAGAGATACATCACAAAAGCTACAACACAAATAATAATAACAACAAAGACATTGAAGGTACAAAACCTAAGCATTGATCCGAGTGAGGGCCACATTCCATTCCTCAATTATTTTATTGACAAGTTTATCCATTTCTTCCTCCACATTATAATACTTACCCTTCTCCTTTCCCTTCATCTTCTTGCTCATTTTAGGACTACTTTGATACTCCTTCCTCTCTTTAACCATTTTTTAAATCGGATTGATGTTAGACACAATTTTTAACAAACATTCTAGTAAATTGGACAATGTGTTGAATGCCATTCTTGATCTTCAACCTCTCTTTTTCTAGTTTGTTGATTTTATTATCCATCTACCTCATTTTCTTGAAGACTTCTTCCATGTCCCTTTTGTTCTTTGCATCGATGACCTGACTAGTACTCCCACTGAATTGCATATAAATTTTTTTGATAGTCCTTAAGACCCTCAGTCTCCTTCATGATCCACTTTAAAATATTATTATGAAGGTTGATATTGTTCATCACATAGTTGAGCTTCTCTGATTTAACAACCACTATGGTCTCCAAAGCTCAATTTTTCCCTTTAATATCAATCTTCTCTGATTGATATTTTTGTCTTTCAACTTTGCCTCTTTCCCAATTGAAATTTGACTTGTAAATGTTCTAATGGTTGAATATAATTATTTTTTCACTTGATAGTCACTGAATTTGAAGCAAAGGAGTTTGAAGAGGGATCCTCCTCCTTAAAATCAAATTCAATTGAGAAAAGGAATCTCTCAACTTATCTATAAAAAATAGTCTCCTAATCAAAACCTTGATAATGACAGTTTGAAATTTATTACCCACATCACTACCCTTAGAAAACACTTTTTAACAAAAATTTCCTTATTACTAGAATCCCAAAGTTTGACCTTGAGAGAGGAGCTAATCTATAGAAACTTGGAATGTTTGTATAAAAAAATTATTAAAGCTTAGTGAAGAGGGATAGTCATTTAACTAGTTGCACCTCAATTACTAAATTATTCAAAGACATCATCATAAGGAAATTTTGTAGAAATATTATGTTGAAAATAATTAAGAAAGGAAAAAAGGTAGATAAAACCACCTTCTAGTGCCCTTCCAAAGTAATTTACCTAATCGTCTACTACACGAACTCATTCCAAGGGACTGGGAGTGAATTTCTAAGCTAGCCACTTTGAAACTTTATTAACTTTCCCATTTGAGGAATTTTTCCACATCATATTTTTTATCCATTTTAGATTTGAAAAATTTCAACGCTTCCATGCTCATCCTAGTCACGTGTGATATGATATCCTCTAAACCTAGAATATACACCCCAAAAGTGGTCCACACTTCAACATTTCTAAGTTTTAAAGAAATTCAACTAAAATACAAGAATCATATCTTTGACTTTTATACATGAAATGCGATAGCCCTCATTCCTATAAAATATTATCATCTTTAAATTTATTCTTTTTTATACTAGAACTGATAGTTTCAACATTTCAAAGGTCCCCTTGTTATAACCCTCCTACATGCCTGCTTACCATGCATGCCCTCGTCGCTCTCCACCTTTTGACCCATAAGGACTCGATTAACAATGTGTTGTAGATTACCTTCACTTGATAGCTCATTTCAAAAAATAACCTAACCAAATCTTTATCTTTTTTATATGATTGAAAAAATAAAAAGCCTCTCACCTCGATATATTTAATGCTTCCTTGAACTCCATCATTAACAATTAGGAACTTAAAATCCCTAACACTAGCTTTGGCATGAATGCCAATTACCTCACACAAAATACATTGATATTTATTATGAATGGTGATATGATTTAATTGGTGTCTTGTCTTATGTCATTGTGTCATGAACTTATTTTGATGCACTTAATTTACTTGTTATTAGTGGTTATGGTTATGAACTACTTGGGACATGATTACTTAATTTTATTGTTTTGATATAGTTATGTGATTTATGATTTGATCCATTATGGTATGTTTCATTTGTGAGTGATCAACTAGATATTATGAAATAGTTGTTATGTACTTTCAGTGTAGTATTTTTTATTTCATGCTTAATTAGTTAATGATTCATTATTTAGTTCAGATATATTTTTATTATTTAATGTTATTGAATTTATTACTCTTATTTAGTATAGATGTTGTTTATGATCTATTTTGACAACAATTACATGATATCAACTAGGTTGGATGTGACTCCGAGCAATCAAGTGAACCTAAGAAAGTGAACAAAAAGAAACAGTGAATTTCAAATTCCAAAAAATGAGCTTTGACTATTTTATAACTACTTTGAGTCATTTTTTATGCTTGCCTTAAATTTTTAATTATTTGTCTATATTGGATTTGAATGCATTCAAGTAAAGAGACTTGAGTGGGTTTTGGACTTATGCAAGTACCTTGCTCTATTTAGTTTGGATTTTGACTTTTAGTTTGATTCAATACTAGTCGACCTTGACTAGGGATGCCATGATATTGTTTAATTGTGTTAAATATCTTCATTTTAGTTGTATTTCATATTATGCCTAAGCTTAAAATAAATCCTTAACTTTTATTTATTATTGAAGGCTTTAAACACACTATCGAGTCTTGACATTCTGTTTGGACTCTTGAGTGATATCAAAATCACTTAACACAGTCCTATTTCATATTTTGCTTAAGTTTGAATAGAGGGATTAATCATTGATTATTATTGAGAGCATTAAATCAAATTGAATTTTGTTTTGGGCAAGGTAATTATTGCATGAGGGTCATTGTTTTTTTGGACTCTTGTTTGATGGTTATTATTAAAAGTGATCAAGTCTTAGCTTGGATTTGCTAGGAACATGGCCCATGAACCTTGAGGAATTGGCATTATTTTGGATGTTGTTATTATTTCAAACTTTAGTTTGTGGCATTAACTTACCACCTGATACAAACACATCAAGAGTTTTCCATCTCTAATAGGGTTTTTGTTGATTATTTCCATGGTTTTCATTTTGAGATCCCTTCACATGGGTAGACTCTGCCAAATTTTTTGATGAATGATGGCCAAGAGGATTAGAGGCAGTTGTAAGGACTTATTAAGCCTATTACAGAGGAATTGTAAATATCTAGTTGTCTTTTCGTATATGTGGAGAAAATGGAGGAGTTTTATGTGGAATTAAGTTTCCATAAATGGTTCAACTAATTTTGCATTCATTATGGGAAAAAGATGGAAGTTTGTTTTGAAAAGTCAAGAAATTTTTTCTTCTTCCATTCTTTTATAAAAAATTCAAGTACTGTACTTAGATTTCTTATTATTTTTATAATCAACCTTAGAGGTTTTGAGCTAGGTTTTATTTATAAATGTATAAAGTCATTATCTTTATTATAACTTGCAATAAAATTTAAGTTATGACTTGTTTATAAAATCCTGTAAGGTTTGTTTTAGGTCAGGTTACATTTTTTTTGAAAACAAAAAAAATAAAATAAAAATAGAATCCATTATGACCTTGGTTGTAGCACACAATGTGTATTATGTAGGTGCTAAGCTTGAAATGCTATAGGGTTTGTATGCAGATCATTTAATATTTATGAAATTTCTTTTGTTATATTAGGAAGGCCACCAGGGCATGACCATGAATAATTGAAAACAAGCTCACTTATTTAAAAATCCTAATCTCTATTTTCAAATTTATAGTTTTAGGTTGTCTTTTTGGAATAAATCTATGCATTATCCTTTGGTTATAGCCATGGAAGCAAATAATGAAATACTTAAGTTTTCAATGTGGGTTGAGTTCTATTAGGGTTATCATAAAATATTATTCTATTATTATTATTTTGTATGCATATATAATCGTATAGTCATGATATTGGATTTGGTTATTATGAGGGTTCTCAAATTATGCTTTTAAGTCTGATTTGGTTTTTTAATTACATTTCCAGTCATGATTTTTTTGACCTAGATTGAAAAGATTAGTCTTATGATTTGAAGACATCATGATTTTTTTAGACTATTTGAATTTTCATAAGTCTATAAATAATTATTATTGTTATAATCATTACCAATTTTTATAATGTCATTTGAATATTTCTTCATTATTGTTAAAGTATCTTTTGGTCAACATCGACCTGGAGCTTTATGTTATTTGATATTGTTAATTTGAGTTGTACAATTGATATTAAATTCATTCCCTAGATGCATTCATTATCTTGTATGAAGACTTTAATTGAGTTTTGGCATCTTGTTAAACTGATGTAAGTTTGATTAATCTTCTTGACGAGACTTTTTTTTGACATTGTTTTGAGCATGTTGTTTGGTATGAGATCCAAAAACAATTTATGTCATTTAATTTTAAATATTTAGATGAAAATATTCTAAGAATAATTTTTGTATTCAATGTTATTAATAGTAATATAATTACATTTATTTTGAGTGTTAGACCCTAAAAAAAACCTGTGACTTAAGGGTGAAATGCCATGGATTGGAATCTTAATCTCCAAATCTTAAAATCTCTGACATGAGTTGTAGAATTTGGAATAACTATAAAGGTGTTAGTTTTTTAATTAGGAATGTAAAGAGTGTTGTTTGATTGTTTTCATCAAGTGTTTTATGTCAAGTCAAGATCAAAATTCATTGTTTATCTTACTTCTTTCAACTAGATGGAATCACATCCAATTAATGGATGGGTTGGTCTAGGACCACTTACAGTTGGACTCATTAGGATTGATGAGATGATTTTTTCCTTCATTATATTTGCATGCAAAACATCACTTAGTTGTACTTCTCCTGGATTTGAATTATTTTAGTATTGATTGTAAAATGAATAAAATCAATCGTAAAATGAGGTGGTTGAGTATTGTATAATTAAATTCATTAATTATATTGATGTTTTTCAATTATGTTATGCCAAGTTAATTTTATGTTTAATTTCCATAAATAAATACTTATATATGATTTTATTTATAATAATAAATTGGCAGTTAATCTTTTACATATCAACTATTCGTTAAGTTGTTATTTATATATATGGATTTACGAAACATAATTGTGGTATTTATAAAATGTGAATGTACATATGCATAAGTTAAATATCTACATTCATTTGTGTCATATTATATAGAATGAATGTTTGTTGTAGTCAGAGTCGTAATTGAAGTTCAAATTGTTGGGCATAAAATGAGAATGTTGATGCATCTCTCCACATTTATTGAAAAAGTTTAGTTGGTTATACTATTATATGATTAAGCATTTAAGGTTCATAGGACTAATAAATAATATTAGTTTTCTTACCATAAAATAAGGCATGGAGTTAATGGGTTATTGTTATGATTACTTAATCTATTTTAAATAAATTATGAGATTCATTTTGGTGATAATATGTGAGTGTTGTGTTAACTACGATGAATATTTTTTTGGTAGAGTTATGACATGTATGTATAAAGTAGATTGATATAGTAGTTGCTGAAGTTGAGTTAATTCTTATTAATATATCTTTGTGATATATTTTTCTTTAGACTATAAAAGAATTTGGAAGTATCTTAAGCTATAAGATTATACATTGTGAAGTTAGACTCTTTGTTAAACAATATTTACAAACTTCAATAAGGTATTATGACTTAATATCCTTATCACAATTACTATAAACAAAATCATTCTAAAATATGGTGCTTTGATTTTGTTATGGAATCAAATTAGTTGGAATGCTAAGCTAAGTGTATGAGTTATGAGAACTATTTTTCTAAATTGATATTATCCTTCTAAAAATAGAAACAATAAAATCACTATTTAAGTGATGGGATTATTCTGACAACATTTTATACTTAATTGGAAGTGTTAGGTTGAGCAATTGTAAGCTTTGCTACAATTAAAATTGTAATAGCTCACCAATGTTTGAAGCTAAGAAGGGTAACCTAAAATCAATGTTATAAACAATTAAGTAATTCAACGATCTAAATTATAATGTCTATTAAAAATATAATAAGACGTGATTGAGAATCATATATTTTCCATTCGGAAATGACCTATAGCAGTGTTAAAGATTAAATAATTGATTTGTTGTCATTAAATTCTAAATTGGAATATATCAAAGAGAAATTGAGTTAATTTAAAGAATATGTGAATGATTATAATCCTTTAGAAATTGACATTAAAGCTTCACCTAGTCTAAGAGATGGTGATATAAATTGAACTATAATACGCTTATGTGATTAAGGTTAGCTAATAAACCTAATATATGTACATAGAGTTATTTGAAACTCAGGATTGAAGTGAACCTTATTTTTTTAAGTGGGTATGAATGACCTAAAATAATGTTTTGCTAAAGTTAATAAGATAATTAATAAGACATACTTTGACTAGTAAAATCAACCAAATGGGTTAAGGTCATGAGGCTAACCCTACCTTTTGTTATGGATAATCTATCTTAAAATGGGTTATAACCGTGGTTGTTAAAACTTATTAATAGGTTTAAATAATTTCACCTTATAATCTTATGGTGCACTTATACCTTTGATCAAATAAGCAACAAGTTAATCTAATCTCCCTAAGATACCTAGCTAGTGGATGTACAACTCATCCCATGAATGGTTGTGATGTTGGTAGTGTATTCTAAAACTTTGCATTGATTTTTAAATAGTCCTTATAATGATTATTTTATGTTGTTTGTGAGTTTGGGTAGATATTGCTTAATCAAGCTTAGTGTCATGATTCTTATGTTAAATATATTTTACTTTCTATAATTATTTGTTGAAATTTTCTAACTTACCTAATGAGATATAAGTTGTTTTATACCCTATGTAGGTATTTGAGTAAGTGTATAAGTTAGTGATGGATCTACTAAGAAGGCCACATTGAAAGTATCTGGATAGATGTTCATAAGTTCTCATATATAGACCCAATTATATCTAAATACTAAGTGGATAAAAGGCTTCCTAATGAAATCATTGTTAATTTATGGACTTGGTGTAGTTCCCATGTTGGTTATGAGACAATTATGGGTCTCATTACATTTCCTTGCTAAACCTTGATTGAAAACCTGATATCATATTTTTTTATATTACTATTATAAAATAATAATAATTAATAATAATAAATTATGTTTATTACATATTGGTATCATAACAAGTTTTATTTCTCTAGGAAACTTTGGGGAAAGTTACATACTTTTTTTTTCCTTCTCAGTTGTTTATTTCACCACATGATGGGGAGAACAAGATTTGGAATGGCAAATAATAACTTTAGGTACATTAACCCTAGTAGGGGTAGACGTTATAGGGTATATATTATTGAAAGAGAGGAACCTCCTCTCAAAAATGTTGGTATTAATATTGGAACCCTTAACCATGAGGAAAAAAATCCTAATGCTAACTAGGAAGTAATCTTGAATGTGATAATAAATACATTAAATGAATTTAAAAACAAGTTGGACACCCAATAATGCAAATTGAACAACTTAGAGGGTGTTCCAATAGAAAAATTATCACATAGAGGAGAAGGGTAGGGTGGTGAGCTAGTGCTTCAAGACAACCCGATAAATGTGGTTGATCCTATCATCGAGGAAAAAAAAAAGCTACCTCAAGTAACTTTTTTAGTTGACAAATCAAGTGGTGTAGCTAACACATGGTTTGTTCACATGAATAAGTAATTTAACCTACATAATATGCCCTCTGAATTGAAATCAAGAGCAGTTGATTATCGGTTAGTTGGAATTGCATCTCTTTGTTGGAACCATATTTTTGGATTAGAGGGTTACCAGCTAATGACTCTTACCTAGCGTACTTGTGAAAGGTAGTTCATGAAGAGGTATCTTATCTATAACTTTAAACAATAAAAGATAACTAATTTTTAGTTATTAAAGTAAGAAAATATATTTTTAATTGAGTATGAAAATAGGTTTTTAAACCTATTTCATCATGTTAACTACATGCATAATGAAGAAACTAAAGTAACCAAATTTAAGTTGGGGTTGAAGGAGATATTGATGCATGGCATCAGTATGATCAATCCTAAGATTATATTTATTGCTATTGAATCTACTCATTGGGCATAAGATAAAGAGACAGTTCATCAAAATGTGAAGAAATATTTTGAATAAAATAGGAAACAATCTAAAAATAAGAATCTATCACTTTCTTTCATGATTTTAAATAAATCTAATCAAAATCATAGATTTACTAGGAGTACCCATTGTTTTAATAAATTTGAAGGGCAAAATAAAATCTTCAAGAATCAAAATTATTCTAAGGTTACAATTTTGAAGGAAATCAAACCTAAGGTAGTCAAAATGTACATACCCCTAGGGAAAATACCATTCCTATGTTACCCCAAAGGATTGCAATATGATAAGAATGTGATTATAATAATTATCACAAGGATTATCCCAAGCTAAAATTAGGTTAATCAGATAACCACATGGTGTATGCAATTGTGGATAATAGAAACATGGATTTTAAAGCAATCCCTATCAAATTCATAGGTAAACTACATAATATTTTTATTTTTATTTTTATTTTTATTTTGTTTGATTCAAGAGCAATTGATATTTTTGTTTTTTCAAAGATAGTAAATAACTGTAGAATGAATCATGTGACATTGAGGGACAATTGGGATTTTGAGTTTGGTTTAGGCAAAACGGTACCAATCTTTGAGTGTCTTGAACAAGTAAGCTTAGACTTAGGAAAATTTAGGACCCAAGATAACTTGTTTCTATCTCCTCTCAGTTATTTAAATGTCATTCTAGGCATAGATTAGTTGTAACAGTATAAAGCCAATCTAGACTATTGTAATAAAAAGGTAAAATATTATGATGACATAGGAAACTCAATAATAATTTAAGGTTTATTAGAATGTAAAGTACATAAGCCGATATTAGCCTTATAGATGAAGAAAGATGTGTGTAAAGGTTACAAACTATATATTGTATAGATACATGAAATAACACCTATAAAAGAAATAACATTCTAAGAATATCTATTTTTGAAAGAAGTTTTTGATATATTTTTGAAAAATTGCCTGGTTTACCTCCTAAGAGGGATTTTGATTTTTATATTAATGTAATTCCTATGGTAGCCCCAACATATAAATCACCTCATCACATGAATATGGTATATTTATAGGAGTTTAAAGCTCAATTACAAGAGTTACTAAAAAATGGAAGTATTAGGCCACGTGTGTTGTCTTGGGGTGCAATTGTGATCTTTGTGAAAAAGAAGGAGGGAGCACTTTTATTATGTGTTGACAACCACATGCTTAACAAGGCTACTATCAATAATCTTTAGCCTTTAAAAATGATAGAATATTTGTTTAATCAAATAAAATATATAGCTATCTTTTTTAAGATAGACTTGAGATCAGGCTATCACTAGTTGAGAATCAAGGATGAAGACATCCATAAGATCACTTTCATAATTCAATATGAACATTGAAAGTTTATAGTAACACCCTTTGGTTTAATAAATGCACTTACTATATTCTAAGAATTTATGGACAAGTTTATTCTATTTTTTCTCAATTACATATTGATCTATTCTAAGAATGCAGTTGAACATGATAAACCTTTGCATTTAGTGATGCAAAGGCTAAGGTAGAATATTTTTTTGGTAAGTTGTATAAATGTGCTTTATTTAAAACTAAGATCCACTACTTGGGTCACATTATATATAAGGATTGTATTGATATTGATCTAGTTAAGATTAAGGATATCAAAGAGTGGCATGCTCTTAAAAATGTACATGAAGTACATATCTTTATGAGGCTAGTTGGTTATTACAAAAGGTTTGTTGAATTTTTTCCATGTTAGTTAATCTGATAAATTCATTGTAGTGCAAATGTAAGAAATTTGTTTGGATCCATAAATATGAAAAATAGTTTCATAAGTGTAGAGAGATGTTAACCATAACACCTATACTTGTAATACCAGATCCTAATAGTAATTTTGAAAACTAGATTGATGCATATATTGAAGGCTTGGGTGGAATGTTAAATCATGATTGCTTAGTTTTGGATTATGAGTCACAAAAATGGAAAGATCATGAGAAAAATTTAAACCATGCATGACCTGGAACTTGTTTCCATTATAATGGTTTGAATCAATGAAAACACTTCTTGCTAGGTAAGCATTTTAAAGTAAAATATGATCATTATATCTTGGAATACTTATTTCCCAGGATAATCTGAATGCTTGAAAACATAGATGGATCAATTTTTTGAGTAATCTGATATGAAAATTTCAGATATAAAAGGTAAGGAGAATCATGTTTTTGACACACTCAACCAATGAACATATCTCACACCCTTGTTTTTTCTACATAATAATTTTAGAACTAAAATTTTAGAACAAGAGTGACATGATAAATTTTTTCAAGAGGTCATTTCAAGTTTGGTTGACGATCCATTTGAAAATAAATTTTGTAACTTCCCTATTGATTTTTATGGTTTAATCAGACATAAAAATAGAATATAAGTCCCTAAGTCTAGTGATTGAAGGATCATTTTACTAAAATAAGTGCATGCATCACTTCATTTTCCTTATCTTAGTGTCAAGAAGATGACACATGAGCTAAGAAGTTTGTATTATTGCCCTGGTTTGAAACAATAACTTGTTAAATTTGTGGTAAAATGCCTAGAATGTTAGTGTGTGAAAGCTAAGCATTACCATCCTAGTGGAATATTGTACCCTCACACTATTCCATGAAGAAAGTGGGTTATATATATATATATCATAGATGGTTTGCCAAAATATATAAGTAAACATGATATTATTCTATTAGTAATAGATAAATTTACCAAAGTTAGTCATTTCAATGTTGGAAATTTAATTGTTGATGCATCCGGGTTTGTTGAATAGTTTGTGAAAGAAATAGTATGGTTGCATGGCATGCCTAAATTTATTATTTCAAATAGAGAAAAGATTTTTAAATCAATATTTTATAAAATATTGACTATTGATTTTGGTATAATATTGAACTTTAGCTCATCTTATTTCCAAAAAATTAATGCTCAAATGGAAAGATTAAATTAAGTTGTAGAAGATATGTTAATAAAAATTTTAATGGATAAAGAAGGTAAATGGGAAGATTATTTACACTTAGTTGAATTTACTTACAAAAATACATTCCCTTTATTTATCAAAATGGATCCTTTCAAGGCTTTGTATAGACATAAGTGTAGAATTCCACTTGGCTAGGAAAGTTTACAAAACTAAACTATTGATAGTCTTGATGTTTTATAGGAATATGATAGACAAATGGAAATAATAAGATGAAATCTTAAGGTTGCCTCTGATAGGCAAAAAAGCTATGCTGATTTAAAAAGGTCACATTATGAATTTGAGGTTGGTGATATATTTTTTTATATGTGTTAGACTGCAGAAAAGTTTGATTCTATTTGTAAAGTCTTCTAAATTAGTTCCCTAGTTTGTAGGACCCTTTGAAATTTTGGAAAAAAATATTCATCTTTCCTATCAACTAGTCCCTCCTCCTTTGTCATACATTCATGAAGGTTTTTATGTTGCATTATTGAGAATGTGCATGCCCAATACTTTTCATATTTTGGATTAGAATCTTATTCAAGTTTCATAAGAGGAAAATATGTAGTTGGATCTAGTGAAAATTCTAGACCATCATAGCATTAGACTATGAAATCATGAAATTTTCCAAATTCTAGTTCAAGGGATACTTTGTCTGAAAGAAGTGATACTTGAAAAGATGACAGACATTTCAATAAACACTATCTTTGGATATTTTAATCATCAAGAAGACTCTTTTCCATGTGGGGTAGGATGTCATGACCCTATTTTGATGGACTTAATTTACTTGTTGTTAGTGGTTTTGGTTATGAACTACTTGGGACATGATAATTTAATTTTACTATTCTGCTACAATTATGTGATCTATGATTTGATCCATTATGATGTCATTTCTATGAGTGATCATCTAGTTATTATGAGATAGTTATAGTTATGTACTTTCATTGTAGCATTAGATATTTCTTGCTTAACGAGTTACTGACTCATTATTCAGTTTAGTTATCTTATTATTATTTAATATTGTAATTGCATTTATTGATTTTATATAGTATGGATGTTGTTTTTGGTCTATTATGACCACATATACATGATATGAGCTATGTTAGATGTGACTCTGAGGATTTAGGTGAGGCTGATAAATTAACAAAAAGAAATAATGAACTTCAAATTCAAAAAAGAACTGAGCTTTCATTTTTATATGGATGTTTTGAGTCATTTTTTATTCTTGACTTAAATTCCTATGTGTTTGTCTATGTTGGATTGAAATGCATTTACGTAATGGGTCTTGACTGGGTTTTGGACTTATACAAGTACCTTCTCTAATTAGTTCTGATTTTTACTTTTAGTTTGATTTGACATTGGTCAACCCTAACTTGTGATGATGTAATCTTGTTCAATTGTGGTAATTATCTTTTCTTTAGTCTTATTTCATATTATGCCTAAGCTTGAAGTAGGTCCTTAAATTTGGTTTATTATTAAAGACCTTAAACTCATTGTTGAGTCTTGGTATTTTTTTTGGACTCTTGAGTGATATCAAAGTCATTAAACATAGTCTTGTCTCATATTTTAATTAATTTTGAATAGAGACAATAATCATTGATTATTTTTGAGGGCATTAAATAATTTTGAATTTCTCTTGGGCAATGTAATTTTTGCATGAGGGTCATTATTTTATTGGATTATTTTTTGGAAATTATTATTAAAAGTGACCAAGTCCTTGCTTGGCTTTCCTAGAAACATGGTTCATGAACTTTGGGGAGTTTGCATTAGTTTTAAATTTGATCTTTCTAAATTTGGTTTGTGGCATTGGATAACCACTCGACGCAAACACATTGAAAGTATTCCAACTCTAATACGGTTATTATTGATCATTTGCATGGTTTTCATTTTGAGAGTCCATCATATGAGGAGACTCTGATAGAGTGTTTGGTGCATGATGGACAAGATGATTAGAGGTAGTTAGTTTTAGGGACTTGGTGAGCCTATTGCATAATAAATATAAAGATCTAGTCATATTTTTGGCCATGTGGAGAAAATTTAGGATATTTTTGAGGCATTGGGTTCCATAAATAATTTGACTAGTTTTGCATTCATTATAGGAAAAAGATGGAAGTCAATTTTGGAAAGGCAAGAAAGTTTTTCTTCTTCCATTCCTTTAACAAAACACCAAGTAAGTATTGTACTTAAATTTATTTGTATTTGTATGACTCGACCTTAGAGGTTTTGAATTGTATTTTGTTTACAAATGCACATAGTCATTGTATTTATTGTAGCTTGTAATAAAATTTAAGTTGTGACTTGTTTATAAAAACTTGTAAGTTTTATTTTGGGGTTTTTTTTTTTTGAAAATAAAATAAAAATAGAAGCCATTATAGCCTCAGTTGTAGCACACAATGCAAATTCTATGGGTGTTAAGTTTGAACTAGTATAGGGTTTGTATGTAGTTTGTTTGTTATTTATGGAATTTCTTTTGTTTTACTTGGAATGTTGTTAGGCCATATACATGAATATTTGGAAATACAATTGCTTAATTTGAAACCCTAATCTCTATTTTCATATTTCCATTTATGGGTTATTTTTTTGAAACAAACATGTGCATTATCATTTGGCTATGGCCATAAAATAAAATAATTAAATCTTTAAGGTTTCATTATGGGTCAAGTTACATTAGGGTTATCATAAACTATTATTTTAATATTATTATATTGTATACAAAGATAGTCGTATAACCATGATATTAGATTTGGTTATTATGAGAGTATTCAACTTATTTTTATAAGTCTAACTTGGTCTTACAATTATGTTTTAAGTCGTGACTATTTTGGCATGGATCAAAAAGATTATTCTCATGATTTAAAAACATCATGATTTTTTTACACCGTTTGAATTTTCATAAGTTCATGAATATTTATTTTTGTTATAATCATTACCAGTTTTAATAATGTCATTTGAATCTTTCTTCATGATCATTAAAATCTCTTTTGGTCAAGATTGACCTAGAGATTTATTTTAATTGATGTTGTCAATTTGAGTTGCATGGTTGATATTAATTACACTCCCTAGATGCATGCATTAGCTTTTGTGAAGACTTGAGTTAAATTTTGGCATCTCGTTAAACTATTGTAATTTTGATTGATCTTCTTGATGAGGCTTTTTTTTAAATTGTTTTGAGCATGCTATTTGATATGAGACTTGAAAAAAATTGAAATTTAAGTTTATTTAGATGGGAATATTGGATGAATAATGTTTATATTTAGGGTTATTAACAATAATAAAATTACATTTATTTTGAGTGTTAGACCCTAAAGAATACTTGGGGCTTATGGGTGCAACACCATGGATTTTAATCTTAATCTTCAAATATTAAAATATCTAACATGAGTTGTATAAATTTGAGTAACTGCAAAGGCGTTAGTGTTGTCAACCAAGAATGTAAATTGTAATGTTTAATTGTTTTAATCAAGTTTATATGTCTAGTCAAGATAAAAAATTAGTGTTTATCATACTCACTTCTCTCGACTGACCTAAATCACATCCAACTAATGGATGGGCTTGTCTAGGGCCATTTATGGTTGGGTTCATTGGGACTGATGAGGTGGATTTGTGCTTCATTGGATTCACATGCAAAATATTTCTTAGTTTTACTTCTCCTAGATTTGAATTATTTTAGTACTGATTGTAATGTGAAGAAGATCAATTGTAAAATGAGTTGGTTGAGTACTGTATGATTAACTTCATTAATTATATTGATGTTTTTCAATTATGTTATGAAATGTTAATGTTATGTTTAATTTGCATAAACAAATAGTTATATATAAGCTGATTTATAATTATAAATTGGTGGTTAATATTTTAGATATCAACTATCATTATGTTGTCATTTATATACACAGATTTATGGAACATAGTTGTGGCATATATAAAATGTGAACATATAGATGCATAAATTAAATATGTACATTCATTAAGTTCATATTGTATAGATTGAATGTTTGTTGTAGGAAGACTCATAATTGATGTTTAACTTGTTAGGCATAAAATGTGGATGCATCTCTTTGCATATATTGAAAAAATTCATTTGGTTATGTTGTTATATGATTAAGTATTTATGAATCTTTAAGGTTCATACGACTGATAAATACTATTAGTTGTCATACCATAAAATAAGGAATTTAGTTAGTGGGTTATTGTTATCATTACTTAGTCTCTTTTAAATGAAATTAGGAGATTCATTTAGGTGAGAATATGTGAATGTTGTGTTAATTGAGATAAACAAAGAAGTTGTAGAGCTATCAAATGTATGTATAAAGTATATTGATTTACTACTTTTTCAAGTTAAGTTGAGTTAATTATTATTAATAGATCTTTGTGATATATTTTTAGTTAGACTAGAAAGGACTTTGGAAATATCTTAGGCTACAAGATTCTATATTGTGAAGTTAGATTCTTTGTTAAAGATTTTTTAAGAACTTCGAGAAGGTATTATGACTTAATATCTTTTTATGAATTACAATAAATACAATCATTATAAAATATGATGTTTTGATTTAGTTATGTAATCAACTTGTTAAGCTAAGTGTGTGAGTTATGAGCACTCCTTTTCTAAATTGATCTTATCATTCTAAAAATGGAATCATGAAAATCACTATTTAAGTGATGGGACTATTGTGATATCCTTTTATAATTAATTGGAAGTGTTGGGTTGAGAAACTATAAACTATGATATAATTAAAGGTTTAATATCTCCTAATTTTTTTAAGCTAAGAAGGGTAGCCTAAAATCAAGCCTGTAAACAGTTGAGAAATTCAAGGATCTAAATTCTAATGGTTATTACAAATGGAATAGGACATGGTTGAGGAACATCTCTTCTCCATTTGGAAATGACCTATGGAATTGGTAAAGATTAAAGTATTGATTTGTAATCATTAAATTTTTAATTGGAATATATGAAAAATAAATTCAAATAATTTAAAGAATAATTGAATGATTAAAATACTTTAGGCATTTGGATTAAAGATTAACTTAGTTTAAGAGAATGAGTTGAGTTGAACTACAATACACTTAAGTGATTAAGGTAACTGGTAAGCCTAATATAACTACATAAATCTTTTTAAAATTCATGAGGGAATTAAACCATGTTGCTTTCGGTGGGTATGCATGACCTAAAAGAAGGTTTGTATAAATTTAATAAAATATTTAATAAGGCATGCTTTGACATGTAAAAATCAACCAAATAGGTTAAGGCCATGAGATTAACCGTACCTTATGATATCTATAAGTTGTTCTAAAATGGAATGCAATCATGGTTTCTAAAACTTCTTAAGAGGTTTAAATTTTTTTGCCTTAGATTCTTACAATGCACTTTTATGTTTGATCAAATAAGCAACCGGTTAATATAGTCTCCTGAAGCTACCTAGATACACAATATACAACTCATCCCATGAATGGTTGTGATGTTGTTACTACATTCCAAAACATTGATTTCCTTTTGGAAATAGTCCTTCCAATGATCACTACTTGTTGTATGTGTGTTTGGGTAGATATTGCTTATGTAAGCTTAGTGTGATGATTCTTCGATTAAATCTATTTTACTTTTTACAAATTTTCCCTTAACATTTCTGATCTACCCAATGATGTACATGGTGTTTAATAATAATTATATAAGTTAGTGACTACTATATTGGTAAGGCCACATTAAAAGCATGTGGATATACATGTGTGAGTGTTCTTACACTGACCCACTTCTATCTGAATACTAAGTGGTTAAAAAGCTTCCTAATGAAGTCTTTATTAATTTATAGAATTGGTTTTGTTACTTTTTTAGATATGACATAGGCATATATCTCATTACATTTATTTTATAATCTCTAATTGAAAATATTGTACCATATTTGTCCATCTCAATATTATAAACAAATGTGGTTATTACACATTCATGAATCATAGAATGAGCTCTATGAAACAATATATAATCTTTAAAATCATAGATCCATCTCAAATTTGAATATTTAATATGATTATAATTAAAAATTTGACCCCCAACATTTTAAATAGTTGATTCTAATTCAATTTATTGACACACAAGGTTTTGCACAAAAATTCCTTTTTTAGAAAACTAGACTAAAATCTAATTTCCCTCTCTTTAAGTATGTTTTCTAATGATCTCTTGGAAAGATAAAATACTATTGATAGCACCCTCCACTATATTCCTTAGTATCCATCTCAATTTGTCCTTATTAGTAACATAATTAATGATGATCAAAGAGTCTCCTTCAAAGATCAGATGGGCGATAAAAATATATTTCCCATTTTAATCCCCTAAAGAGTTGTTAATGCTTTATCCTTATTATTGGTTTGAATACCTAAACTTATAACATAGGATAACCTTATATTTCCTCTATTGTCTTTTATTCTACACCCCCTTCCCAATTTTCTAGGATTTTTTTTGAAGGCTCCATCAAAGCTGATTTTAACCCATACAGGTGATGAAGTTGGTCATTTCACTAATCTTCTAACTTCTGTCTTAGAATTTATGTCACTTCTTACCTTATTGGATGGGTTCCAATTCAATAAAATATTTAACTCCCCATTTACAAATTATCCATGCCCTTAGAATTTATAAAAACATAGTTCTCCTTCATAAGATAAATTATTCTCAAAGCTACAATCCTATTGGTTTTCTTCTTGTCAATGAAAATTATTGGATTTCTTTCTTTCCCCAAACCCAGAAAGACATGGGGCATAACCATATACATTTTTTTCATGATTTCATTCTTAAAATATGTATTCCAATGTGTTCACATGTCTAAAATAATTTATTATTGAATCCATCTACTATCAAAATTGAAAAGTATGATACCCAAAACTTTTTAATAAAAGTAGTTTTAGCATAAGTCCATAGAAAATCCTTCAGAACATTGTAATATAGGATAAATATGCAAATAAAAATACATAAATAAGTAAATATAAATGACATACAAACTTTATATTATTCCAACCATGACATAACATATAATTTACATGATTCACAGATATATTCAATTCAAATAACAAGCATTTTTTAAACAAATAAATCACATTAACCCATAATAGATCATATGTAAAGACCATAATAAAATACATTTATGAATATCTATATTTATCTTTATATTTTGGAACCCTTTGTCAGTAGAAATAACTAATATTTATAGAGATTTCCCAAAGCCTTTATCACTTCATATCTAGTAGTTTTATATAGTCCAAAATAAGACTCTTCACATTATAAATAATTTTGATGTTCAAAGAGAGTTGCTTACAAACATAAATAATATACCATGTACATAATGGTATAAAATGCACACTTGTCATATAAATTTATACTAAAATTTTATAGCCATGTTCTACTACCAACACTTTCTAGGAATGGTTGATTACCCGACATAGGATTGAGTGGCATATCATCTATATGATTTATTTTTTGGTTTCTCTGACATACATTATAAGTTTTAGATACCCAATGTGTAACATAAAACATGATAGGCCACCATAAACTACTTTTTTATAATTTTTCTTATATTGGATTCACCTACAAAGAGTCTGCATGTAATTCCTTGTTGTGTTTCCTCAAATAGTTATGGTCATTCAAGTTCTAGAGCTACCTTATGTAGTAATCCATTCCTTCCCATTTTATTAAAAAAATACATTGATAATATTTATGTAAATATTTATTGTGAACAACTATTGTATGTCTTTCTATATAGTGCATATGAAAGATCCCTTGCTCCAAGAAATTTTTTGTCTTGAAAAATTTCAAGAATTGCAGAGACTCAAAAGATGTGCAAATTTGGTGATTCATCATGAATATCTTATTTTTATTATTCATTTTCTATTTGTCTTAGTTTTTATGGTCCTACATTATCCCTCATGGGATTGACATTTATTTGAAATTGGAGCTCTTGAAATAACATCAAACATTGAGATATCTTGCCTTCCAACATGGGCTTATTTTTTAAGTATCGTAGGGTTTTGTGATCTATGAATTATTAAAATGGTGCTTCTAGAAGGCAGTTATTGAAAAATTTTAGTGTGAACACAATTTATAGATCTTCCCTTTTTACATTAGTATAATTATTTGATGCAATTGAGAGTCTGTGACTTACGAAGTGAATGGGATGATCTAGTCCTTTGTTTCCTAGTTGTGTGAGAACCACTCCTACCATAGTTCCTAAAGAATCCAAACGAACATGAAAATGTTTTATAAATTATAAAAAGACTAAAATGGGAGTTAATACCAATATTTTTATGAGATCTGCAAATTCTTTTTTGGCATTATTTAGTCCACTCAAACCTAGTGTCTTTGTGTAGTAGTTTTTCCATATGGGAAGATATAATTGCATATCCTTTTATGAATTTTATGTAGTGGCCAATACTAAATAAAAATATCACACCTTTGTTGAAATTTTAAGAGGTGGCATGCCCATAATTACTTTTATTTTGGCTTGGTCCACCAAAATCCCACAATTACATACAATGTGTCCCAATAGAACACCAAAGGTGTGAAAATAAGGAACTTATTCAGATTTATTGAAATATAAAAATATCAACACCGTTCTAACATAAGTTAAAGATTAGATAAGTTACCCTTGAATAAGGTAAATACAACCTAATAATCCAAGTAGAATTAAAAGAAACATGGATGAAATATTAAAAATTAGTGACCATATCTCTAGAGAACATAGACAGAACATTTTTCAATCCAAATGGAATGAATTTATATGTAATTGATCCCCATTATATTGTAATTTTTTTTGCCCAATCCTATATTATTATTGGAATATGATGATAAATAATAAACCCATCTGTAAAAGAATACACTTCGTGCCATACTATTGACTCCAACACTTCATTTGTGAATAGAATTGATAATTAGTCATTGATGTAGCTATCATTTAGTGCACAGTAATCTCCACACACATTGATTTCCCCATACTTTATAGGTTAAAAAACCATGTGGCTACCAAAATTTACCTTTTCCTCTTTACATATAATTCATGTGTCTTGCATTTAATTCAATTCAAATTTTTCTTTCAACTTCATGTTGGGATTTAGCCTATATGAACACTTCTTCATAGACATCATGTAAAAAGGGCCATTATTCCCTAAATTTTGGTGGTATTTGGAATCAAGCACACAATAGTTTTTAAAATTCATCCCATTATAACTAATTTACATTTTGAATCTCCCACCAAGTCACAATAATTCCCTTCAATTCACAGTTCAATCTACTCATTCTTTGATCTATGTTGGGAAAATGATGTCCCAATCTAATGATAAAATGGTTCAAATTTTTAGTTGTAAAATACTATGGTAATTGGCATTTTATGGTAAAAACCATTTGGAATGGAAGCACCATGATCTCATCTCACCTCGTTCAACATGTGGGTATCAAAATCACCATTGGAAAAAGACATTACTTCTTAGGAAAAAAGGCCTTTTGTTGTAAGTTCATTATAATCCATATTTTTCACACCTATATTGTATAAGATATATATTTTAGACCTTGTTGATTATCGCAAAGATGGTGAAGATTAGTCTTCTATTTGAAGCTTTGAAACATGTGCCTTTGTTATTACAAGTCCATATACAGGTTGCTCTATTGAATGTAATTATTTTCCATGTTCCTATTTTAGGTAAAAACATTAGTATTTTATATCTCTCAATGTGTTTTCTTGTTTTTTGATCCCACCTTAAACTAAATTTTATGTGTATAAGCATAAGGTGAATTTGGATCCTTAAATATAATATAAGGCTTGCCCTCAATTTTATTCATGAGAATAATGATAATTTTATTCCCTTGGTATAACTCACTAATTTTTCACTATACTAATGGTCATTTGACCATCATAAATCCAATTCTTCTCAAATAATGTAGTGTAGTGTGTTTTGTTATTCTTCATATCATCCAATTCAAAATATCCTTACAGGGTCATGTATGCCATTTTAGTATCCACACCTTTGATATGACCAATAGATTCTACGCTACCATAGTATATGAGGCTTAGAGTTACTAGATAATAATTGTGTGTTAGTCATCTAATAGTCTCCTAGGTAGATCATGGGAACATATTGACTGTGGTCCCAAAATTTAACACATCATTTAATACCTCATGCCATAATAGCTCAATATCCATGTAGGATTCAATGTCCGAGGGATTCTAAGTTTTCATGTACAAAACTAAGTTGTTAGTGCATTTTTTCCCTATTTTTGCATGCTCCAACAAGTTATGCAAAATATTTGTAATAAGATGTGATATGTCTTCATTTCATGAAGTGCATATAAGTTTGATAATATTAGACAATGCATTTAATACTCCATCATATCTCATGATGTGGATAATTTTCCCATATATTTATGTATCAATAGTTGTAGTATCAAATTTTGACATATCTTGTTATTAAAATTTTTAAAGAAGCTAAGATGTTTGGTATATTAAACCTATTTCCATTACAATATCATAATATTTATCCTGTTAGACCTTGTTGATTCTCTATTTCTATGGCATCTATAATGGAGGTAATCCATGTTCTACATGTTTTTTTCATGTGATTCCCTATAGAAACATGAGATCCTTAGGATGAAATTAATAAAATTAATATTTTGCATGAGATTTTCTTGCCTCTGCTTTTTTAGATCTAGACAATCCTCTATGTGATGTTATTCTAAAAGTTTGCAGTAGACGTAATAAATTTTCCTCTGAGGTTTAGTGGGATAATTTCATGCAAATTCATTATATTCCCCACATAAATATTAGATAATTGGTTATCATTCTTATCATTAACCCCATTCATGATACCATTGATATCCAAATGGGTGGCCTCATTTATACTCACCTTATCTTTGTTGGAAGTTATAGTTTGGCTACTATTATCCCTTATATCCTCCTTGCCTCTGAGTATAACTCTAACCTTGTTATTGTTGTCCATCATATCCACCATATATACCTTGGGGAGAATATTGAGTCCATCATATTTTTTGTTATTGTGGTGATTGAACATTCCAAGGTTCTTGATATTTTAGAGATGAAGGTATCCATCCCACTTGGTATTGAGGAGATGGTGGAGCCTATGATGTCCAACTTGTGAGAGATTATAGTTGATGTGAGGGTAGCATCCATATAGAATAGTCTACACCATAGTAGTCATGTCAATATCTAGGCTTGGGATTCTAGTCTTTATAGATAGAACTTTTTGTGCTTATACTCTAAAAATATTCTTATTAATGTCTTCCTTCAGTTCTTGGAGTTGTCTACAATTATTGTCATCATGGTTGTTTGTATTACAAAAGTTACAATATGATGACTGAGTTTGTTGAATGTACTAATGCAATAAATGACATTTTGTATTTGTATGCCCTACTTGATGGTAGATTTATTAGAATTCAATCTTAAATTTAGAGTAGTAATTTCTATGGTGCCCTTATTTTATACATTTTCCTAACTTAGGTTTGTCACTTTTAGGTTATTCATCCATATTTTAAAACACAACATTTTATTTTTCATTTGTCTTCCTAGTGGGATGTGGGATATCTACATAGTCTTCTATATATTCCACTCAAACCGTAGCTGCCCAAGCATCCTCCTTATTATCAAATTGATTTTGAATAATGTAAAAATCAATTAAGGTAATAGGCCTTATAAAAACCATGTGGCCATGTATTTTTATAAGAGCAAGGAGTCTCCTCTATTCATTACACCATAAAATCTATGATCATAGTCATACACTAATTCATAAAACTTTTTACTAATATCTTTCAACTCATTAATTGTTTGACTCTTTTCTTTTTTTCTTACTTTTAACTTACCTACCAACTAGCCTTTGATATCATAAAAAATTACTTTTACAACATCTATTTTATATATGAACTCAAAATATCATCTTTTTATAGCTCCTATGAGTCCACATGTATTTGCATATTTTGTATTTACATTCTTGATCTGCCACTTCCTTTGGTAATTTAGTAGATACTACTCATAGTAAGTATACATATGACATGGTGTTAATGTGATTAAAGTTATTGTATTCAATGACTTAATCCTAGTAGTAACATTGGAAATTGGTGGTAGCCATAGTGGACTCAACTTAGGCAAATAATTAATATTTGGTATAACCTAAAATCCCACCTCAATTAGTGTCTTACTATTTATGAATTTCTTAGTTTCCACATTATACTTCCCAAAATCATTTGTAAAAGCGTCATACTAGGCACTTTATATACTAACATCTACATTTTTTATTATTTCTTATGATAAATGATGCACAAGGGATGTATACCCTTGAAGTGAATTATCCATGTTTGTGAATTCTACTATATTAGAACTTTAACCTAATTTCATCTTATGAATTCAAATAAATTCTTACAACAACTACTTGGTCTCTTCTTTAAATGATATTCTCCCTTCTAGACAAGATCTGAATCTACCTTCTAATAAGCCTAATCACTTCTCTTCTACCTTTCCACTTTATTCAATTTCATCAACATATTTATCTATCTATATTATCTCATATGCACCTTCTCTTATCTCAAGCTTTCCCTTTTTCTTATCCTCATCTTCTCCAGCTTATCTTGCTCACATATGCTATTCGATTCCTTCATGCTATTCTACTATATATATTCTAGATATACTCCCATCCATGTTAGGATTATTCTATTTATTCCATTTTCTTTGTTTTCCCATGTCTCTTTTTAAACCCAAAATTTACTTTTCACTCAACTTCTCTCCATCCTCCATCTTATAGATATAGGTTCATTATTTTCTTTCTCAATTCCTCATCATCCACTCCATCATTATACACATCCCATTAATTCCCAAAGAGACTACTCCATGTTGGTAGAGGTAGGCACCATGGCCTTTTTTACAACACCCACCTTGACAATACTAGGTAGTCACTATGAAAACATTCTTTTAATTCCTATCAAAAATAAGTCTTATGTATCCTCAAATGCAATGTAGCCTTGTATAATAAATTTAGTGATCTATCTGTCAATAGTAGTTTTTACTCAATGATCTATCCCACAAGTCCAATCAATGTATATTTTTTGCATATTTTCTAGTCTCTCTTGTGTCTAAACTAGAAATTATTTCATTCGAAAAAAAGGTAGTATTCCAATCATGATATTCATGCAATTAATAGTCTAAGAAAATTTCACCAAAAAATCTCATATGTTTCACTGTATATATGCTTGTTAATAACTTCTTACAAAAAAAATCTTATTATTCTTGATTCTTTGTCTATGAAATTGTGAATTCATTCATCGAGTCATCTCTTCAAGTCTCTCTATAATAGTATCCATCACAACATGTTTTAATGCTTCACATTCACTACACTATTGTTAGCAAAGTATCCTAGAAAACCCTTTATAACATGCTAATAGCAAATAGTTATGTGAAGAGGAATACCAAAAAAAAGGAACTCCCATAAAAACATGATATCAATACACGCACGACATAAAATATAATTTACATGATTCAAAGATATATTCAACTCTAACAATAGGTGTTTACCAAACAAACAAATCACATTTACATAAAATAGATCATAAGAAAGGAACATAAAGGAAAACCATTTCTAAATCTCTATATTAATCTTTATATTTTGGAACTCTTTTTAGTACAAATGAGAAATATTTATAGATCTTTTTCCAAGACTATATTACTTCATATTCTATTGGTTTGCTAAAATCTAAAAGAATACTCTTAATATTTTGAAATTTTTTGATATTGAAAGAGATTCTCATACAAAATAATAATAATAATAATAATAATAATAATAATAATAATAATAATAATAATAATAATAATAATAATAATAATATATCATGTACAAAATGGTGCAAAATACATAATTATTATATAATTATACACTACAATTTTGTAGCCTTGTTCTACTACCAAAAATGAGTATTCAAACATCAAATGTACAAGTAGTTCAACAATGTTCTCAGACAAAATACATATATTTGAGATAGGAAGACCTTTAATCATGAGATTGTCAATAATATTAATTTTATTTTACACTATAAGACAATATAAAAAAATTATCCTTAAAATAATATCTTTATTCTCGATCTTTTTTCATAAGAAACAATCGAAAGTTTTCTTTAGAATTTTAGTATACCTATATTTAATATTATAATTTCCATCAAAATAATCTACACAAACCAACCCATCTTCCTTCCTTTCCCTAATTATATAAACTCCCTTAAAAAATTAATTTAAATTGATAAAAAAATATATTTTCTTTCAAACTTAAACTTAAAAAAAATAAAAATAAAAAATAAATCTTTCAAACTCTACCTATATCATCATCTATAGCATTATCGAAGGGTCCAAAGCATTAATAAGAGAGTTTAGGATCCATGTATCATCCTATAATAAAGCTTCTTCCCTTAACCAATCCTTTATTTGGTTCTTTTTCATAAGAGCTTCCTACTATTTTCTACAAGGTTCTAAAAGAAAGACCCCTTTGGAAGTGTATATGCCAACAACAATTTTACAGCCTCCCAAGTATCCAACTACTTATCTTTGAGAATTTATGTTCATTGATTTTTTCATTTAATAAACTTTCAACCCATATTTCTAATCAAATCTTTATTCGTAGGTTTTATTTTATGGATTCTTAGTAGGCCATAGCTTCTAAGAAAACATAATCTATTCAAAGCCACCAAAGAGAATATGTTCTTCTCCACATTTGTCTATAGAAATATAATTTTTTTGATTGATGATATATTTTAATTTGTTTCAATAATTTATTATAAAATATTATTATAAAGTATTTTTTTATTTAGAAATTTAATATATTTTAAATTTAATTTTAATTATAATAGTAATATATACACAAAAATGTTTAATTGAAAAATCTTTAAAAATATTAAAAAATAAAAAATAATAGAATTAAAATTATTGGTCTATATCATTTTATTCATGTAATATTCTTCTTATTATTTTTCTCCTTCCTCCCTTTATATTTCTTTTTATTCATCTTAATATATTTTTCTCTCATATTCATACTTGGGTAGGTATCTTGTCCCTTATCAAAATCTTCGCTTTCCTCCCTCTTCTTAAATTATATTCTAAGGTGTTACCCCACCCAAATTGGCATTTCAAAATCCCATCCATTTTTAAATTTTTCCTCCGTCCTTTAAATTTTTCTATTTCAACCATTTCATAAAACAACCCACAAAAAACTGCTAATACCTCTCAATCTGGCTCGAAATATATTCAATCCCACCACAAATTCCTTTTAAAACTACTCTTTATTTGCCCTCTAATAACACTTAGCAAACAGAATGCACCCTTCGAAATCGCCCCCTCTGAGTGACTATATAGTTTTAATATTTCTCCGCTGCAAACCTGCCTGTAAGAATTCTGTTGCATGTTGTTTCCCTCATGCTAACAACCCTTGAATACCTTGGTTCTTATACTTAAATATCGATGTTTTTGTCTTGTTTATATGTCCTAAGAAAACCCTTCCATAAATTCCTTTCTGCCTCTTTATGAAACAAGACACAAACATATTTCACAAAAATAATTTATGAACCTTGAAATCCACAATATGAATCACACATGTGCTCCCTTGCTTAGTGTGTGAATGTGATACATCTTGTTTTGTAAATGGGAGTTTTCTATAAATTCCTTCCTGCCTCTTCATAAAACAAGACACAAACATATTTCACAAAAATAATTTACGAACCTTGAAATCCACAATATGAATCACACATGTGCTCCCTTACTTAGTGTGTGAATGTGATACATCTTGTTTTGTAAATGGGATTTGTTTATCGGATATTAATTAAATGAACATTGTTATATATTGTATATGTATTATAATGTTTAGTTAAAATGAATAGATTGTCTAATTTTTAATTAGTTGTAATATATTTATTTATAATAATTGATTTTCAATTACGTAATTAGGGTTTTAATTCTTTTCATCCAAAATCAAACCTCGTTTTGTATATAAGACCTCCATCGCAATTCCTTAAAATGACATGCAAACTATAAAATTCATTGTAAAAGTAAGATATATGTATATATTTTGTATAGATGTATTTTTTTAAAATAAAAATAAACTACAAATATTAAATAAGGAGACCATACTCCTTGCTAAGGAGACACTACTCCTTGCTATTAAACAAATTATCCATACTAGAGTTTGAGCCAAGATAATCGAAAAAATGAGCATTGAATATTGCACGAATCTAGACTTGTTTCTAAAATTAGAGAAAGGTTCCTCTTGTAACTTTTTATGCACTTGAACATGCTAACGATAGGAACTACATTTTATCATGGTTATTAGTGATTACACTAAGGATGCTTATTATACAAATTATGCCTAGTATTACATTCATGTATATGAGTTTTTTAAAAGATATGGTCATAATATAAAACTTATTATTTTAAGATGATTCTTCAAAACTAAAGGTTTTAATAAGATGTAGGGATTTTGGCATATTGGATTAGAGTTATCAAAGTATTTATAAAGAAAATCAATCAATTATTATGTTAATATGATGGATCATGATTTATTGGGTTTATAGATTGAAGCGAATCAAATTCACCAGTTTATAAAAAAAAAAAAAAATTATAGTAAATGAGGATTTTAAAATTATAGAAGTAATTCTAAGATGCACTAAAGAGGCATATCTGACTCAAGGTAATAAGTCATGTACTTAAGAAACATTTGATCAAAAGTTTTTTTTATTATAATGTTGTAATAATTGTAATTTACATACTTCTATAAAACTTATCTATTGCCTTCATTTCATTATGATTCTTCTTATATAAATCGATTGTTATAATTTTTTCTATAGTTGATCCATAATAATTGAAAAATGTCATTTAATTATAAAATATTTATTTATATAGACACACACAATCATAAATAGATTTCATACCATATATTACATTTTTTAGACTAAAATTAAATTAAAAAATAAATCAAACGTGAATAAATTTTTAAAACCATAATAATAAAAACAAAAATGATGGTTTAAAAAGGTAACTTAAATATTAAGATAACCAAATATTGATGTTGAACTTTGATAATTGATGTAAATATAATTTGGAAAGATAATAAATACATGAAAATTAATGGTGAAAAAATAACCTTGTCCAAACCATCAATTCAATATTTTTACGTTATAAAATTGTTAACTAGTATTTCTTATTAGGTACAACACAATATTTAATATAAAAACAATGCTTTAACAATTTTAATAATTAGTCAATTATGGAATGTAGCATAATTCATTCTGTCATTAAAAGGAACTAAATTCTTCCATATCATACAATTCTTCTTCTGTTGTTTCATGATTATTTTTGGGGCATATTGCTATTACTAATTATTAAGTGATTGGGAATATATTTTGCAATATTTCCTTGGAGGAAAATCCCATTATAATTATTGATTAATTGCCATTGTGGTGTGCAAATGCCAATAAATCCCTGATCCACATTAGGTTTTCTATTTTGGTTATTTTTGGATTGATTGGATTTGTTTATGTACCACATTGATCTCATCACTAAATTAAATTATCTCATCCCTGAATCAAATTAGTATGCTATACAAATAGAGCCACTAAATCCGTAATCAAAATTATAGTGTTGTATTTGGTAAATTCATGCTTGATGGGTTACATTATTAGAGGAGTTTGAGAAGATAATATAATTTGATGGTTTTTTATAAACTTTGGATTTTTATCTTTATTTTGAATTGAGATTGTTTAAATATAAATACAATTCATATGAAAATTAAAATTACAATTATTACATTGCACACAAAAGATATAAAATTTTAAAAAACATTTACTCTTATAATGCCCTAACTAGTTTTGGAGCTTAGTGTGAAGCTCACATCAAATTGAGTCTTCATTTAAAAAATATTATTTCAATTTTTACCATGTTAGAAATCGATGATTATTTTACATATCATTTCAAAAAAACTTATTTTGTTAATAAATAAATATTTTATACACATGATTTAAAAACTGCACAATTTTCATATAGAATCTCAAAACATAAAAATTAAGAAACTACTAATATAAACAAAATTTTAGGATTCATCATTTAATCTCATTCAATCTCATCTAATATTTCATGTGACACATTTACATTATTTTCAATTAATATTTGAGTAGTCCTATGTTTCCTTTATTTTAGTTCATTTATCTTCTCACCGTCCTCTATTTTTAATCGCACTTCTAACTCAAATATTCATAATTTACATCTTTAAGAAAATCTTTGAGAACATATTCATACACATTTTTGGCAACATATTCTTCAAATATATTTTCATCTAAAATTTATTATACTTCTTACATGTCTTTCCATGATCTTTATTGGAGATTTGCTTTCATCTTGAATCAATATGCACTATGAATTCCTATCTAAACATTTAAGAATCAAGATAAAAGAAAAATTACACCACATAAAACAATGTAAAAGTGTTACTGATTGAATTAATTATTTATTAAAACTCCACATTAATTATTTATTAAAACATTCAAACATAATCCAATTTTATTTGGTTCAAGTTATTTTTCCTTGCACTTGCCAGACTTGCTTCTTCAAATTAAATTACTACACCAAATTTACAGGACTTCATTTAATTTTTGACTGCCTCAATCTGAAAATATTTACTATCCACCAACGATTCATTATGAATTTCACCTAAAATAACATTTTTATTATAAATAAAACATTAAATAATAAAAATTATGTCTACCTTTCATTAATTTAAATACGAATTTAATTTAATGTTCACACCCTCTCACATGCTTTAAAGATATTGCAAACATGATTCTAGGAGAAGTGTCATCAAGATCTTCTAAAAATTTGCATGTCCAATTCGATGCACCATTATATGGCCATTAAATGTATAATTCTTGAGTATAAAGTACACGATTATATGATTTTCTATAAAAATGCATATACATGTCAACTTTATTTAGTTTATGTTTTTAAACATCAAGACATATGTTCGTGTCCTTTTTATTTAAGAGCACAAACTTATTGATGGCATCTTTCCCTGCTTTAACAAAAAAATTAAAAAGATGTTAATATTATTAAAGGTTATATAATTTTTGTACTTGAATATAAGAAGGTTAATAAAATAATATATTCACCCAATATTATTTTATTTCTTTTTCTTTTTAATTTCTTCTCTAAATTGGTAAAAACATTATCAACGTCCCATATTTGAGGTATCTTAAATAATTTCTTTTGCAATTATTCAATTACATATACCACTTTTTGACTAGTTGAAATGGAACTCTCTAGAAGGGAAAACTAATTGACAACCCCCTTAACTGTCTCAGTGTACCTTTCAAGAAAAAACATGAACTGAGTGTTGACTATACTGACAATCTCAATATCATCGAATAAATGGGCAAGTAAATGACCTTGGGAATCAAAAGGAAAAAGTTGGTAGCTCCTTTTCAAATACAAAATCTATCTACCCAGATTCATTTATTATTTATTCTATCTTAGAGGTGTAGATTTCATTCATTCGTAACCATATTAGGAATTTGAGAATCTAAGAATGGCCTTTCTAATATCATGTGTAAGCACATTCTCTTCGCTTAAACCAAGAGGAATTATACGTTGTCAAAGGGGAAAAAACAAAATATAAAAAAATTAGATAAAATAATTAACCAAAAAATACAATCATATAAATTAATTTACATTAACTAAAAATATTTTCAATATTCTTATAAAATGTTATGTTAGTTATGTGTTTTCAACCTTATAATATGTTTATCAATGGTGCAGTCTCACTTAAAATATGATCCATTGAATTTATGTCAGCATATATAACATATGATATTGGTGAGTTATGAAATGTGGGGTTTACTTAGAATTCATAAAGCCTTTGCATATGATTTGTTAGACTTGGGCCATATAAATTTCTTAGTTTTACAAAATTTTAGTCTTTATCTTTGTCATCCATTTCAATATGCATCTAACTCAATATAATAAGGTTTTTTAATGTATGTATTGGGTGAATGAGATGACCTACTAAAAAATGCTTTCAGTATGAAAAAATTTCAAATGTAAATATCCTTTTCATTCACTTAGGAATCCCATCTATCTGTTTCTGACCTACACCTCAATTTTCCTTGTTAGAAAGATTTTTCATTCGCATTTTTAACAGAAAAACAAACTATGAAAGCACATGATCATAATGTGGCATTTGAAAACTATAGATGAATTTCAAAGAATCTATTGTAATTCATAGTATCTTATAAAAAGACCATATAGGAACAATCACGATGAAAAGGTTTGTCTATTGATAATTTGAATGTGATTTTATATTTAATATTAATAGTAAAATGAAGCAAAGATAGCCCTCTTGAGAATATATTATGATGAATACATTTTGTATTCATTCCTTATGAATTAATAAAAATTGAGATAGTTATCATTATTTGTGTTATACAATGTTAATGTTCTTTTTAAAATCTTTAAATTAAGAAATATATTATATTAATGCATAAAGGATAGTTCTCTTACAACATTATTTTAATTTGAAACATTGAACTATGATTTCAAGGTTTTACATAGTTTCATGTCGACTTTTTATGTCTGAGACTAAGTTTAAGATAAATTGATTTCCAAGGGAAGTACCCACTAAATTTATGGAAATGATCAATAAGAGAGATCAAACACTAGCTGGAGATGAGAATAAATCATTTATTCAACATGATTAAAAGAGAACGTAGACTTTGTTTGATCAAACTGAAAATCAATTCAATTGACCCCAAAAATAATTTTGGATAACTTTCATATACTAGTTGTGGCCTTAGATCTTAATGTTATTGGATACAAACAAAATTTCAAGGTTACATATTATCGAAACCTATTTAGTGGAAAAAGTAGAAACTCCAAATACTTGATGAATTATATCAATTATGGGCACAAGTAGTAAACTATTGGTTTGAAACAACCTTAAATCCATTTATAATATGGGGAAATAATAGAATAGGCACACTTTGACTCAAATAAATTTGAGTTTATAGAAGCTCTAAGAGGAATATTTATTTAAAAAGTACCAACATTAATCCATGTGTTATTGATTCAAGGTAGGTTAATAATAAGTAGTAAACATTTTCTGTAAGGGATGGGCACCTATGGAATGATAGAAGGTAAAAGTGAGGATCCTAAGGAAGATTATTATTGATAAAATATAAGATGTAAAGGGTGGGGGATAAATGGACGAAGTTAAAAGTATATAAGAACAAGGATTACTGATAAGAAAGAGATTATATGAGATGATGGAAGAAATTAAAAGTATATAAGAACAAGGATTAGTGATAATAAAGAGATTATATGAGATGATAAAACAAGTAGGGGAGGGAGAGAGAGGGGGAGGGGTAAAATAAAGAAAGAAGGAAAGAAAAATAAAGTGTAAAGAGGGGGAAAATAAAGAAAGAATAAAGAAGAGTAAAAATAAGAGTGAAAACATGAAAGTAGATTAGCAAGGAAATTAAGGAATAAATAGAGGTGAAATGAGATATATAGAAGAACATATAAGATAAGCAACATAAAAATAAAAAATTAGAAGAAAGACTCAAAAAAAAATTAGAAATAATTGAGATAATGAGATAGTTAAGTTTACATAATTAAATCATAAAGACAACATCAAAATAAAAGTTTTCAGAAAGGAAAGAAGAATATTTTAAGAAAAAATATACTACAGAATAATGTGGGATGACCCAAAATCTATAATTAGTCTTGACAGTACCCAAACCAATAATTAGAATGTAAGGTATATTGCATGGAGATAGAAAGTGGATGCATAAAGCACACACTAAACACATGGATTGAATAGAAAAGACAACCACATAATTAAAACCTATGTTATAAATGATATATGAAAAACACAATGATAAATATTTTTAAGCACAAGGCCAAATAAGACCCTTTACCGAATATAAGGAGACCTAGATAGAAAACATGAGAGGAAATGGTAAGTAAACAAAGTAGTGGAGAAGAGAGTGTTGAAATGGAATAGAAAGAGGAAAGGGTATAAATAGAAGGAATCAATATTGAATAAATAAAATTAGATTTATAAAAATCTTTTTAAAAGGGTGGTAGAAGAGATATTAAAATAAATAATGTGAAACATTATTAGAATAAAAAGAGAGTGGAGTATAAGTATAAGCTAATAGAGATGAAGGTAGTGAGGAAATATTAATTAATGATAATAGAGAAGAAAAATTGAAAGATGAAAATGAAAATAATATATAATGAGAGACATCATCCCCCTTCCACCAACCTATATGAAACATTTTTTATAAGGAGATTAGCTGCTTGAACTAACTGTCTTCTTCTATGACTCTTTAAATATTGAGAAAAACACCATTTGAATAAGGTAGGTGTGGGTGTGTGTGTGTGTGTGTATGTGTGTGCGCGCACGCGCGTACGTGCGTGCCTGTGTGCATGTGTGTGCATGCATGTGCATGTATACTCATGTGCATGCATGTCTACATCTGTGTGTGTGTGCGCGTGCGAGTGCATGTGTGTATGTGTGTGTGTGATTGTGTGCATGTGTGTGTGTGTGTGTGTGTGTGTGTGTGTGTGTGTGTGTGTGTGTGTGTGTGTGTGTGTGTGTGTGTGTGTGTGTGTGTGTGTGTGTGTGTGTGTGTGTGTGTGTGTGTGTGTGTGTGTGTGCGCGCGCGCGCGTGTGCGTGCGTGCACGCGCACGTATATGTGTGCGTGCATGCATGTGTGCATAAACGTATGTGTGTGCACATTCATGTGTTTGTATGTGCATGAATGCGAACATATGTGCATGTGTGCATATATATGTGTTTGTCTGTAGGATAAGAATGAAGAGAAAGATATAGAAAAGACAAAATTGAATAAGGAATAGTGAGAGAGTTTTAAGATGTTTTAGGAATAAATTGCTTTGGCACAAAATTTCATGAGATAAAGGAATAAATAAAGTTGTATGGAAATAACAATACCCCAAGATAAACAAAATTAGGAGAAGGAGAAGAAACAACAAATTATAAAACAAAACAACAATAATACTAATGTTGTAAGCATAAAGATAGGTTATAATCAATATAATATGGCTCATAAGGCTAAGCTTCCCATATTTTATAAAGATACAAAAGATGTAAAGACATATTTTTTCACTAGATTCATATTGGAGAATTCATAATATTAGAAACAATCAAGTGAAATTATTTGACTTTGTGGGAACATTATAAGATGATACATTAAAATGGTATATGAAAATAAACACTACTCATAGTAGAACATGGGATGACATCAAAGATGCTTTAAAAATGATTTATATTATCTAGACACTCCCATTGAGAGTGTTATAAAGATGAGAATATTGATTCAAAGAGACAAATAAATATTAAAATAATACGACAAAAAGGTTTAAAGAGGTAACAAGGAAATTAGTAGAATATATAACAAAAAATAAGGAAATTGAATGCTTTATATTTGGTTATTACCCAACCTGAGTCTATCCACTAATGGAAAATAATATCGAACATTCATTGAAGCCTTAAAAATGAAAGATTAATTAGAAGAAAAAACATGGAGGAGAGAAAATAACATAATGATGTAGACAAAGTTTGAGAAAATGGATTATAACTGACACAACTAAGATTGAGACAATAAATTTAAATGAAACATGAAATAATGAATAATTTACTCACAAATTCAACATAACATGCTAATATTTGGTTTGTAATATGTTTTGACTAAGGTCATAGTAAGATAGAGTGTCCATATGTTAAAAATGTTCTAAGGTTGAAATTAGCACAATCCAACCATATAGGGATGACACCTCAAATACAATAACTCATTGTAAAGTAGACTATGGTGTAAAATTTGTAGATTATATTAGAAAAAATTTCAACATGTGTGATCATTAATGGAATTACCTCCCCCTAAAAATCAACTGACATATTGTAGAATGTTTAAAAAATTAAAAAAGTATAATATAATTGACCCATAGTAGTGGTGTTAAATGACTTAAAATGTACGCAATCCAAAGCAAACATGAAAAAATTAAAAATAAATACCTATTTCACCATCATTAAATAGAAATACATATCTTGTACAACACATACAATCCCCTACCAATAGCCTTTGGCACACAAAAATATAAGTATCCCTCTCAAGAAAAACTTCAATAACTATCAAGAAGAGTCTCAAGGGGGATATGAAGGAGGATACCACAAAGGGTACCATTGTGAATATTAATGAGGTTATCAGTGTTCAAACACATAAATTAACACTAGATCTAAAATAGTGCACTTATTACCACTATTTTAACCCACTTACCTCATGGCTCATCCTAGGACCTTTTTACCATTTTTTTTCATTTTTCTCATGATGAAAAATTCCTCTAAGAAACTCAAATGAATTTATAATGTCACTATTATTTATGAAAACTAGTCCAAGGTCACATTAATTATGTCCTTGGTACATAGAATAATTGTTTATGCCCCTCAAAAAGTATCCTCTTATTTGGACACTAGTGTTCCCCATTATTGTCCAACTCTGCTAATAGTGTCCTCCCACCAATTAATGGATAAAGTCTAAAATACAAAGTCAAAAAAGGGTCATCCCATAAGCTTATATATCCCTATCCAAATTAATCTCAAAAATACTACTATAAATCCATAATTGAAATATTTTTCACACAAGAGTCTTCCACATCAAAAATCACCAGAATTCTAATTACACGTTGAGATAAAATTCCCTATTTATCCCAATTTTAACTACATACAACCCTATTATCCCTGAGTTAAAGTCTAAATACACATCCAATGTCACAACTCATAGTTGAATCACTTAATCATGCCATTATTTCACCAACATTTAGTATATTTTCACTAATATTTCACACACACCACCATAGTATGGGATAACTACATGGATTTATCCTTCTTCAGAGTAACAACATGTAGGCAATGCTCCATACAAGGTTTATTGAGGTCAATCACAAATTCAAACACTAACCCCTTTTTATTTTGTGATTTCATTTTTATTCATGTGTCATCAAGATAGGTTTTCACCTGAATAAAGAGTCACATAATAGTCCTCATATTAGATCAAAATCTCCCATATCAGTATACAAGTCCCACATGTGAAAGTGAATATAACCCAAAAGTTTTGAATATTTTTAATTTATGAGATAAGGAAGCCCTTATTTTTTATAATATTCACCCCCCCCCCCCCCCAACTAGTTTTTAGTTTCACTACTATTGTTTAGGAACCTTGTTATCTCTTGTTTCAAGTCTGCACTCGGTCAACATAGTCTCCCTATCAATCTCAGAATAAAAAACTATCCAAACATCAATTTTTTTAATTAAGTTTATATTTATATTTTTTAATTCCCATGTTTATATATTTATTAATTTATAAATTTATGAAATAATTTGTGTTATTTATTACATATCTCTAGCACTCTAATTTTGCACAGTAGTTTTCATATCTAGGTAACTATTTCATTATTTTTAATTTTTTTGATAAAACACATTTTTGAACCCATTTATTTCATGAATGTTTCCAAACACTAACCATATATTTTATTAGGGTTTGTATCCTCATTTATTTTCCAATTGTTGTCTTAGGGTTTGAAAATTTTATAATATTTATAATAGCAACAATTTATCAAGTTTTTCTCTCTTATGTTATGCACTATAAGAAATCTATTTATACTTCCCTTAAAATAAGTGATAGATTAAATTAAATTAAAATTGAGCTTATTCAAATTAATTTTTCAAATAACATATCATGGATAATAAAAAAATCATATCACATATCTTAGATGTTACTCCACACAATGAATATGTAGAGGTCAATGATGTACTTGAGAACATGAGCAATATGATAGAGATAATATTGGTTATCAACATGGACACCAAGATGTACTCCCTTATATAAGTGGTGAGATAATATAATTAAATAAAGTGGAATTTATCCATAATTTTAGATAAATACTTAGTGAGCAACCTCTCAATCATACTAAATTTTTTTAGGCCCTACTGAACACAAAAGGGAGAACATGGCACAATCATTTAAGATTTATACTCCATTGGAAAATAAATTGTACCACCATTTATAATGGGTAAAACCAAGGGATTTATAATATTAATATTACAATTCTTAATTGGTAATTGGGAACACCACCTTTGATTAGTGTGCATTTTCTTTCTCTCAATGTACAATCCCTAATATGCAAGATTCAATATACACAAGCTAAGATGTTACATTTAGAGCAAGGTGATTCAAAACCTAACCATAAAATATATTTTTCACATTATATTTCACACTCCATTTACACATTATATTGTTTTATATCCTTTAACTACTAGTTTTCTAGCACCAAAGCTTACACTATATGTTGGAAAGGGTGACCTCAAACAACATCTCAGAGCATTCCACATAGCTTGTTTTGTGAGACCTTATTTTTACACATCTCTCTCTCTCTCTCTCTCTCTCTATATCTATATATATATATATATATATATATATATATATATATATATATATATATATATATATATATATATATGACTTTGTGGAAATGTATTAGACTATATAAAGACACAGAGTGTCGACACTTTAAATTTTGTTTCATTATGGATCTTGGTTAGCTAGTTCAGTATATCTTATTTTTATGTGTGGTTACTTAACACTATTGTCTTGAGTGGATGTATTTTACTATCTAGTTATTGTTAATAAATGACATGATGGTCTATATCATGATTTTACTATTGATATTATTAAACTAACCAAGATTTGTTACTAGTCTTGTGACTTTCTTATGTTGAAATAATTATGTACATATACACATGTTCCATATTGTTCTTGATATCAATTAATTAATTCATGAATTTATTTGATATTTATAGTAAGATTAAAAGTTATAAGGGGGCCAAATGTGGGACTATGAGGGACTTAGATGTGATTCAATAGACCATATGCACAGCTTGGATCCTTCCCAAACCTTTAAATCTTACACCTTTTCATTTTTCAAATTGTTAAATGTATTATTTCTATTGTTTTATACTATTATTTATTTACTATTTAAAAATATGATGTATTATCTTAACCCTTTTTTTTAATATATTCAACATAAACTTAAATTAACCCTCTAAAAGGTTAAACTAACCTAGATGTTATGTTGGGTTGAGCCACAAACACAAACCTTATGTCCAATCCATAAATTATCCCTTAAACAACATTTTTCTTTTAGTGTTTGACAAGTAACCCTTGTCTTAACAAGATATTTTTGGGCACATACTTATACACATTGGGTATGCAATGTTTTGAAGGACTTTTGACCATGTTTTGGTAATAGAAAGTCTATCATTTATGGCTTATATTTTTCTCCCACAAGCAACTCTCGTTCTTTTACAAATAAGTTGTATTTTATATTTGAGTGGAAGAAAAACCCATGTGAGTGTGTAAGGATATTTATGAGATTTATAAGAGGAATTTATGGAGGTTGGTTGCATCCTTGGTGTTGAATTATTTTAAATTATCCAAAGTTATTTTAATATTTTATTAGTTTAATTTGTTAGTAAATAAAGTTGGTTACATGGGAAAATTAATTTTCTCTCGTGAAGCTTTATAAGCTTTCTCATGTTTGAAAAAAAATAACTTGATATAATACTTTATCATATTTCTATCAATAAGATTTGTTCAATATGTAATTTTCCAATTTATTCCTATTTTATGGGCCAATAGTGATATGAAATCTTGGTAGGGGGATAAAAGACATTTGAAAAGGATAAACCCTGTAGAGAGATTGAAAAATGACATTTATAATTACATAAACAATTTTAGACACTTTTCTTCAAATGTTCTGCAACCTCATGTGTGTATAACACAACCATAGTATACCCTTCTAGCTAAGATGGAAATGAGCATAATTTTTAGATGCCTTTCATCAAAAAATTTATAGAAGTTAATTGCCTTTGGATAAGGTGCCTAACCATTACCCTGTGTAGGAGGTGGATTCATATTGATAAATGACTAATCTATTACTAGAAAATGTGTCTGATTATCATGAATGTATGGTATTGGTAATTCAACACCATTTGATTTAATGCAAGCCATGATAATCACACAAATAACCAAGATTACAGGAACAAAGGGTAAGCAATCACCCATTCAAAAATTTAACAGAACATAAAAGGTTTAAAAAGTATATCTTGAATAATTATATTAAAGGTTTCTAGTAGTAAATTGGAAAACGAAATTTTATAATAATTTATTGTATGAATGGCACAATATGACACACATGGTTGACATTTGTTTTGCACAATAATTTTTTTAATGATTACTTTTGATTACATACATGTTTATGTATGACACTTAAGAGGTCATATTAGCAAAGAAAAAGTAGATGCCATGATGTAGGGAAATCTAGAATTTTTTTGAATGCAAATCCATCAAGAATATTGAAAATAAAATTCAAATTTTATTTAAAATAATACAAACCTGTATGATGTAGTTACACAGTGCATTAATATCGCAAAGATTATAAAGATTTTTGTTTGATTTTATTTTAAGTATTTTCCTTGTGGGATCCACCAAATTAAAATCCAATGCCAAATCATGAAAATAGATTACTATGAAAAGATCAAATTGTTTTTGCATGCTATAAAATAATTTATAAAATATTATGGAGCATGTATTTTTTTATTTTTTCATCCAAAAAACCAAGGATATGTGTAATATTCTTTCCACATATTTTTAAATTAGTTGATGGGGAGGTGATAGATTTCTTTTGTTACTACTTTATAATAATAAAGGTTAAGAGTTCAAAACCTCAAAAGTTAGTTTCTTTTTGTCACATTTGTTATTAAGAGCATTGTATTTTGATACTTATTTTGACCAGTCAAAGTCACTCTTTTATGAAAAGGTGGTTGTGTAACTAGTTAAATTATAGGTGTTTGAACATTTTAGACACCATAAGATGGTTTATTTTGTGTTTTGAAACTTCCATATATGATTTTTATGTCAAATTTATTCATTGATGTATAAAGGTGCATTATCAATAGAAATTAACACCTTCAAAATAATAATTTTCCCAATGCCACCTTATTCTTGTGTTGTCATTAAACATCTCATCCTTTACAGGTCCATCAAGGTCCTTATAATTGATAATGTAAAAGTGTCAAACTATAGGTTGGAGGATATTTTGGAGGCTAGAGGAAAACCACCCTCTCCATTTAGCTATTTTCTTAGAGTTTGTGTTTGTTGTGTACCAACATGCCCAAGCTATAAAAATCTTAGGACTTTGAGATTTTAGCTAAAGTTGTTTTCACATGCTAATTGATTATACATTAATAGCTATACATTTATTTTAAGTTAATTCAAATTTAAAAGAAATTATAATATGTTTTTAGAAATGTTTTAGGTGAAATAGAATGTCAAATACATAAAAAGAGATGCTCAATACATCAAAATAATTTTCACTATTGAACATAGAGATTGACTTTATTTGGAGGAAAAATTGTGCATGTATTGTTTTCAAAAATGACTGATCGACACTTTTTGGTGCACTATTTCATAGTTCAAATCAAATTAGATTGAGCTTAACAATTCGTGAAGGAAGACAAGTGTCAGAAGAAAACAATGGTTTAATATTTTTAGTTACATGAATTTCTAAAAAAAATGATATAGCCACACAAAATCACTCTACTAGGCATATTTGATAGTTTTCATACTTGGTTAATTTTCATTCGCACTTGTCAAAATAGGATGTTAGCACTATTTTTTGATACATTTAGTACAATCAAATAAAATTTTATAAGGCTAAAATTTTACGTACATAAAACCAAATATATGGAGAACACAGGGGTTTAAGACTAACAGTAAAATGATTTTTTCAATCAAAAGTTATGGCTCTAAAAAATCAACATATCAAACAGATTTGGTAATTTATGTACTAAGCCAAATAAATTATTCAGACCTATATAATATTATTTGAGCTAAATAATATTACTTAAGGATATAAATATTTATTTAAAATTAATTTTTTTAATCTAAAACTCATGCAAATATGGAGGAACAAGTCAACTAAAGTTATTTTTAAGTGGATATTAATTGTAAAACAATAAAAATAAAGCATGCGATTTGGATGAAAATTCTATGCAAGCTTTTATTTATTTCAGTGGGGTAAAATTAGAACCATGGATCACTCTTCATGTGAACTATGCATTAGTGGTTTTTGTCTGCTTAACTTTTTTATTAATAATTTATATTGAGCTCATTATTTTGAGAGGATAATTTTGGCTATTTATATTAATAGTAAATTTAGAGAAGTTTTGCTTGACTTGATTTTTATGTGAAAATCTTGATTTTTATCTAATTTTGTGTAATGAAGGTTTTATTTTCTTGTTTTTTTAAATCTATAATTCAAAGTGTGTAATATCTATGGAAAATTGTTTTTTTTATCATTGATATAAGTTGATTCAAGATGTGCAAGAACTATTGGATAATTAACATGTATTATTGATTATATATAATTAGGTTGACTATTTCAATTTTTGAGTGTGTAAAAGTGTTTTCTCTGATATAGATTTTTATGTGTATGCAAAATTTACCTTAGACACCTCTCTAATATGAGTTATAAACTTCTAACTAAGGGTGTACAATCGCTATCCTTAAAGAAACAACCTTTAGTTGAGATCTTTGAGTTTCTTATATCTTATTCCTCTAGACTGCCTAATTGTGTTTGTTTATGTGTGAGCAAAATCTACTAGTAGTAAGCATTGGTTTCCAAAATACTTATCTAACAATAAAATATCCATAGAAGTAATCCCTTGAGACCATATATCCTCCCTTTTATGCCCTACCATTACCTCTTTTTGTCTTTTTTAAAATGAGATCTTATTATTTTAATATAGCATCACTATAAATATATGTTCTTATATGTTAATATAATCACTTGAGTGAATTTTTTGTAATGAGATGTAGGTCATATAAAGCTATTCCACCACTTGATCAATCTAAAAATGCATCCCTACAACTTGTGACCTTGACTAGAGTTTATCTCCTTTGAGATCTTAAAATATTAGAGGTCACCTCATTATCTATGGTGTGCATATAAACTGCATCAATAGATTATTGGTGCTAGAAATAAGGCCTCTTGTGATTAATTTTCATCTAATGTATCATTTAATTTAATTTTATTTCATTAAAATAGTGAATTTTTTTCATTCACAAAGAACCCACTAGGAATCAATTCTTGACGCTAGCAAAACTGACATGCGAAAAGGGATGAGGCCAAGATCATGTCCCAAGTGACTTTGGTGGAATGGATACCCATCAGTCCTTGGATCTTAGCTTAAATTCACCATGTAAATTAGTGATTCATTATATATATATATATATATATATATATATATATATATATATATATATATATATATATATATATATATATATATATATATATATATATATATCCAAAAAATATAAAATTTATAAAATTAGAGATAAAAACTATCTTGACTTGGTGAATCATCCATAAACATTTCAGGTATTAAACATGATTTACCAAATGATCCATTTATTTTTATTCTTGTTCTCAAAATAATGGCAAAATAACTACTGAAGAACATCTTATTTCTTATAAATTTCCTTCAGATATTTTGAATATAAAATTTTGAGGATGTAGCTTACAGATTATTTCCTTTTAATTTAGAGGAAGAAGCTTATGATTGGTTTTTAGACATGCAATCTAATCCTATTGCTAATTTGAAGAGTTTTGAAAATCTATTTTTGTTTAAATTTAAACATGTTTTGGATTCATTAACACGCACTTTTGTGAGAATGTCTACATAAAGTACTTTGGTTTCAGCTCATGTAGAATCTATTTAGGCAGATAATAAGTTATCATGCAAAAATAAAGAAGACATTTTAGATGATGATGAATACAAAGAAATTGAAAATATAGAATAGCATAATCAATACATATAATATCAAGTAAAATATGATGTTTGTTCATTAGATGATTGAAATCTCAAAGAATTAGTATTTATTGAAGCTCTTTCTCTAAACATCATATTCCTAAAAGTTTAGGTAAATAATTTCTTGTTTATGTTTGGCAAGACTTTGAGGTAAATCTTTCAAAGAAAAATATTTATTATAATATTAGAATTAAAAAATATAATTATGTATAATGCATATATATAGATTATTTTGGGTTTGAAAGATAAAAACTAAGAGAATTTTTGAAGGAATACAAAGATGTTTTTGCATATTTGAGGATTTTAAATGAAAGAAGATTGCTTCTTCCAAAGAGTGGGAGATGTTATACACAAAATTTCCAAACCCACCCTCCTAATTTTGTTTGAAATTTTATTTAAATTGGATTATATTAGCTTTTATTATTGTTTTAGTTTTTTTTTCAGCTGATTAGTTTAGTACATAAGGTCATCATGCCATTCATTTACTTCACAAAATTTTCACAGTTGAGAGTTGTCACACTCATGGATATTTATGGGTTGTTCATGAGGTATTGAAGCATGAAATCAAGATGTGTGTTATAATTAAATTCATATTTTATTTGAATGAAATAAGCTTATTAGATTTTTGAAAGTTTTGATATTTTGAAGCAAACTTTATAAAGACTTCTTATTTCGAAAGATTAATTGCATATTAGCATGTTAAAACTTAGATGAAAACTAATAAACATTGAGATGGATGCACAATTACAAGGATATATTGATAAAATTAATTTGTTTATACCTACACCAAGTCAAGGGTGATTTTCAACCTTTCTTCTTTTTGTGTTTCAAAAAAAAAGGAAAAAGAAAAAGAAATAGAAATAGATCAAAATCATAAACTTATGGAAGAAAGGTGATTCAAGTAAACTATATTAGGTCTATAGATGCCAAGCTAGAAATAGATCAATGCTTAGAGTATAATTAGAGGTGTCTTTATTGGGGCTATAGACGTCTAAATAGCAATAGAGCAATACCTAGGCTTCCCTTATTATTGTTATAAAATAAATAAATGAAAATGAAACCTATAATGTTGATCCAAATATCTGTCAAAACCCTCTTAACGAGGGGAAATAATATTCATAAAATCACACACAATCTAAAATTTGAGAAGGGTTAGTATGTTATATGATTATATTTAAGCTTCTTTAGATTGTTTGTATTGTTTATTTATTTCTTATAAATTTATATTTTTTTATGATAGTTAAACCAATTCTCTGTAATGAAGGTTTTATTTTTTTATTTATTATTTCAAAGTGTGCAATAGCTATGGAAAATTTCTTTTTATTATCATTGATATAAGCTAACTTAAAATGTGAAACAACTATTGGAAAATTAGCAAGTATTAATGATTGCATACAATTAGGTTGATTGTTTCAATTTTTGGAGTGTGTAGAAGTATTTTCTTTGATATAATTTTCTATGTGTTTGAAACAACTACCTTAAATACCTCTCCGATCCAAGTTATAATCTTCTAAGGGTGTGTAATGGGTATATTAAAATAAGAAACCTTTGGTTGAGATATTTGAGTTTCCTATATCGTATTCCCTTATACTGCCTAGCTGTGTTTATTTGTGTGTGTGCAAAAGCTACTAACAAAAATCATTGTTTTTGAAAAACACTTGTTCACAAAGAAACCATCCTTGAAAGTAATCCTTGAAACCATAGAGCCTCCCTTGTGTGCCCTACCATTTCATTTTTTATGAGATCTTATTATTTTACTATAACATCATTGTAAATATTTACTTAAGTGAATTTATCCTGATGAGATGCAGGTCATATGTAGCTATTCTACCACTTGGTTAATCTAAAACTACATACCTATAACTCATGTCCTAGAGTGGAGTTCATCTCTATTGAGATCCTAAAACATTATAGGTTATCTCATTGTCTGTGGTATGCATATAAACCACATCAATGGGGTTCAATAATTGAATGATAAATTTTGTTTTGTGTTCTTTCTTTCAGTTCTATTTTTGATTTTATATATTTGATATTCATGACATGGAGTGGATAGAGTTAGATATTTTTATTTATAACAATGCATGGCTTCTCACCTATCACCTGATAGGGGGAAAATATTTAGCATTAGTTGGGCTTCGATCAATCTTCAATGATAGTATGAGTTGATAAAGGTTGCTAGAAGCAACATTGTTGAGCAAAGGTCATCAATATTTGTCATGAATCAGGAAGATGTCCCATACATAGTATGGTTTATCACTTAGATAGGTTTCTTTGTGGGATTTTATGTGGGTCGATGTAGGTGGGCATGTCTAATCATGTTTTACTACAGTATAGTATGATGATCATCGAGGATGAGCATGCTTTGATCATGTTCATCATCAATTTGTTTCCAAACTCATAGGGGCAAGATTCTTTATGGAGTAGCACCAATTTTTGGTTAGTGTCAAAGGTACAATGTACCACTTGTAGTTGTGACAGAGATCTTTTGATGATTTTAAAGTCATTTTTATAGTTCATTAATCTTTTATACCCCTTTGGATCAAGGGATAGTTTATTGGATTATTTTAAATGATCCAAATTTATTTTAATATTTTAGTTAGTTTACTTTGTTAGTAAATAAATTTGGTTACATAGGAAAATTAGTTCTCTCCTCTAAACCACTCGTGAAGGTTTATAAGCTTCCATGTGTTTGTAAATAATTAATTTGATATAATACTTTATCATATTTCTATCAAAAAAATTTGTTCAATATGTAATTTTCTAATTTCTTCCTATTTGAGGGGTGAACACTTGGATTGGGGATCAACATGTCACCCTCCTATTAGTCATGTTTTTTTGTTTCCTTCTCCTTTTAAGGACCTTGTTTTGGCATTTTGTTTTATGCATTTTGGATTTTGGAAGAACTTGGGTGATTGGAGAAAAGCTTTTTCAAGTTTGACAAGTGGAGATTTTGGTTCAAGGTAGGCCTTTGAATTATAATTTGTTATGTTTGAATGATTCATCTCCTCTTGTTTCCTCTTGAATGAATATAATTTAAATAAAAATAACAAGTATTTTTATTATTATTTTGAGTCCCTTGTTTTATGGGTTTTAAGGTTTCTCCATTTTGTATTGTTTCCATGATCTCTCTCTCTCTCTCTCTCTCTCTCTCTCTCTCTCTCTCTCTCTCTCTCTCTCTCTCTCTCTCTCTCTCTCTCTCTCTCTCATCATCCTTCTTTTTGTTTATGTGTTAATTTAATGAAATTACTTAGATGTTCGCACATAATAATTTTATATTGAACATAATAAGTAAATATGAGAGATCACACAACAATAATTGACAACAAAATATAATATTGGATAATATATCAAAGCCACTTCGAAGGGGAAACCTCCACAATAATGTACTAATAACAGAATACTCAACCTAATGAATAAAGACTAACCACTACCTCCTATATATAGTATACTTATCCAAGGTTATTCCACAGGATAATCTATCTAAAAACATAAATAAATGTAACAAGTAAATAAAAGAGGTATGTAATCTATAAGTCAACCACACATATCCCTAGACACACCAATGGTTAAGGGCATAACAAGCCCCTCCCCTTAAAAAAAGCATTGTCATCAATTTTGTGGAAACTCTATATGTTGTTGCACAAATGCTTCATCCTACCAAGTGGTATATTCAAATGGTATATTATTCCATTGGATCAAGTACTATGTAATTTCTTGGAAACACAATTGCTTGGTGCGCTTGTGAAGGATCACCATGGGATCAAGAACAACTATGCCTTCCTCATCCAATTTTGATAGTTCTGTTTGAATGGAAACTCTATGTCCAATGACTTTCTTCAGACATGATACATGAAATAATAAATTTATGCAAGTGGATAAAGGAATATCTAACTTGTATGACACAATGCCAACTGTCTGCAAGATCTGATAAGGCCTATAATACCTAGGGGACAACTTGTTATCTTTTTTTATTGCTTTAAAAACATTTGTTTGTATGGATACAAGTGAACAAAGACCTAATCACCAATGTCAAAATTCCTCTCACTTCTGTGTTGATCTACCTACTATTTCATGTGATTCTAGGTCATAGCTCAATTGTCATGCAAACTTACAAGGACCTCCTGTTGATGGTGAATATGTTCTTCAACTACAAAAACCTTAAGATAGACATTCAAGGTTGAAGTGATGAATGGAGGGTGGTATCCATATATTGACATAAAAGGATATATTTTGGAAGAACTATGAATAGAAGTATTATACCACCATTTAGTAAGTGGCAGCCAATGCACCCATTTATCCTATTTATCAGAACTATGAACTTGAAATAAGGATAGCAAGTGGCAACCAACTATGTGACCAAACATGTAAATAACTCATTCCAAAAATTACTAGTAAAAATGGGAACTCTATCACTGACAATGATCTTAGGGGTCCCATGCAGTTTCTAAATTGTATTGAGAAAAGTAGAAACTACTATACTAACAACAAATGGATGGGATAAATAAAAAAATGAGCATACTTACTAAGATGATCCACAACAACCATTATAACATTTTGACCATCAGATCTTGGTAACCATGTAATGAAATCCATAGATACCTATTCTCAATGCTAGCTAGGGATGGATAAAGGCTATAAAACACCTAGGGTTTTGATGGTTTCACTTTTGTTTTGTTGACAGATCATACATTCAACCACATATTTCTAGACATCTCCCTTGAGACCTTCCAAAAAAAATCTATCTTCATTCTATGATATGCTTTCAAAAATATTAAATGACCCCAATTGGATTTGCATGAAGTTCTCAAAGGAAAATTTTCTTAAGAAGAGAATTATTACATAGGTACAATATGTCTTTATACCATAATGCATTACCCTTCCATGTGAATTTTTTAAATCCACCTAAACCTTGCTGAAGATTTTGAATCAAATCATGGGTAGCACTATCATGTCCCATTCTGATCATGCTTCATCTAGTCAATCTACCTACAAAATTGTTATGGCACATAGCAATGCCTCAATTGATTCATCTTTTTTGGACAGTGCATCTGCCACCACATTATCCTTACCCTTTTTTTAGATTATTTCAAAATCATATCCTAGCATCTTAGTTACCCATTTCTATTGTTCTTTAGATAATAATCATTGTTCTAAAAATTATTTGAGACTATTTTTAGTAGTCTTTACCTAAAAGTGATGAACCATAAAATAAGGTCTCCATTGTTTGACTACATGCAAAATGGCCATCATTTCCTTCTCATATATGGGCTTGTGCTGATTTTCACCCTTTAGTTGATGACTTTAAAATGCAAGTGGTCTACTTTCTTGCATGAGTACATCACCCATACCATGCCTAGATACATCACATTCAACCACAAATTTTTTGAAAAAATCAGGAGTGGCCAATACTGGAGCAGTGCACATAGCCAATTTCAATTGTTCAAATGCTCAGGTAGCTAATTCAATCCACTGAAAGGAGTCTTTCTTTAGCAAAGAGGTGAGTGGGGTGGAAATACTACCATAATTTTTGACAAACCTGTGATAGTAACTAGTAAGACTCCAAAATCTTTGTAGTTTCTTGAGTGTCTTAGGAATTGGATAGTACATCATTGCTTGGACTTTTTAGGATCCACTTTCACTCCTCCATAAGACACCAGATGACCTAAATATTCAACCTCACGAGCCCCAAAAGTATATTTGGAAGGTTTGTCATATAATTTATTTTATTCCAAAATGGAGAGTACCTATTTCACATGTTGTGAATGGTATTCTCAATTTTTACTGTAAATGAGGATATAATCAAAGAATATTAGAACAAATTTTCTCAAAAATGTCTTAAAAATAGTATTCATCAAACTCTGAAAAGTAGATGGTGCATTTTATAGACCAAAAGGCATAACCAAAGCCTCATAATGGCCCTCACGAGTCCTAAAAATGGTTTCGGGTATGTCTTCATCATGGATATGGACATGATGATACCTAAAACACAAATCTAACTTGGTAAAATAAAGAGCACCATTTAACTTATTTGGTAAATCATCAATGATAGGAATAGAAAACTTATCTTTGATAGTGTATTTGTTGAGTTCTTTGTAGTTAGGACACTTTCTCCAGGTGTCATATTTCTTTCTCACAATGACAATTGGTGAAGAATATTTACATTGGTTATGGTGAATGATTCTTGCATCCAACATCTCCTATACCATATTTTCAATTTCACTTTTTTGGGCATAGGGATACTTTTATGGCCTAATGTTGGGTGGTGTAATGCCAAGAATAAGTGTGATAGCATGATCATGCATGTGGCTAGGTGGAATTATTTTTGACATATCACCAAAAATAATAGAATGGGCACCCCAATCACTTATTGCAGATCAAGAGGTAGAGATGGCTGAGTTGGTTATACTTTCATGGAAAATAATCAAGCTACAAATCCCTCAGCACCCTTATGAAGAATCTTTATCATTTGATGGGAGCTAACAAGTTTTATAGATTTAACCCTTAATCCCCTTAGCTCAAATATCCTATCTTTAGAATGAAAATGCATGAATAATTCTTGGAAATTCATCTCAATAGTGCCCAAAGTGGTGAGCCATTGGACTCCCAAAACAATATCAGCTCCACCCATGGGAATAGAAAACATAAGAGAATCCAATAATAAGTAGTCTCCCATGGCCAACTTAATACTATGAAATTTTATTTAATAGTTGACAATACCACCATCTACAATCATAACCTAAAATTTTGGTGTTGGATAAATGAAATAGTTCAAACGAGTAGCCAAATTACTATGGATGAAGTTGTGTGTGCTCCAAGAATCAATTAAGATATTGACCTTTTTTTCTTAAGGAAACTAATCACCTTAAGAGTTTGGGTAGTAATAATACTTGAAAGGGCATGACAATAAATTTTAGGTCGAGAGTCTTTAGATTCTTCCTCAGAAAATTCTGCATCCTTATCATGTATTTCTTCGGCATCTTCATCATCATTGGCACCTTCAATGTAAAACAACTTCTTTTTAGAACAATGATGGTATTTAATCCATTTGATGTCACAACCATAACACAGCCCTTTGGCTCACTTCTCCTCAATTTGTCATTATGTTAATTTGGTGGGCTATGGAAATGATGGTGCTAGAAAGTTACGATCACGATTAGTAGTGAATGTTTTCCTTTTGACCATCTTTTTTTATTCTATCATATGTTCCCTAGGGATAACTTATAATACATATATAAGGTTAAACATTCAAACCTCAAATTGGATGCTATCTTTAAGGCCACCAAAAATAGATCAGTCAATTTTTTCTCAGTGATATCTTCCACCCTTAAAGAGAGATTCTAAAACTAATGAATATAATCCTTCATAGTTTTTGTTTGTCGTAGCTTAGCTAATTGGATAAAATAATTCTCAGAGACATTATTATGATAATGAGCCAACAACTCCTTAGTGAAAATATACCATGTAATAATAGCACCATTCTTCTTCTTTTGAGCACAAAACTAGTGATACCAAATGAATTGTTCAGGTTCTAGATACAAGGATGCCACTATCACCTTCTAAGAACTAGGGGTTTAATATAGCTCAAATAAATTATTAATTTGGGTAATCTAAGTGATAATATCCTTACCATCAAGCTTACATATGTCCACTTTTGGCAACATCAATTTCATACTAGTATGGGATTTGTTGAGAGGAGGATTTGAATGCTGAAGTGGAGGGTTGTTGGGCTAAAACTGAGATGTAAGGGTAGCCAATTATGTAGTGATATGTTGTAATTAATTATGAACCCCATTAATCTCTCTGTGCATATTAAAAAAATCAACCTGAACTGCAACAAAGTCATCATGCCTCACGAAGTTCTTTATGTCTACTTGAAGCTAAGAAATTGCTAGATCTAAAGTTCCAGATTCCATGTCATCGGTAGGAGTCTTAGGAATTTCTTGCCCCACTTTTCTTCCCCGAGGACCTTGACCTACCATATACAAATCCAAGGAGGGTTTTTACCTCAAAATTTTTTTACCAATAAATGGTACCATTGTGATTGCCTTGTTAAGACAAATCCAATGACTACCTTTATGCACGTTTGATACCAAAAAAGTGTAACGATAGAATATGTCATTACAATCATCTCGCTGAGATGAATCCAATGACTTTAATTGTGCAAAGGGAAAAAAATTTCCCAAACCTCTTTTTAAATATTTTTTTCAAAAAAGCATTTTGAGTAATATTTCACTAATAGAAAAAATTAATTATTCTCAAATTGCAAGTTATGTTTTTTTGCTCACACCACTCCTAGAAGCCACGCCTTGCTAGATCTAAAAAATAATGTCATAATAAACTTGCCCAAATTGAAACTCTGATACCAGTTGTAATGAAATTACTTAGATGTTCATCCATAATTATTTTATATCAAATAGAATAAGCAAATATGAGAGATCACACAATAATAATTGACATTAGAATAGAATACTGGATAATATAAAGAAGCCACTTTGAGGGGGAAACCTTCAAAATAATACACTAATAGTCGAATACTCAACTTAATGAATAAATACTAACCACTACCTCCTATATATAGTATACTTAGACAAGGTTATTCCATATGCTGACCTACCTAAGAACACAGAGAAATGTAACAAGTAGATAAAAGAGGTATGTAAGCCACAATTCGGCCACACATATCCCTAGACACACCAATGGTTAAGGGCATAATAGTGAATGTTAGGTATGGGAATTATTCCATCCATGTGGGGTTGGCATAATTTATTTTATTTTAGAAATGGAGTAGATCTCTTTATCATGGTTTGTTAGACAAGCCCACTTTATCCTTACAGGCATGAATTTTCTTATTAGAAGTAGAACCTTTTAATAAGGTCAAAAATACACTCTCCTTTGTGAAAAATGGAATGTATAAGGAAGGTTATGGGAGATATAAGGAGGAATGATATGTATTTGGAGGTCTAAGGAGGTATTTTGAAGGTCTAAAGAGAACATTTAGTGTGTTATAAACACTCTTTAATCTAATTTGAAATCCATTATGTTCATTAATGAACCTATATGGAAAATAAATCAAGTGCCCTTCACTCTTCCCCATAGAGAACTCTTTGTGACTTCCTTGTCTTTTATATTCCCTTGTATTTTTAATCCTTATTTTTTATTTGTTTGATTTTGGAATTCATAATCATGGCCATTGTAATCCTTCTATACATGGGCATATGATTTAAAGCATACCTTTTTATCATGGGCTTGGGGGAGGCTATGTATGAGCCTCACTAGCTAAGGATGGCATGTGATGATGCCTATAGGATGGGAGGTCAAGCACCATCCTTTGGTGTAATTTGGATCCTTTGAGATGTTGGGAGTTCCTCTACTTGTGTGTAGATCTTATTTTGGAGATTGAATCTTAGAACTAAAATTTGTTATTCTTGTGATACTTTTACTATTTCATTTTGGCTTGCCAATCCTTCATGTTGATGTAGAGACTTATTCCCATTCTAAACTCTTTTTAAAGTGGAATTATCCTTGTAAATTGTTAAATATTTTAGCATCATGTATTATTTTAATGGATCTTGTACTTTTAAAAAAAATATACTTTGTACGTAGCCATATTGGTGTGATATTTACCCATTTACATCTTGTTGAAAGTGTTGTGTATCCATTTTAAAGAGAGTTTTATAATAATATTCCTATCTTCTCTTCTTACAATAAATATCTCCTTCAATATGCAAATGGATACATGTAAAATTATGAGTATGGAAAGTGCACACACCCTAATTTGGTCAATCAAACATAAGTACTATGTCTTTTGTTACTCTTTCACATGAAGGTCTTAATGATGAATGTGAGTTTTGTTCACATGATCATTTTGGTCTTTTGATCTTTCTTATTACTGGTTTTTCCTATTTGTTACACCTCCTATGTTCTTATGTCATGTTATCTAGTTCACACGAGGCCCCTAGCCTATTTGGCATGGTCAATACTAATATTTTTGGTATTAAGAGACTAGCATGATCGTGGACACTAACGTAGTGTACTAGTGTCCACCTTAGAACTAGAGTCTAATGGTCACATTTTCAACTTGTTATGGGTCATTACCCTTCCTTGAGTCTCTTCTTATGATCTGGTATTTATTTTTCACCTTGTTGGCCAGTGAACAAGGGTCTCACATTCTAATAAGAGATCCTTATATATAAATAGCTTCACAAGGAATTTTACATCAACAACTTACTACTTTGACATAGAATTACTTAAAAATTAGTCAATAATATAACTCAACACTCTGCATATTGATAAGTAACACACATAGACCTGCATGCTTGATTAATTAAAGGCCTAAGTGAAATTCATTATATATATTTTTGCGTGTTGATTATAAACATTCCCTAAAAGATAACTACATGTGATCTGATACCCCTATCCTTGGGATTAATATAGCTAGTAGACATGACAATAGGGTTTATATTCTACATGATCATAACATCACATAACGCATCTTTTTCCTTTATTTTGTATTTAATTCTTGTGTTTTTTCATGCATGTAGGTGTTCATTAGGGTTTTGAGAGGAGATATGGATAAACAATGAAATGTAAATATGATTAAAGACTCATGAGCACACCTACAAAACCCTAAAGCCTCCTCATAGCATCCTAAGAAGTCTCAGGAGCCCAATCTATGAAAGAACACTAATAGGGTGCCTTGGACATTATAAATATGCATTACTATCCCTCTAATTGTGCTACTGTAAATAAGTATTATCAACTCTAGATCTATAACAAAAGGACTCCATATTGATTTATAGCCCTGTTTCAGCTTTCTCATCCTCTGGTGATGTATGTTTCACTCTAGATAAGTTGATTTTCTCATTGCACATTATATTTCAAGTAAATTGATTTGATAGATCTATTTTAAATTTTTATCTATATTTACCTTCTATACCTAGCCATTTAACAATATATGATTTTCACTACTAAGTCATAAATATTTAAAATATTTGGTGAACCCAACTTACTTCAAATATTTCTTAACAACGCAAGTTTTATCCTAGGTTTTGCCTTCTCCATCTTTGTGTACTAAATTAGGGGTTATTAAAAATATATTTTTTCCTAATTTTTTTTATATCCTAACTAATACATATTAATTCCTCTATTACGGCTTCATTAATTTAACATATCTTAAATTTTTTTTACAAAAACTTCAAACCCTAGATCCACATACAGGTCTTCATACACTAAAAATTTGACCCTTACGGTTTCAAGTAAATTTACGAATTTTTTCTTATACATTGGGTTGAATATTTCACATATTTTCAAATACAGCCACATTGTATTATGTTTTCCCTCATTTTCTGTTTATTATTCATTTATTACATTCTTGTTTTTGTAAGTTTAAAATGACTTCCACGAAACCTTTTTCCTGTCACCTAGTTGATCAATTTCTTAAATTTTCACAAAACTATACAAATGAAAGGACAAATTACAAATTTTCAATATTGCACACTGACACATGATAATTAACATGATTTCATTTATAATTATGATTATTAATTTTTTTTCAATGATGGATATCATGATTATTACTTGCATGATAGTTAAAGTGTTGTTGAAGATAGATTAGATGCATCGTCTTCTCTTTTTACTCTCTCTTCTCCCACTTCTCAAGATCACATTAACAACATAAGGCCAAAATATCCCCTTATAGGTAGTTCTTTGTTTGAATTTGATCCTAGTTTTTCAACCACTTTTTCTACATCCTTATTCAAAGTAAAGAAATATAAGAACAATAAAATCAATTTACCCTTGTATGGTACAAGTAAATTTATACATGATGTTCCTAACATAGAAAATCAAACTACACATTCTTTACCTTTTTTGATTAAATTTAAAAAAACATGTACACATGATATTGAATCTTTTCTAGATTCACAAACTAAAGTAGATGATATTGTGTTGTCACCTTCTTTTATTTTTCAAGATCAATATAGTGGTTCCATGTAAAATATAGTTAATTCAAGTATTTATAACCCTTCTCCTACATGTTATAATATCCCAAATAAAAATATGATCATTGATTATTCTACCCTTGACTCCATTATCAAAAATAATGATATTACATGTATTCTAATCATAGTTATTGAATAAACACATTGCCTTTCACCTACACATGATGATATTTTACATAGTATAAAAAATTTAAAATATTATTCTACTCTTTTTCTTAGTGAGCATGGAAATGATAATTCTTCTACTCTTACCTCTACACGTGAATGAAATTCTAATTTTGATGAAACATGGAATAATAATGGTTAGGATGACTTTAGTGAAGAAGAAATTGAATCTAGTCCTTTCTCTACTTCACTCATCTCTCATATTGAAATTTATTGCCTATTAAATTCTAATTCAAGTAATAATATGTCTTTAGATAAAAGTCTATGAACTTATCCTCATGTTCATAGTTTACATGTTTTAAATTCAAATGATAAAAATGTGTCCTCTACTCCATTAGAATGTGATACTACTTTACCAACTAAAAATATCAGTGATACTAATGAGTATCCCTCACCCTTCCTTACTACAATTGAACCCATTTCACATCCTAACCTTCATGAGCGTGACAACCAATTTCCCTCTCCCTAGGTCTAAGCTATCACCCCTCCAAAGGTTATGGTGATAAAAGCCAAAGGTCACAAATTTAGTGTGTCAATGGCTAAAATTAATAATAATATTCCAGAATTAAATGTGTTAGAGTATCTTACTCATGCTTGTTAGGCTCTAGGTATTTATGTTTACCTAGTTTTATCTTATATGGGGTTTACTCTCACATTGCCTAGTTTAGATTGTATATTTTCTTGCCTTGCCTATATAAGCAAGTTCTCTCATTGTAATATACATACTTATTTATGTTTTTCATATAATTTGTGTTTAATTGAATTATTCTCTTATTTATGCTGAAGCATCAATTGCTTTGGTAATGAGCCAATGGAGAGATCTTGGCTAAAGAGTTTTGATAACTCTTTCATGATATAGTAGTAGAAGCATTAAAACCTGATGAAGTTTTGTGTTCTTATGGAGTTTTGTGTTCTTTTTCTCCTTTCATTAAACTAATTACAAGATTTCCTAAAAAAATTGGTGTCGTTTTATTCATTAAGTGGCCTGAGATCTACATTGTAGTGTTATGGAGTTTTTTTGGAGTTTGTAGATCTACTTTGTGGCATTGGATTCTTTAGGATAGCTGTAATCCTCTTTCTATCCTCTTTACACAATTGTAAGTTCATTAATTTTGCCTTATCAATTGTATTTTTCTTAAAAGAGGATGTCAATCTCTCTTATACGCATTTTGAGGTAACTAAAAGGACTAGTTTTCACTTTGATTGGCTTTTCTAAGTCCATGGGAAAATTATAGATCCAAAGAGTGTTTGCACTACTATATTTATTTTTGATTTGATCTCGAATTCTTGTTTGTAGTGTTTTTAATTATTTTGACCCTTTTTTTGTGGTAAATCAAAATGTTTATAACTTTTGAACCATAACTTGGATTTGAGTTCCTTTTTTCTCAAAAGTGCATGATTTTCAATTTTATATCCATTGGTGTCACCAAATTATAAAAAATCACTAAACATTGAATTATTACATTCTAGGGGGTCTCTTCGCATTGGATGTGTTGCATCGTGTTTATGGTTTGTGGTGACATTTTTAGTGGTAACACATTTTGCTATGTTTTGGGCTTTTTTTTAGGGAATATCCATTGTTTTGCATGTACCTTATCTCTTCCATTTATTAGATATTAGAGGGTGAGGTCCAGTCTAGAAAGAAGTCAAACCCCCTCATAGGCAACATAAAATTCCTTCTCACTTCTTCTCGATTACATTGTCAAAATTTGTTGCACTCATGCATTCATTTTTAGTTGAGTTCGACATCCTATTCTTGAGTGTACATTGTCACTACTATGGGGTTTCCATTTACTACGAGCCCTACATTGTAATTCACACATGTACTATTTTGAATACATTTTTAGATGAGCCTAATTTCCTTTTGCATGTGCTTTGCATGTTGTTATTTTTTGTTACACATCCTTTTTCACCATTTGCCACACTATTTCATCATCCCATGATATGCATTAGTATTTTGAAAAATTGGTATCTATGTCATGTCTCCTGAAGACCCCTTTCTTAATAACTCACCTTATTTTATGTGGACACCTATTCGCTCCCTTATCTTTGGATCACCTCTGTTGATGGCTTTATGATAGGTCAATAGTATCCTTGTTTGGATCTATTTTGGTGAAGCCCAGTTTCCATTTGGAATTTTTTATTTATGGGTTATATTGTACTCACACTAATTTATAAAGTTCCATGGGGGATTTACTAATTCAACCTTATCTACCTTCATGCATTTATGTGTTATATTCTAGGAGCCTTTTTAATTCATTAGTTCCTTGTATTTTTCATCACCACCATGGGCCATCATCTTTGAGAGAATTATCTATATTTTTGACACTTTTTTTTAATAGTTGATAGTCTCCTTGTTTGGAGCTATTATGGTGTATACAGTTTCAACTTGTTCAATGTTTGAGTAGTGGATTCAGACCACTCATGTAGACCCTTTTTTCTCCACTTCCCTATTCAATAGTATGGGGAATGTGTGATGTATATTATGCTTCTTGGTGTTGAGAATTCCTTTCACATGCTATACCTTTTTATACTTAGGGCACCACTGATAGTCTTCTTGATTGAAGCTATTTTGGTGAATCTTAGTGTTAGTTGTTTTGTGCTCGAGTAGTGGATTCAAACCACTTGTGTAGATTGAGTTCTTTTTTGACTTTTGAGTACTTGGAGTATAGAATTATTCAAAATCCTCTTTGGGGGGATTTTTATTTCTCTCTTCTTATTTTCTCTCTTTTGGGAGGGAGTTTTTCCTACAAGTTTTTCTTTTTCAACATTTTATGAGAGATATATGTATTTTACACTTTTCAGTGTTTTCTAGATTCTCCTTTGTACATGGGTATCTTATTCAAGAAATTTATTTTCTAGAGCCCATATGAGGATTATTGCTTGAATCCATGGCCTTCTTGGTGATTCTTATAGTGACTCCAATATGGTATCCCCATGAGTGACACCAGTGTGGCAGCCCCACCAACCTTTTGTGCTCACTTCACCATCATGTTGGAATATTTTCAAGTGATGTTTCCTTGGGTTCATAGTTATACCTAGTACTTTGGAGTGTAGTGTTTTTATTCAATGATCCTCATATTTATCACCATTCCTAGTTTGACTTGGTGGTTATAGTAACTTGACATCCATGTACTCCAGTAAGATGGATTGACATCCATAGGGACACATGAATCCACATTGTATCCTCTATTTTTATCCCATAACTTCACTTTAGGGGGGTGTTAGAGTATCTAAATCATGCTTTATAGGCTCTAGGTATTTATGTTTACCTAGTTTTGTCTTATGTGGGGTTTAGTCCCACATTGCCTATTTTAGCTTGTATATTGTCTTGCTTTGTATATATAATCAAGTCATATCATTGTAATATACATGTTTATTTATTTTTTTCATAATCTTTTACATATCATTTGTGTTAAATTGATTTATTCTCTTGTTTATGTTGAAGCATAAATGGTTATGGTAATGAGCCATTGAAGAAATCTTGGATGAAGAGTTTTGATAACTCTTTCAAAATGAACCTCTTGATGATGTTAATATACCTTCAAAAGAGGTAATATCTATGATTAATGTTGTGGGTTATTTATAAAAGTAAGTAAACCAACTCACCTTGGAAAGTAAATCATATTATTCATGGGTTTATTCCAATGCCATCCATGATGATCTTATCCTATGTAGAATCTAACTACAAAGTTACCAAAGTAGCTTCAGATACTAATATTACCAAAGTTAAATGGACATGGACATCCATATGTGCACCTACAAGATTACATAAAATCCATGTCACATGTCCCTCATAGCTTGATCATCCTACACATATTTTCATATATTCTTAAGGGTAAGGTATTAAATTAGTTTCATCATTCACTCCCCAGTGGTTTATTACATACATATGATGAGTTAGAATAAGTATTTCTCATGTATTATATTTAGAATAAGGGACATTGAGTCACATATGAGTGGTTATCTTCACTACAATAAGATGGGTCAAAAATATTAAATGGTTACATTATACTACTCAAATCATTGCTTGAGGTATCACTTTCCATCTCAAGGAAGAATTTTTAAATGAGACATCCAAATCATCTTTAAACTTATGATACAAGGGCATCATATTAGAGTAAGAGTTATAATTAGTAAAGATATGTTTAGAGACACATTTTGAGGAGCTATATTTGGTTTTTTATCTCTCACAGGCATAGTCATCCAATATGGTATAAACACCTGATGCACAGATGTCTAAACAAAAATTATAAGAGAAACCACAAATCAAAATACTTGACAAAGGTACAGAGACACTTCACAGAGCATCTCGTATAGTGAACAAAACATAGGATACTAACAATGAGGTAATATAATTTTTAGGTAGAGATAGGCCTCATGATATGTTAATTACATTAATAGACAAAAGGATGATCACCCTTCCTCCTATTCAACATCATCTAGCACATCATTTAAAAATAATAAGAAACAAACCATATATCAATTATCATAGAATCAATGGACATTGGAATAATCACTATTGTATACCTAGATATTATATTGACCAATATGTTGAAAGAGGCATTATAACATTCACATAAGGGGCATCAATATATCCTTTTCCACACTCTCATAGATCACACTCCTCTATGAGTGAGTTATTTTAGGACGTTCCTTTCAAGAATCCATTTGTTACTCATCATACAATCCATGTGGATTCTAGGATACCTACTTATGTGAGATCTAATGCACCATAGATTCAGTATCATTGAAAACCAATTCATAGAGATAAACTTAATTATAACATCAAGTTAAAAAAATGGAAATAAACTCAACCACAAGTCTCTTTACGATAATATGTTAAGATACTTTCTAGAGATCACAAAGATTAGAACACAGTTTCACTATGACAACCGATTAAGATATTTTTTAAAAATCATAAAGATCATAACATAATTTATGTATGAAAATTGATTAAGATATTTTATATAGATCACAAATATCATGGTACAACTTCAATGTGATATATAATTAAGCTATTTGTTATAGAATCTACACATCTAGCACCAACAATGCACTATGAGAAGTATCAGTCTTGGAGTCTACTTCTACACCTACACAACATGTACAATATGGTAATTTTTTTAATCTACCTTCAAGGTTCAGATAGTGTATGCTAAATTTCCATGATCAACACTCAGATATATTATGATACTTCTAAAATAAAAACTAACATTCTTGATATAATATCCATATCTATTCAAGCATCCATATAAATATGAGGAACCAATTACCATTCCTTATCTAAACAAATACATTTATATCTTAACACATGATTAATGTGTACAATAAAAAACTTGATCATGTAAATAATGCCAAATTTTAAAATTCCAAATAACACAATACCCATATAACAAAAAGCACATATATATAACTCAAAATAATTTTCAGTATAATAATAAAAATTCACTCATTAATTAGATCTTGGTCACTAGGACCAGGCTCCTCACCCTCAATTTTAGATACATACAAACTATATATAAATGTTACTATATCCCCTCTAGATATATATTGATACCTATGTCTCCATGATCTATCCCATAACATGGCCACCTTAGCCAATAACTCTCCATGCTCTCTTTATAAATGAATGCATTCATACACAATCCTACTACCTACCATACCAAGAATAGGGTGTGGCCATAGATTACCTTTGTAGATAATAACATGCCTCATCTATACCAATAGTTATTAGTTTATATGACATAATAATAATGATCACTCGATCAAAATTTTTGGCATCAATGCATGCAACTCTTGTGGCCCTCTCCACTATCCCATAATCCATTACATCATTAGGGATATTTCATGTTAACTCTCATAGCACAACCTCAATAATGGTCTCAAGTACTCTTCATATATTGGACTTATGAACATCAAATCAATGCATTAGATATTTAATCAATAAGTTAATTACTACACTAAACCGAACATACATATCTACAACAATAATATACCCTAAACTGCTCCAATGGGTTCTAGATCTAATACATCCTCCATGATAGCCTTATCTCCCATAAATAGTGGAGGTCATCTATGTTTCCTCTACCATAATACAAAGGCATCAGTTACCACCACATCATCTACATTAGGTACATTTAGCATAAGATCTTACTCCATCACCAAATTAGAGCTAACTCACCCATAAATGGTCTAGATCTACTTATTGGACTTAGTGGGGTTCAAAAACTCCTCAACCACAACCATGGTGTAGGTGGAACATCATGAGTGACACTAAGCTATCATGTCACTCGTTCATATTGAAATCACTGAAAAACATTGACCCAATGATCATGTAACCAATATCTCACTCAAACTTGTCTTAGCTAAATCCCATCCTTAGGCCATCCCTAAATGCTCTATAGGGTCTCCAAATAATATATGTGTCTATCACCTGATCTAATACATGGTGATAGTTCATAGTGATATTTGATCACACAAGAGTTATGTTAGTCCATCTCTCTAAAAACACCCAAGGATAGGCCCAATCTATGTGTGGAAACCCCTTAGGTCTAGCCACTTTAATGTGCTCATAAGACCCAAAATGTAATAATGTCAAAGATGTAATACCTACATCAAATTAATTATAAGTAAAATAGTATAAATCCCAATATAATTCTGCTATCATGGTACTACCCCATGAGTATACAGTCTTATGTTATTTTATATCCTACACAATCCCATGAATCCAGTATGAAATCGATATACCAATACCATCCACAATGATAAAGGAAACTAGTAATATTGCAAGAAAATTCCATAACCATGAAATATTATCCTTAAGGAACACTAATAATAAAACATCACTTTAACTCCCTCAATGATGGGTTCTTGTAGGTATGCCCATTAAATACCTAAAAGATTGATATATAGCTCTATATGTTATAACCTCTTGTAGTATATCCCATTGAATAGTAATGGGCACTCTCAATATCCTATAAAAATCCTCCAAAGTCATAGTGATGTCCCTAACGAGAATCTAAAATGTATGGGTATCATCATTCTGTCAGTCACACAAGGAAGTCATCATATGGCACTCCTAGTGCATCGATGCAAGTGACGCCACATAACCCAAACTATCTGTATCGATCATTACCCTCTCATCATATGTCAGGGGAAATCTATGTAGTCACTCCATCATTCGACCACTATATAACTTCCTCATGTACACATCCACCTATAAAACATAATAAAATATGACATTAGCATCTCCATGTGACACACAAACATACAAAAATAATCATTAAACACAAAAAAGAATAAAAAGTATAATTTTTTCTATACCAAACATTAGTACTACCATTAGGACACTAGCATTGGATATAAACATGGTCCTTGGAAAGTATAATGAAATTCCATGACACTAGCATGATCCTTGGGATACTACTATGACCCTCCTAAATTACATAATTTTTAATGTCCCTAAACTATGTAATTTTCATTAAAAATGATTAAAAATATTCAAAACATTTTTGAAAAATGATGGAAATAATAGGTTCTTTACCAAGGCAATCTCCTCATCACCTTAGATGAGTGCCTCCACTTCCTTGTAGTAGGTCACATTCACTCCCCATCTCCTCGGCATATTTTCTAGACTTAGAGGAATACTTCACTCAAGTCAAAAGATTCAAATGAATTTCAAAATCAATTATTCAATCTATTTAAGATATGTTTTAACAATGCTACCTACCTAAGGTTGACTCTATGTGAATATTTTGCTAATTATTACCAAAATAAGGATATCTCAAAAACCATGTCTCTAATTTATAATCCATTACCTATGTGTGGGGATCAATGATAATAGCCCCTACATCATACCAGTTACACTTCTATCTTAATCAATTTAAATCTATAAATGTAAAAATTCATATTTCCTTGAAAAATCAATATAGAACATAAGTTTATCCTAGACTCAACTTACAAATGATTCATCTACAATCACCAAAATAATCAATCTTACATTCTTCTTATCAACTCTAACTATCACTAAAATGAATATCAATATCACTTTTGGTTTGACACCTTTAGATGAGTTTCATCTCTTTCACCAAGAGGAGGAATATATACATTATTTACACTAATACAGTTCTACTTAGACACATATTTTGACTTAGAATTCCTATTTAAAATACTCATATATACAATGGTTTAGATACACATATACTCAGGCACACAAGTTAATTCAGACACATATATTGGCTCAAATATTTAGACACATGAGTTGACTTAGATTTACAAGGTTTTATGATCTCATCAGATATTAGTTCAAATTATCAAATTTTACATAGGATTTTGACATAGTTACAAAATCTAATTATGAATATGGGGGCATGTACATGGTAAATTTCCCCTATATGAACATAGTTTTATACACAGGATAATCAACTACATTACTTAGGTATCAAGTTTGAGTGCATGATGCAGGGTACATGTCCTTGATCCCACATGATTCCACCATATTATAAAATGGAATGGAAAATTATACCATTCTCTGTGCACAAACTATTAGATCACATACATATTTTCACCAAGATGTATCTAGGATTTCACTAGATTGAGTCATATAGCTAACTCCAATTGTTGATCCATAGTTGTCACCAAATCTAGATTACTAAGGTCAAGTAATATATTCAATCTCCAATAAGATTAATTCTCAGATTTAGCTCACACATCATAGTGGGGGTAAGAAGGGATTTTTTCTCCAAAATTACTTATTACTTATAGATTAGGTTACATGCCATAGTGGGGTCAATCAGGGCTTATTTCTCAACATTTATAGATTAATTCTTAGACTCAGTTACATGTCAGAGTGTGGGAATGTAGGACTTGTTTTTCCATAGTTCATAGATTATTTCTCAGACTCAACTATATATCAAGGTGGAGAAAATTAGGGATTTTTATCTTATGTTTTAGTTAGTTACTCAAATTCAGTCTAGGGGACACACACATTATGGATTTCCTCTTAATAGCCAACATTGTAAATGAGTGTCCACTTGAAGTGGGTCAGTTCAAGAATTCATCCTCATAAATAAGTACATTTATGCATTTTAGTTTACTTTTAATCTAGTAATTTCATTTCCATTACATTACTTGAATAAAATGGGGGCAAATGCACACACCCTAATTTTTTATCTAAAACACAAGTACTATGTCTTTTGTTTCTCTTTGACATGCAAGTATTAATGATGAATGTGAGTCTTATTTACATGGTCATTTTGGTCTTTTTATCTTTCTTATGACTTATTTTTTCATATTTTTTTCACCTACATTGGTCCTATGTCATGTTATCCTATTCATAGGGCAACCTATGTTATTTACCGTAATCAAGGTTTAGTTTTTTGGTCTCAAGACACTAGCACGATCTTGAACACTAGCACAATACACTACTATCCACCTCAGTGCTAGTTTCTAATGGTCACATTTTTAACTTTTTATGGGTATGTACCCTTCCTTTAGTCTCTTCCTATGATTTGGTATTTATTTTTCACCTTGTCAACTACTGAATAAGGGTCTCACATTCAAACTAAGGTTCCTTCTATATAGATAGCCTCACAAGGAATTTTACATTTCACACTTACTAATTTAGCACATAATTACTAAAAAATCATTTAATAGTAGAGATAATCACTCTTTATATAATTAATCAACACACATAGACATGCATGCTTAATCAAATAAGGGCCTATGAAATATTCCATCATTATGTGCTTGTTGATTATGCATATTTCTTAAAGGAGAACTACATGAGATCTGAGACCCCTATCATTGGGATTAATATAGGTAGTGGATAGGAAAACAAATTTTCTATCCCATGTTATTGTAAAATCCCACAACCCATATTTTTCATTCATTTTATATTTGATCCCTATGTTGTTTCAAGTGTGTAGGTGTTCATTAGGGTTTTGAAAATAGATACAACCAAAATGTAACACATAAAGATGATCAAAGACTCCTAAGCACGTCGAGAAAATCCTAAAGACTCCTTGTAGCATCATCAAAGTCTCATGACCCATATCTTTAAAATGATACATGATACCTTGGACACTAGCACAGTGTTCTACTATCCCTCTAATCATGTTTCTCTTTGAAAGTAGTTTCAACTCTAGATCCAATATGAAAGGACTCAAAACTGATTTCCATATGTATATCAGCTTTATCATCCTTTGGTGATGCCTATTTCACTCTAAATAAGTTTATTTTCTGATTATTCTTTGTATTTTAAGTAAATCAATTCAATATATCTATTTGTTATATTTATCTCTATTTACCCTCTATACTCATCCCTTTAACAACCTAGAATTTACACTACTAAGTCCTAAACAATTAAAAAATAAAATGTATATACATAGAGTTCATTTTCATTTTGAGTTGTGTATATTATTAATCATAATCAAAAAGATTCTTGGTATGATATGCTAGTAAATATTGTGAATGAAATGTCAAATTGAAGCCATTCGTGTAGCATATTTATGTAATTATCTTCTTGATAAATGGGTTGATTAATTTTAAAAGGGAAATATATTAAATGATTTTATTTCCCTTAAATCTTGAATAAAATAATAATTACAATAAAAAATTGTTTTGTGGAAGTTGTGTATTGTTTGCTTTATAAAAATATACTTTCTCCCTCTCTCACGTAAGTGTTGAAATAAGTAGTTATTTGCATTGATTATGATAAAAATAATCCTATCCTTATCACTTCCTCTACCTTTTTTATTTAATAAATAATATTTAGGCATGGAAATAATTAGATTTAAGATATACTTGTTACAAAATAAATGTTATTACCATTCATCTTATAAATACAAATATTGTCTATGTTGATTTTATTGTTGCATTTATATAATATTAAACTAAAATTTATATGTTTAATAATTAAATTAAAATAGGATGAGATAGCCAACTATTTAATTTATTTTGAGTAAATGAAATAAAATGAATGAGTAATTAATATAAATAATTAATTTTGATTAGGTTTTTTAATATATACGTATACATAAATTAATTAGAAAATTAGAATGAGATTTAAAGTAATAATAAAATAGTGATGAATGTATATATATATATATCTATATATATATATATATATGTATATATATATATATATATATGTATATATATATATATATATATATATATATGTATATATATATATATATATATATATTAAAAAATAAAAAATAAATAAATAAGAAAATTAATTATATGAAAAAGGGGGTTAGTGGGTGGTGGTAGTTGGGCTGACCACCAACCCTCCCTTACATAGGAACAGGGAATGAGGTTTGGCCAGCCAGTCACCCTCAACCTCTAGTATAACGGTTGAAGGTTCATTGGTCCAAGGTTGTAGGTTGTAGGCCATACATTGATAAATAGCTGAACCCCTCCCAATATATTTGTTTCTTTACCAAAAAATTCAAAAAAAACACATACACACATGTGTATGCAAACACACACATATTAAATGCATTATATTTAACTCTAGGGTTTATAAAATTATATATATGTGAATTTTTCCTTTATATATATAAACACATTTTCATGTAGTATATATAAATATGTAGGGTTTTGAGAGCTTATATAATTTTTAAGGAATTTAAACTCCAAATTTAAAAATAAATAAAGTTAAAAGTGGAAAACAAAATAAAATTTCATGTGGTATATACATAACTATATACACAAGGATTTGATTTTCAACATTATACCTTCTCTTCTTGACCTTTCACATCCAAGTCTTCAACCTAAAAATGAAACAAATAAGAAATGAGAGCATGAATTTAGAAAATGGGTTTTATTGGAGCTCAAGAAAACTTAGGGTTTTCAATAAGTTGCTCTTCTTAAGGAGGAGATTCCTCCAATGTATTAGTGGTGACCTTCCACCACATGATAAGTCAAAAAGTAATATTTTAAATTTCTTTTATTGCAATTGATTTTATTTATTTATCTCCTCTTTTTAGATATCTCTAGACCACTTATTATGTAAATTATTTTTTACCCAAACCTTTATGGGTTATATTTAACTCTCTAATGGATCTAATGGAGTATTAGTCATTTTATTAAACTATGGTAACTTAGAGGTGAGAGAGAATAAATTTAAACTTTTGATTTAAAACCTTAATTTATCCTATCAATGTGTAAATTTAATTTAACATAAAAAAATAAAAATAAAAATTTAACTTTTAAAAAAAATAGCCCTTTTTAAATATTTATTAGCATCATTTTTTTGGGATTTACATGTCCAATGACATGTTATTTATTAATATATTCTCAAGAATTATAAATTAATATTAATTAAAAATTATTTTATTACATACCACATCAATCTATCTATGCATTCAATATATTGGATGATATGTTCCTCACACATTCTTCAATAAATATTAGTGAGAAGGTTTCATATTGTAAAAGTTCTCAACACAAAAAAAATTAATGAGCCTATTGCAGAGTATGTCTTAAGGTATAAGATAGTGCTATCTAAAATTATGAATCCTATGGTAGACAAAGAATTATAGTATATCTTAAATAAAATTTTACTTCCACCCTTGTACAATCCATCATGTTGAAAATGTTCACATCATTCACATATTTTTGCCATACTAAAGTAAAGGGAAGACAAATTATTTGAAATGAATAAGCTTAGGTATACAACTAGATTAGATTCAAATACAAAGTGTCCAATAAATAAACCTTACAAGGTGAGACCAAATGATAATTATAATGATAAAAAGGTAAATATACATGTAGTTTTATGCCTAAACCATGCATTATCTTATTTTCTCATCCAAGGAAACAATTTACTAATCTTCGATAAGATTCATATAAGGTAGTCAAGACATTGTTGGAATACAATGTCATATCTATCCCTACTATAAAAATTGGTGATGTGAATAGGCCTCTTCCAAAAGGTTTTGATTATAATGATTTTTGTGATTATCATAGGGCACCAGGCTACACTAGTAATAGATGTATCATTTTTTGGCATAAAATGTATGATTTTATATATGTAAATATCATTGATATGGGCACACCAATAGATAGTTCAAAAGCACAACCAATTGAAAGTATAACAATGGAAATACTTAGTGATATTTATATTAAGCATATAACTAATGATAAATTAGGTACATCAAGAAAAAATTATTTATATAATGCACATCTTCCATGAGTTTCTTGCCATTATTATCAAATGAACTGCATTACTTGAATAACATCATTAGTATTTACCATACTTCAGTGCCATCAAAGCTTCTTATCACATTTATAGAGACTAAAATAGTAGATTATGACTCAAATTTAAATTATACTCATTTATGCTCACATTGATCACCATCATGTTCACAGTGTCAAGGTCAATAATGGTTCAAGTTTGAATATGTGTATATTCACACTTGTTTACAATCTCAATTACATAGATCAGGATTTACTTCTTACTACCATGGTCATAAAATGATTCAATGGTCACATTTAGAACTCCATCGATGAGATTAAATTACTATTATAGGTTGGCCTTACACATATCTCCACTATATTCATTGTAGTACCGAGTGTAGGGTCTTTAATATGTTACTAAGGAACCCTTATATTCAATAGATTTGTGTAGTTCCTTTTATAATTTACAAGTTTTAAAATTATATAAGTACTAATGAGGACATTAAAATTTAGGTTATGCCATGAGTACCCCCATCATATAGAATTTTAGTTCCTATACAAAATATTTCAATTGATCCACCTTAAAAGGTACAACCTACTCAGATATTTAAACAACATATATCTACCCTTCCATAACGGCCTGTAATTAAATGATCACTTTATTAGAGATTTGTAACAAATTATAAAGAGCCTCTCGCTACTCATATAAATCCCAAATTGTTATTTTAGGGAACTAAGGTACCTCCAATAAGGCACCAAAATAGGATTCATAAACTCTAGAGTGGGTTTTAAAAATCCATGGATTTCATCATGGTAAAAAATTGGCACAATATGACACAAATAATCAGATCAATAATGGTAGTTATGGTATATATGGTAGTCTATATTTCAATTATCAATTTAGCTTAACTCATTCACCACAACATGGCCCTTTCATTTCATGAAAGGTTACTATTGTAGATCTAAATTACACCTTAGCTGAGTAAGGAGATTATTCAAGACCTTTAACATAAATCTAATCCAACATGGGAATGACCCTAGGCTATGGGTCAACTAAACTTAGGTCAAACCTTTAGAGAATTTTGACTTTCTTTTGGATCTATCACCTAAACTAAACCTAAATTAGCAATTTCTTGGAAAAGGGGAGAGAGAGTAACAACAATATATGAAATCATATAAAATGAGGTGATGCACCAATAATTGGAAAACTTATAATTTGCATAAGACACACTCAAGACAAAATAAGATCATTCCCACATAAGTATTTCATAATAAGGCATTGACTAGCTATCAAACTAGCATGAGAGGGCATATATCCACTTCTAAGCTAATCAATCAACTACATATTACATATAAAATGACATTTGAGGACTAAAAAACACTTAATGAAGGTAAGGAAAATTAGACATAGGCGAGGAAAGCATATATTCACTTAACCAAAGTACATGGATTCATAGAACACACTTCAATTCAGTTTGAAAAAATGACAGAATTTAATCCTTATTACATTAAAAGGTATTACAATACAAATTTTGACATAACCTGAGAAATCCAAAGCATAAAAGTATATTTCTCTAAAAATATTAAATATTTCTTGTCTAAAAACATCTAGAGAGAGATACAATGTGAAATGAGATGGAACATATATATAAAAGGGGAAGAAGACAGGGGAAGCTGTGATGGATTACCACCAATTCGAGGTTGTTGAGTCATGATCTTATAAAGAAGGAATAAACTTATAAATCTCTGTAACAAAATTAAATGCCCATTGTCCTTATTTATCTACCAAGACTCCTACTTAGAACTCCATACCACCTTCTACTTGACCTAATGATAATGATAAACTTCTCATATCTTGGAACTAACAACTTTATGACAGCCATAAGTACCTATTTATCAAAAATGTGACCATAAAAAAATATGAAATTCTTGTCCATAATCACATTTATGTTTATATTTTCTATGACTTAAACATAGGTCCACCATAGATCAAAAACCAACCCAATATATTGGTTTTCACATAGTCACAATATCCATGAAATTTTGAAGACATTTAGTCTTATTTGTTCTTTGTATTAGGGCCAAAAAGACATATTTTGCCTCTAAACCATGTGAGAGTTGATAAGATATTGCACACAAGGATATTCAATTTATAAGATCAATGAACACATCAATGGAGTAATCTTTCAATAGGGTCAACATGTTCTAAATTATTAACCAAAGGTCCTATCTAAACATTAATGGTAATAAATATTTATCCTTGACCATCTTGCTTGTATGACTGTATCTATTGTTGACTGAGCTCTAATATAGACATGGATCTTTGAAACCTTCATTCACCTAGGTTAAAAAATGGTTCATTGACCTCCAACAAAAGTTTTTGGACTTGCCCTTTGTTTATTAGTTGTCAATTACAAACTAAAACCTATCAATTTGTACCAAACTATCTTCTCCTTATTGGTCCTTAAGATATGTTGACTCCTTGACTTTAACTCACACCATTTTATCTAGATATATGAATGAATACAAGCCTTTGATCTAGATCATTTGACTCTTTGACTATAACTCACATCATTATATCTAGATCTATGAATGAATATGCACCATAACTCTACTTAGGACCTACCATTTAAACTTAAATGGTTAATTTAGAAGACCCAAATTTGATGTTTACATGCCGATATTTGATGTTTCTGCACCTGTCATTTGATGTCTATGTGAATGTCTTCATATTTTTGAACCTAAATAGCTATTTATTATGGATTCAATTTGATGTTTGTTACCTTTTGAGTCACTGTATTCAATTTTTCATGAATTTTTCCATAAAAGAAGTTCACCCACTTCTCACCTTTTGTGTGTAAATTCTTAAAAGAATCAAACCTTTAAACTTGAACCTTTCTCAAAGTTCAAGAGTTCAATGGTTTAATGGTTCAATATATCTCAAAGCAAATTGCTTGTCCCTTTGTGTATTTTTATTATGACTTTGAACCTTTCAGTTGAACTTGAACCCTTTTTCAGAATTCAAAAGTTCAACAGTTCAAAAGTTCAATACTCAATGTTTTGTAAATAGTTGTGTTCAATTAGTTCCTTTGTAAAAATTAATGTATCATTAAACCTATCACTTGAACCTAATGTTTAAACCTGCATAGCAGAGTTCAAAAGTTCAATGGTTCACTGTTTCCAAGTTCAAAGTTTTTGGAAAGATCATATGACTATTGGTCATTTTGTGTACTTCATCTTGTATCATTAAACCTTAAAGTTGAACCACTTTTTCAAAAGTTCAATGGTTTAATGGTTCAAATGACTATACTCTCATCCCACCCTCAGGCTTTCTTGAAGTTAAAATTAGTGAGAGATTTAGAGGAAAATATATTCAAAGCTCATTATAAAGCAAAAAATTTTGAATTTTCACAAGGTTGCAAATAATCATTACTCATCAAAATCATGCGTAAAAAATGCTTTCCATAAATGCATATGTTAGAGTGTGTGTCTTATCAATCATGTTTAACATGTATTGTTTTAGTTAAATTATTTGATCTGGTTGAATATCTGTATCAAGAGAGAACAATTCAAATTTATCAAACAAAGATACTAGGCAATACGAAGGAGAAAAACACAGGTGGTATAAGATATTTGATTGCTCAAATTCATAGTAATTTTAGAAAAAATTAAAGGTGTGTTTTACTCTTACTACAAGATGTTTCCTTTACTTATTTGGAAAAAAAGATCCTTTTTCAATTCACAACATTATTTAAGGAGTTAAAAACATTTTCTTTTCATTATATCCTCTAACCTGTAGCCATGAAATTTGCATGTCTTGATTACGAACATGGTCTTGGTCTCATATGTTCTCCTCCTAAAATTGGGGACACTTCTCTAGTCCAATATGACTTGGAAGATTTCAAGGAAAGAGCTATAAATGCTATGTCAAATCCTATGATGCAGAAGATAGTAGAAAGTGGTTTGGTTGAAGCTGCAGCCTTTCCTATGGCTATACAATGCCTTGAATTAGTTCTTGAATGCATGAAAAGATATGGGCCTCAGAATAGGTGCATCAAGACTATAGATGGTAATATTTTATTGCATATCAATAGACAAACCCTGATGTTTGTAATGGAAATTCCTCCCAAAGAAACATACTCTAACATCAGTATTTCTTCTTCATATGGTTATTTTTCATTAAATAAAGTAGTTTACAAGAACTTGAGTGCAATAAATTGGCTTTTGAAATTTCAAAAAGGGGGTTCAAGATTTCTTAGACCATTAACAAGAAATCATATGATTCCAAAAATACAAGATATCATAGTATTACTACATAGAGTAAAGGCCAATGCTCATGCATATTATTGGGAAGACTAGATGTATTTCTTCATACATGTGATCCTCCAAGGAGAGCAATAGCTAGATTGGGAAGAAATTTTAACTGAATGTTTGTATCTAGGTTTGAGTAATTGTTTGGGAAATAAAGAGTTTTATATGTATTCATATCTTTTATATTTCATGGCATCTACAAGACAATGGGTATGATTACCACATGTACCTCTGGCTGAAGATAGTAAAATTTATGACTATTACCCACAGTTGCAAATGCATATTTGCTATGAGAATTACAAGAGAGTCAATGATGTTTTTAATGGGAAACTGACCTTTGAATTGTCAAACAATATCAATAAAAGGTTGTATGAAGATGTTATGTAGCTGATCAATATTTATAATAGTTTCTTCATTCAATTTTCAAGGTTCACTTACATTAGAGTTGGGGTTTTTGACAGTGAACCTTTGAGGTTATCTAGGTATCTTTTTGACTGATTTATGTTAATAAAAGTCTGCAGGAAATTAACACATGTAGATAAGAAATTCCCAACAAAAAATAAATCTGGTATATCTTTTCCTGTTGAACTTGGATGTTATTCATGCAAGACAACATATGATGCTTTGAATTTAGAATTGGATTTTAAGAAATTTAACTTTCAATCCTTCACAACCAGATCCCAATTTGACATAAAAGGTTTTGTTAGAGATAATTTGGATTTTGGAGTAGGGTTTTCACATATTCCCCAATTGGAAGATTATTGGGGGAATTGTTCAGATGAATTTGAAGTTAGAAGGAGACTGTGGTCTAGGTTCTCCTTAGGACAAATTGTTACTCTTAATTTAAATATGGACATTTCTAGAATTTCTAAAAATGATGAATAGGTGACTGATCCACAATTTGAGCAAATAAAATAATCACCTATTCCAAAAATTGACTGGGAGAAAAATGAAGAAGACAGAATTGAAATTAAGACTCTTCCAGTGATGAGGATAACTGAGAAATGGTTGAGAGAGAAAAAATTGAAGGGAGATCAAAATATAGCCTCCCAATAATGTACATTAATAATTGAATTACAATTCCCAATAAGCTCCTCTAACCAGCTTATTGTTATCTATGATGTAGGTACTTTCAGAGCCAAAATTAGAATGGATCTTATCATCAAAGAATCTAAGAAGGCCCTTACAACTACTTTGCCTCCTCATGCCACTAGTTCAAGGACCCAAAGAAAGAGGAGTTAGGTTTCTAAAAATGTAGTTGTAGATTTGAATTTTGAAGAAGATTTAGGAAAAGACAAAGGTGATAAAGAGTCTAGTTCACCAATGCTAGAAGAGGTTAGTTCAAACCAATAGATAGTGATTTATTTTGATTCTACCAAACTAATGATCATTTCAAATAACCCTTCTGATAAACTAAATCCTGATAAAGAAGCCTCAACCTCTGTACCTCAATGACTGGAAAGTTTAATTAGTAACAAAAGGAAAGCAGTGCCATTTTCTTTGCCCATAGAAGATATGGTAAGAAAATGTTTAGGGAAAAATCCTAAATCCAAAAAGTTAAAAAAAATTCTAGGGTAGACGTTAATCCTAATATAGGGAACTGGAATGTAGAGATAGCCAGGCCAAAAACCAATGAAGAAGTTCAAGAACCTATAGTTCAAGACTTTGTAATTGAAAAGGTTAATCTTGGAACTGCATCACGTGCTACAAATGTGCATCACCTTGAAGCATCCACCAAAAGAATAGTAAACAAGACTTGGAAAGATGAAAAGGATAAAAGGGATTTAAAATAAACTATGTGATCAATGGTAGAGTACATTGATGCCATCCATAGTCCAGATCCACAATCGATTGCCCAATTGTCCTTGTCTTTTGATCCAAAATCACATGTCAATCAAAGAATGTTAGATCGGATACATAGAGGCAAAATGGTTACCAAGGTATTTGATAGCTAGTTGGATAGCATCATACAAAAAAGTATGGAATACATCCATAAATTGAAGAATGTGTAAGATCTAACCACGATTACTATTGAAGATTTGAAGACACAAAATGCCTTGTGGATAAAGGATGAAGGAAAATGGATGAGTGTTATAAACCAAATTGATGAAGTGCAAAAATATGGTACAATAAAGTTTTTGTCAAAAAATAACTTGATTGGTCTAGACGAAGACATATTATATGTAAGTAAGAAGAATGTTAAATGGAAAAATTTAGTATCCCAACAAGGATGAATGGAAATCACAAAAAAGATCAATGAAATAATTGAATTCATTTAGTCATTGCAACATGATCTACAAAATATTAATGTCAAATACATAAAAGATGATGGAAATCTAGAAAAAGATATTAATATTGTGATTCAATCCTTTAGGGAAAGCATCAATGTCATTAAAGAAAGTGACAACTTGTCAACTACATATTTTTCTCATATTTCAAAGGTAGATTCACTTCTTTGTCACTGCATTTACACTCTCAGAATACATAGAAAAGATGGGAAAAATTAAAGGGAAGCAAACATCTAGAAAGCAAGGATAAAACATGTTAGCTTTCCCAATCTTTAAAAAATTTAGGAGTTTGTTACAACATTTCAAGAATGGAAAGCTCAACATTGTCAGGATCTAACAAGATACAATTGATTACTTTTGTGTAAGCAACTAAACACGGAATTAAACCAGAATAATAAGCAACTAGAAATTAGAATCAATAAAGAACATGAGATACAAGAAACAATGAAAACTTGTATTAAACTCTTCCAGAAGGAAATATAATTGAAGAAATCTCTCTTTCTTCCACACCTCTCAGATGTACAGATCTCTTTCCCTCAAGAGTTCTCTCTCACAATTACAAACACAATTCAGCTACTTGAATTGATTCACCCTTTTTCTCATCCTTACAAGCTATGAAGATTTATCCCTATTATATAGAATTAGGGATCATGAGCTATGCATTCTCCACCGTTAGATACACCTCTTAATCAAGGGTTCAAATCAGTCCTACCAAAAATAAAAACACAGACTCTATACTTACAGTTAATCTAATCATGCAAACAATCTGTTCATCCCACAAAAATAGACTTCTAGAATGCACAGGTGACCGACGTCGGTCCTTGTCTACCTGCATATGACTGACGTCGGCCGATCCATAACCGATGTCGACTGATCCATAACTGACGTTGGTAGCCTCCAATCGATCCCTGACTGACATCAGTGACTGTGTAAATATAACAACCTTGCAATTCGCTCATTTGGTATAGCTTTTAGCTCCACACCTCAACAATCTCCCACTTGGAGATAAACAACTACACCTGTACCTGTACAACAACATCTTCTAGCTTCTCCATCTTCAAGCTCAATCTTGAAGACCAACAAAAGTTGAATGAAGATTCAACTTCTCCTTTGTTACCGGCTTTGTTAACATATCAGCAGGGTTCTTATTTGTATGGATCTTTTCCAGCTTCAACTCACCATCCTCCAATACCTGTCTAATGAAGTGGACCTAAGTTGTATATGTTTGGTTCTTAAATGAAAGGCTAAATTCTTTGCCAAATGAATTGCACTTTGACTATCACTGTACAATCTATAACTCTTCTACTCCTTTCCCAACTCTTCCATGAACCGTGTCATCCATATCATTTCCTTGCTAGCCTCTATGACTGCAATGTATTCTACCTCTGTAGTAGACAAGGCAACAACCTTCTACAACTTTGAAATCTAGCTAACCGTCATTCCACCAATAATGAAAACATAACCTGTGGTGCTTCTCCTGCCATCCAAGTCACCTGCCATATCCACATCTACATATCCAAGTAGAGAAGTGTTTGACCCTCCATAGCATAAATGCCTACTACTGGTCCCTCTCAGATATTTGAGAATCCACTGAACTGCTTTTCAGTGTTCCTTCCCTGGATTGGCCATAAACTTACTGACAACTCCCACTGCTTGGGCAATATCAAGTCTGGTACATACCATTGCATACATTAAGCTCCCAAGTACGGAAGCATATGGAACTCTACTCATGTACTCTACCTCATCATGTGAATTAGAACACTGTTCTTTGCTCAACTTGAAGTGTCCAGCCATAGGTGTGCTCACCGATTTTGCATCCTGCATATTAAACCTCTCCAACACATTGTTCACATAATCCTCTTGAAACAAAATCAAACTGTGATTTTTCCTGTCTCTCTTAATACTCATGCTAAGGATTTTCTTTACTGCTCCTAAATCCTTCATGGCAAATGTGTGAGCTAATTTTACCTTGAGCTCAGTAATATCCTGCATGTGTGAACCTGCAACAAGCATATCATCTACATACAGCAACAGGATAATATATCTACCATTATCCAATCTCTTAAAATAAACACAATGGTTAGATTGACATCTACTGAAACCATGCTCAGTCATAAACATGTCAAACCTCAAATAAAGCTTTCCATTTCATAAATGTGTCAAAAACATCAAATTTCTTCCTTATTCAATAAACCCATACCTTTTTTGTAGCATCATCAATGAAAGAAACATAATACTGTGATCCTCCAATAGAAGCTACCTGAGCTAGTCCCCACACGTCTATGTGAACAAGCTCCAACTTGTGCTTCTTCTTTGTTGACCCAGTTTTGAGAAACCTCACTCTCTTCTGTTTCCCAAAAATACAATGCTCACAGAAATCTAGATCTATGCTTTTTAAATTTGAAAGCTTACCTTTTGACTTAAGAACTTTCATTCCCTTCTCACTCATGTGGCCAAGCCTTTAGTGCCACAACTTTGCATCTACATTTGAAGTAGATAATACAGAAGGAGAATAATTAGTAATACAATTACATAAATAGAGAGTACCTACTCTCTTACCTCTAGCTAATATAAGTGCACCCTTGGAAACCTTCCAAGATTCAGCTGTGAGAGTTACTGTACAACCCTCATCCCCCAACTTTCTTATAGAAATTAGATTCCTCTTCAGGATGGGTACATGCATGACATCCTTCAACACCCATGTGTTGCCATTCTACAATTTCAGCTACACTTTTCTTTTGCCAACAATTTTACAAGGCTCATCATCCCCTAAATAAACTATTCCAAAATCTCCCTGGACTTAATCATTGAAATATTTTCTATTTGGGGTAGCATGGAAAGAGGCACCATAATCTAAAACCCAAGATTCTATTTTATCATCCAAAGAAAATATGAGAGCATCTTGTGCAACAATACCTGCAACTTTTGCTTCTTTACCTTCATGCTGATTTTCTTCTTTAACCGGCAACCAGCAATCTTTCTTTACATGCCCTATCTTTCAACAATTCCAGCTGTTTATTTTTCTTCCATTTCTGGATTTGGATCTACCTCTCATCTTTGACTTATACCTTGATCTCCCTTGCTTGAACTTCTCTTTTTACCTTCCCCTTCTTTAAATACTTAAAGCATTACCTGATGTTTCCCCTGTGCTTTTCCTATGAGTTTCCTCATTCAAGATTACACTAAAAACATCATCTACTTTCAAGATATTTGTAGCAGATACAGTATTACTAACTGCCATTACCAAGCTATGCCAACTTTCAGGTAAAGAGCATAAAATTAAGAGAGCCTTAATTTCATCATCAAAAACTATTTTGACTAAATTTAACTGATTTACTATTGCATGGAAATCATTAAAATGACTAGATACAGATCCACCTTCCTGCATTTACAAATTAAATAATTGCTTCATAAGATATACCTTATTCAAAGTTGAGGGCTTTTCATATAAATTTGCCAAAGTATCCATTAACTCTGCCGTTGTCTTTACTTGTGACAAGTTGGAAATCACAGAAGATGCCAGGCTCAACCTTATGGATCCCAGAGCCTTTCTATCAAAAACATTCCATTCTTCATCTTGCATATATGTGGGTTTGCTTGAAACCCCTCTCAATGGTAACTACAGATCTTTTTGATGCAGATAATCTTCTATCTGCATCCTCCATAATTGATAATTCTTGCCATTAAACTCCATTTTTAGTTTACTTTCTTCTACCATTGCTATACTCCCACTCAAACAGAAACCCCTGTGAGTGACCTGTAATCAACACACACTAAATAGATCTGAAACCACCTGTTAGTGAACCCAAGCTTTGATACCACTTGTCAGGATCTAACAAGATACAATTGATTACTTTTGTGTAAGCAACTAAACACAGAATTAAACTAGAATAATAAGCAACTAGAAATCAAAATCAACAAAGAACATGAGATACAAGAAACAATGAAAACTTGTATTAAACTCTTCCAGAAGGAAATACAATTGAAGAAATATCTCTTTCTTCCACACCTCTCAAATGTACAGATCTCTTTCCCTCAAGAGTTCTCTCTCACAATTACAAACACAATTTAGCTACTTGAATTGATTCACCCTTTTTCTCATCTACACAAGCTATGAAGATCTATCCCTATTATATAGAATTATGGATCATGAGCTATGCACTCTACACCATTATATACACCTCCTAATCAAAGTTTCAAATCAGTCCTGCCAAAAATAGAAACGCGAACTTACAACTAACAGTTAAACTTATCATGCAAACAATTTGGTCATCCCATGAAAATAGATTTCTGGAACGCATAGGTGATCGACGTCGGTCCATGTTTGCCTACATATGACCAACGTCAGCAGCCTCCAGTCGATCCTTGATCGACATCGGCAACTGTGTAAATACATCAACCTTGCAATTCGCTCATTTGGTGTAGCTTTTAGCTCCACACCTCAACAAACATGTCTACCCAATTGAACACGATAAATCTAGAGATCCTAGTCCCTCACTTTAGCAATAATTTTACTTACATATTTTTCTTTTTCAGTTATTTAGTTACTTTTCTATTTGAAACTTGATCTTTATGGAATTTGTAAAAACTAAATCCCGTTTGGGTCAGAGTTATTTTAACTCTGGTATAGTTTGATTAGTAGATTAGTTATGACATATATATATTTTTTCAAATGTAATGCAAGAAAAGGGGTTATAAATTTGGAGAACTGGATCACTATTATAAATTATATATTTGATGTTTGTCTAAAACATTTTTTCATCTGTGAATGAAAATGAGAATTAATTGATGCATATTTAGATCTGTGTGTTTGAGTATTTGGAATTAGGTTTTTCTATGTGATATATTATTCCATATGATAATTATTCTTCCATTAGACAATTCATTATATGTGTTTTATCCTTTATTGGTTCGGAAATATATATATGCTTATTTATTTGATTGCTATTAAAAATAGAATCTATGTATTATGTTATTCATTGTTGTTATAAAATTTTGCATTCATAACATGGTGATGTGTGTATGTTAGTTTACGTTTAAAAAACTTTTTGGTTACAAGTGTATTTTAAAATTTTAATTCATTGAAATTTTTTAAGAGAGTTGTACCTTAATTTAGAGGGGAACTGGTCTTAACAGTTCACCCATTTGTTGTTTAACTTATTTGTTCTTAAAAGAAGAAGGGTATGGAGTCAAAATAAAAAAAATTAGATAAGGATATATCTATTATCCAACAATGTATTCATGCACGTCATTTATATTTTCATGACCATCACTGATGTCCATGCACCCATCACAGTTTGAACCCCAAATGGTTATTTGATGTGGCTTAATTTTGACATGCATTTGAATGTTTCATTCTACATGCTACACTTTAAAGACTTATATCTTGATATAGATAACTCATCGATAAATTAAACTTATAGAGAATGATCTTGGCATGATTGAATTCATATCCATGTATTTCTTTTAGATTGAGTGGCTTTCTGAGGATACTTATAAAATGTATAAGTAAGCTGACTCATCCTTTTTTACATGACATTCTGATGACAATTTGGTTCAATTAGAATTATGTTATGAAATTAGTCATGATTCTTGAAATATTAAATTATTTCTAATGCTTGTGAAAAATTTCCCTATGACCTTGAACTATTCAGACATGAGAACCTGATTCGATCCCCTATATGCGTTTCTAGACCTGCTTCTCAACAATCAATAAATTGCACTTCAAGCTTGCTTAAAGTGTTTCAAAAGGTTTTAAATTATATGTGATCTCCTTTTAAATTATATATGCTCCTTATGACATTGAATCACTCTTCAATTAGGACCTTACTTATCTTCTTATTATATATTAGGCACATGTAGATATATAGGCCAAATTCGGCCAACATCTTTGGTGACTTAGCTGGGCAACATGCCTGCTATGCTTGATAACTTGGACCATATACATGATATATGGACCATGACTATAACAAACCCTATTTATTTATAGGGACAATAAATTCCACCAAATAGGTAAAGAAACAAACAAGAAAGAAAAATTAACCTAATTAAATTAAATGTGAAAACAAAGCACTTATTTGAGATAAAATAGAGCAAACTAATGTGTTAAAATAACACTTGAAGGAAAATAAGACTAATTAACTATGTATAGGGAACTTAGATTCCTTAATAGTAGTGTTTCAAATGTATCCCATTGACTGGGATAGGAAGCTCTTCACCATCCATCTTTGTGAGTTGAAAGGCATTATGGGATTTACAATTGGAGACTATATGCACCACTCCAAAGAGAGTCAAACTTTGTATGCCTTCCTATCTTATCTTTTTCCCCATCCAACTTAAAGACCAAATCTCCCTCTTTGAAGTCTCTTGAAGAATCTCCTTTGTGATAAGATATATTCACTTGGGCTTGATGGGCTTCCATGGCTAACATGGACTAATGTCTTATTTATTCTATCTCCATGAGATCAACATTTTTTATTTCCATTGGCTCATACTCCAAAATATCAAGTTGATGCATTAAATTCAAAGTAGGAAATTCAAGGGAAATGGGCATTCTTTCTTCCTTACCATATACCATATTGTATGGAGAATTGGCTATTGATATCTTATAGGTGATCGTATTGGCCCACATAGCTAAATTCAATTTAAGATGCCATGACCTCTAATTTTTTTTAGTAGTCCTCCTAATGATCTTCAACAAATTTTTATTAGTGGACACAGTGAGGCCATTGCTTTATGTATAATAATTTGATTAAGTACTGAGAAAAACACTATGTCGAACTTGCCATTGGCTAATTCTATACCCCACAAAGGTCATAGCATTGTCAAAAATAATGGTTGAAGAGAATCCAAATCAAGTAAGCAAACCTTCATAGAAATACAAAACATTAGACTCATTGGTTTCTTTCAATGCCACTGCTTCTATCCATCTAGTAAAATAATTTGCAGCAGTAAATATCCATTTGTCTTAATCTTGAAGGGGGGTTAATGAGACCAATAAAATCTAATCCCTATTGAACAAAGGGTTTATTTACTACAATTGGTTGGAGAGGTAAGGCTACACGTTTCTCCTTTCCAACAAACATACCACATTGTCTGCATTTCCTAAACCATGCATGACAATCACCAAATATGTTTGGCAAATAATACCCACCTATCATGATCTTGTGGGATATTTTTATAGCTAAATAATATCTTCAACCATGCCCATCATGGAACTACTCAAGAAATCTCTATGTTTGACCTGGCTCTATGCATCTTAGCAACATGCCATTGATATCTTTTTTTAAAACAAAACACTATCAATAAGGAGACAAATAATTGAATGTAATCTGAAATATATCCTTTTTGAAGGGGTTATATTAGAAGGATAAAAAAATTCTATAGGTATCTTACCATGTCTTAGAACTAGCTAGAAGGTGAGGTGTAATCAGTTGTAACTTTTTCATCATTTGACACCATAACCACTCTATTAGCCTCTTACAAGTCTTGGGCTAGATGTTCATAAAGTCATTTGTCTCTAAGCAGCTTTGTGACCTTGATATTCACATCATACTCCATTTTATTGGTTATATAACCATCTCTTTTGTCATTTATATCCTTGTTCAGGAGAAAATCTTTAATACTTTGATGTACAACCATTAGATATATCTTATTATTGGACAAGTATCTAAACTTCTTGAGAGACCTTATAAATAAAAGTACATGATTCTCAAAAAAATAGTAACTTGTTTTATATCATTTAAAGCCTTGAATTAATAAGGATATTGGCTTCTCTAAAGCTTCTTGATTCTACTGCATGAGATTACTTGAAATTATGTCAATGTTAGCATAGGTGTACAAAAAAAAATCCTTTATGAAATTAGGGTTTAAGAGTGTAGGAGTATTGGATATGAATTTATTGATCTCTTCAAATCTCGTCACTCCTTCCTTGGACCAGCTAAAACTCTAAACCTTCTTTATTATGGTTGTAAGTGGCTTAGCTAAAATCTGAAATGTGCCTTCTTATAAAAAAGATCTTGCCTAAGAATTTTTGTAAAGATTTCTTGTGTTTAGGCAAAGAAAGTAAAATAATTTAATTTATCCTATCATGATCTATACTTTTAACATGCTCTAAAATCACATGTCCAAGAATCCTAGCTTCATGAATAGAGAAAACACACTTTTTTGGATTAAGAGACACTCCAAATTGCTTGCATATTTCAAAAACTTGTCCTTGATGAATCATGTGCTCACTTGCATTTTTAGAGAACACTATTATGTCATCCAAATAAACAAGTATAAATTTTTTGAGTAGACCCTAAAATTCCATATACATGGCTTTCTAGAAAGTTTCTTGATGCAAAGGTTCCTATAAAAAAGTTTCAACTTGAAGTTCTTTCCCAAACACACTAGGCTTTTGACAGTTTCTACTAGCCCTTGAAACCTATTTTTTTCTAGTAAAAATATATTAAACTTACCAATGGCTTATTCTCCTTTGCCTTGTTAAGACACACTTGTGTGTCAATTTTGGTGACCTAATGCCTTGTCTATGTCCACTTTCTAGCTTTTGGCCTACTCAATTAGCCCTTTCCTAGGCCTAGTTCATCTTGGACCTTCCAATATCTGTACCACATTATCAATACATACTTTCAACCTTGATATTCAACTAGGGCACATGAAATATATTAATATTACAAAGTTTGGTTGAATTTTAATGATTGCAACTAAAGATATTGAAGAAACCATAATTTAGGCCTTTTAGGACCTTATAACTAGCCAAGAGCAAACAAAATATGATTTTCAACATTATAGAGTGTTTTAAGGATATATAAAAGTTTATTTATCACTTTCTTGACCTAATACACACTTCTCAATCGTTAGATAGTGCTATCCAATCCACTGTCCAAGCTTTTCATATCAAAATCTATTTCACTATGTCAAGGAAATGTTAGTATACAAGACTGAGTTTATGTATATTATTCCAACATAATAAAACACCAAAATAAAGTTTCAATAGATATTTAAACACAATAAAATAACTTACCAACACACCTCAAGACTCATGCAAACTAAAGTTTTGATCATCTCTTTGTATGGAACATTACACAATCTGTGTGAAAAAAGCAAGATACAAGAAATAAAGAATTTATCTATCAACCTTGTATTATTCTTAAGATTTAGTGTATTACCTCTTAAAAACTCATATAATATAAATAATTTTAACCTCCAGATACATATGGTTAACCAATTACATGGTCTTTTCTTCCTTGATAATAATGCATGGTCTACACATGAACAACTTGCCAAATAGGGGTTTTCTTGTAAATAGACATATAAAATAGATGAATGGATTATTATTCCTTGAAAATTTTTAACTCAAAAACATTCAAAATTACTTCAAGAGTGTAATAACCATTATCAAATTCCAATGATCACTTATATTAAAAAATACATTTTGCAACCTAGTCAAGACACTCAAAATAGGGAGTTTGAATACCAATTTATTGAATAGGGTATTCTTCACTTTATTCCTTCAAGTATTTTAAACAAAAAAAATGCACTAATCTCTACCACTCAAAAAATCTCACCTATTTTTATCAAATAACTATTTGTAACTACCTTGGAGGAACCTTGTCAATGTTTACATTATAACTTTGAAAAGGTGACTAAACACCAATGTTACCTTCTTAACTACATGTCACTTTGACCCTTGTCAATGATGTAAAGGGGTATCTAATGACATGTTAAACTTTTTCATAAACTTATGGAAACTTTACACATACCTTTGCAAGTCCTAAAACACACAAGAAATTCAAATTTTAGAATACACTAGTTTTGTCAAGAAATCAAAAATTTGAAATTTAGACTACCTAGATGCATCCCTAGACTAAAAATTTGAATTATAAGTATTTTTTGGAACTTATAAATCCATAAAAATAATCATGTAACCTAAATGAATTCAAACAAACCAAAAAATGACAAAATTTCTCCCTACGAGTGATGATCTTGCATCATACTCCCAAGGAAAGAAAAAAGAACTCATGGACTATTGTCTATGAGTTCTTCTAGAGTACTCCCTCACTTTTTTATATCATGTTCAGTCATACAAATGGCATCTTCTACTATATTATTCTTCCATTTGACTAGATACTTGAAATACTACTTATCTCTGTCCTCTTGATCATCTACTTATCCAAAATACACTCCATCTCTTTTGTCTTAGACTTAGGCAACTACCTTGCCCAAAATGGTCCTATTGTAGATGAATCATCTTTTGTGTTTCCTCATTCATTACCTTGTTTATAAGGGTATAATTCTGTAAAATTAAAGATAGGTGAAATTCCTACTCTACTAAGCAACTCCAATTCGTATGCATTGTTTGTAAACTTTTTGAGAATATTGCAAGGACTTATATTTTTCATCTTCATCTTGTTTTATTTACCCTTTTGGTACCTTTACTTCCTGAGATGGTCTAAGACTAAGTCTCAAACCTATAAATTCACTTTTCTTCTACTAAAATCTGCCTATTTATTGTACTTGTCAACACTAGACTTCAAATGCTTTCTTACCTATTCATGTACCTCTTTCATTGACATTGTAAACTCTTCACCTTGAGCACTTATTTTATCCATATGGATGATGTTTCCAACCTCAAATACACCTCTAGGATTCATGGCATATATCACCTAGAATGGACTCATACCAATGCTCCTATTGGTAGAATCATTGTAAGCAAACTCTGCTTGAGGCAACACAAGATCCCATTGCTTGGAATGGTCCTTAGATAAATACCTCAATAATTTTCTTAAACTTTTATTCACCACCTCAAATTTCCCATCTATCTTAGGATGGTAAGTTGAACTAAAACTCAATTTTTTGTCTAGCATTTTCCACAATGTCCTCTAGAAGTGACCAATAAACTTGGTGTCCCTATCACAAATAATGTTCATGGGTAGTCCATAAAGTCTCATTACCTCCTTGAAAAAAAAATTATCCATGTGTGTGGCATAATTAGTGGTTCTACATGGTATTATATGTGTCATTTTATATAATCTATCAACAACTACAAAAATTGAATCAAAATCCCTTTGTGTCATAGGCAATACCATCACAAAGTTCATACTTATGGATTCCCAAGGTCTATTTGGGACTAGTAAGGGCTGATACAAACCTACATTAGTGCTCTTACCTTTTCCCAATTGAAAAATATTTCGAATTTCCACATACCTCCATACTTATGCTTACATTCTAGGCCAATATAGTGCATAGTGAGTAATTCCAATGTCTTGTCAAGCCCAAAATGGCTTTCCATGCTTCCATTGTGCTTTTCCTAGATCAGATTTCCTCTTAAAGAAGTTTTTTGCACACACAATTGTAATCCATTGAATAAAATTCTATATTTAAGTAGAAAATCCAACCATGGCTCCTTTTTGAGTGTTCTTGCGTACTTGCATGCATAGTATGCCTCCTTGAAGTCTTCATCATCCTCATATATATCTTTAAGTGCCTCAATCCCAACAATCTCTAATGAAATCTCATGTGCCAATAATACTATCCTACTCAATGCATCTACAACCTTGTTACTTTGTCCTATTTATGTTTGATGGTGAAGGTAAATTTTTTCATGTACTCCACACATTTCACATGTATTTGGTTAAATTTGGACTAATTAGAAATGAATTGAAGTGTATGATTATCTATGTACACTATGAACTCATTTAGAATGAGATAGTGCCACCATTTCTTCAATACTTGCACCATTGTATAAAACTACAAGTCATAAGATGAGTACTTATTCTTGGAATAATTCAAATTCTCACTAAAATAGACTATAGGTCTACCCTCTTGGCTTAGGATAACCCCTATGTCTGAACCACTTGAATCACACTCTATTTGGAACACTTTGTTAAAATATGGCAATGCTAGTAGGGGCTGCTCCATGATTCTTTGCTTCAAATATTGGAAACTCTTATCTTCCTTCTCTTTCCACACAAAGTTTTTATTGCCTCCCTTGATGGTGTCAATGATGGAAGCACATATTCCACTAAAATTCCTTATAAACTTCCTATACAAACTTGTGAGACCATGAAAACTTCTTACCTCTCTTGCTGTCCTAGGTGTTGGCCACTCCATGATTTCCTTCACTTTGTTCTTGTCCATTTTTAACATGCCTTGTGAAATAAAAAATCCAAGGTACAACTTTTATTTCATGAAATCACACTTTTTGAGGTTGATCAATAACCTCTCTTCTTGCAACCTCCTCATAACCAACTCAAAATGATGAATATGCTCATCCTTACTTTGGCAGTAGATTAGTACATCATCCAAGTATACCATTAAGAACTTGCCTATGAAATATTTTAATACTTCATTTATTAGTCTCATAAGAATTCTAGGTGCATTGTTTAAACCAAATGGCATGACTAGCCATTCATACAAACCTTCATTTATCTTGAAAATAGTCTTATACTCATCACCTTACCTAATTCTTATCTAGTAATATCCACTCTTAAGTTCAATCTTGGAAAAGTATCTTGCTCCACTCAAGAAATCCATCAAATCCTCCATCCTAAGAGGTGTAAATATATACCTTATGGTGATCTTATTGATGGCCCTGGAATCAATACACATCCTCCACTCACCCCCCTTCTTTGGTACCAATATTGTGGGAACTATACAAGGACTCAAACTCTCTTTGATCAACCATTTATAAAGTAACTCCTACACTTTTCTTTTGATCTCAACATTCTATTGTGGGGTCATCTTATAGGTAGCATTGTTAGGTAGACTTGATCTAGGTACAAAGTCTATGTGATGTGTGATACTCCTCATAAGTGGCAATGTGTTTCATAGCTCATCAACAACTATATCTCCATACTTCTCCAACATTTCTTGTATCTATTGGGGCCACTCATTGTTCTTAGTTTTTGTCATAATAGTCCTAGTCTTGAATACCAAATCAAAGCCTATCTCTTCTTCATACATGGCATTCAAAAATTCTTTGCCATTTACCAACATCACATGTGATCCAACTTGTTGATCACTCTCCTCATCCTTCAATGGTATCAAAGTGTGAATAATTCCATCCTTCATCAAAGTGTACATGTTCCTTCTTACATCATGAGTGGTTTTTTGATCATATTACCAAGGCCTCCTAAGAATCACTTGACACACATCCATTGAGATGACATCATAAAGAACCTTATCTTTATAGATTTCAATTTGGAACTCTACCCAACTTTATTCACTCACTATGACTTGTTGTCCCTTATTGAACCATGAGACCTTTTATGGAGTGGGGTGAGGTAACTTCTTCAATACAAGCTTGTTAACCATTTACACTAAAACAAGGTTATCCATACTTATTGAATAAATTACCATTTTTAAACCCTTACTTGGCCTTTGTAAGATGTCCTAAAGAGTGTCTTCTTTTGTGGTATTTCCTTCTCCTTGTTTGGATTGATCAACACCCTACTCATGAGAAATAATTCTCCCACTTTAAGATCTTGCATGTGTGATGGAGATAAAAAATTATCTTCCTCACCTCCTTATGAAATCTAATTTTTCCCTTCATTTCTTGGGATTATTACTAGTTGGTCCTCTGGGTATTCCCATTGCTTATTTTCAGGCAAACTTATTGCACTTAAAATACTTTCTTGAAAATCCACTTGATCCTTTACCCCTTGATGAAAAATCACCTGTATTAAAAGGTATCTTATCTCTAATTCCACCTCTTAATCTAGTGGATCGCTCTTGTGAATTGATTGATTCACCTTGATGATTTATTTGTGAAAAATTTGTAACCCCTTTTCATCCTTTACCTCTGAAATTTCTTCCCTTTCATCTATTATGTTGATTATGTTTCCTATTTATCTTATCTTTAGCTTTAATTACAAATTGGTATCACTCCTCTAGTGTTCTTGAGCTAATAAGCGCTAGTTCATATTTTAGATTATACCTTAGGCCATTTAAGTACCTTCCAATCTTATTTTTGTATTCCTCAACATGTCATAACCTAATGGTTAGCTTATAGAACTCTTTTGTATATGCATTCATAGTCATTTACTTTTGCTTTAAATTATGCAATTGTCTAAATAAGTTTTTCTCATAATCACTTGGAAAGAATTTTCCTTTGAGCTTCACAACCACTATATCTCATGAAGTTATCTTATTCTTAACTTTATTTATTCTCTTATCTTATGTCAAGTCCCATGATAATTAATTATTTCCCTTTATTTTGTTTATTTCAATCTTAACCTTCTTCACATCAGGTACCTCTTCATACTCAAAATATTTGTCTAACTCATTCACCCAATCAATGAGTTATTATCTATCAATACCACCTACATAGGTGGGTAATTACACATTTGGTTTGGATCCTTGAGCCATGATCACTATCATGAGTCTCTCTATACCCTATTCTTTAGGTCCTTCCACTATTTCTTCTCCCTCTACTTCCTCATGGTCTTGTGGCTCATCTTCCTATCACTCAAGTCCCCTATTAGAACTCCTCTTCTTTGGATTTACTATACAATACTCAACCTAGCATCTAAATTGACTCTAATGTTGCTTATCTCTACCAACAAAACATATTGGTTCCCTTGGTTCCTTACAACACCTCTTCTATTTCTCCTAGGTGGCATTATGATCCTTGTTTAGGCAATCTATCAAACAAGTACTTGTAATTATACTATCAAAATGATCTTCTCTCTCCCACTTGTTCTTAGGTATCTATTCTTATATATGATACCAAAATTATGCAAAGGTTCCTATATAAAACTCTCAACTTGAAGTTCTTTCCCAAACACATTAGGCTTTTGACACTTTCTTCTAGCCCTTTAACCCTTTTTTTGCTAGTAAAAAAAATGCAAAAATAGGTATGACATACCAATGATTTATTATCCTTTTCCTTGTCAAGACACACCTTTTTTTCAAATTTGGTGACCTAATTCCTTGTCCAAGTCTACTTTCTAACTTTTGCCCTACTCAATTAGCCCTTTTCGAGGCCTAGTTCATCATAGACCTTCCAATATCCATACCACACTATTTTTACATAATTTCAACCTTTATATTAAATTAGGGAACATGAAATATATTATTATTATAACATTTTGTTGAATTTTGATAATTTCAACTAAAGATATTGAAGAAACCCTAATTTAGGACTTTTAGGACCCTATAACAAGCTGAGAGCAAACAAAATTTGATTTCCAAAATTATAAAGTGTTTCAAGGATCTATAAAAGGTTATTTATCACTTTATTAACGTAATAAACACTTATAAATCATTATATAGTGCTATCCAATCCACTATCCAAGATTTTTATATCAAAATCTATTTGACTATGTTAAAGAAATGTTAGTATACAGGATTGAGTTTCCATATATTTGTCCAACACAATACCATGCCAAAATAAAGTTTAAATAAATATTTAAACATAATAAAATAAATTACCAACACACCTCAAGACTCATGCAAACCAAAGTTTTGATCATATATTTACATGGAACATTACACAGTCTGTGTGAACAAAGCAAGATCAGGAAACATAGAATTTACCTATCAACCTTGTATTATTTTTAAGATTTATTGGATTCATTATTGAAAAATCGGCTACTATAAATAATTTTAACATTTAGAAATGTATGGTAAACCAATTACATAGTCTTTTCTTCCTTAACAATAATGCACAATCTGCACATAAAGAACAACTTACCAAATAGGGGTGTACCTATAAATAGAATTGAATAATAGATGAATGGATTATTATTACTTATAATTTTTAAGCTCAAAACACATTAAAATTTCCTTAAAGAGTGTAACAATAATTATAAAACTCCATTGATCACCTATACTAAAAAATATAGTCCACAACCTAGTCAAGACACTCAAAACAGGGGGTTTGAGTACCAGTTTATTGAACAGGGTCTTCTTCCTTGTATTCCTTAGAGTGTTATCAACAAATAAATAAATAAATAATCTATACCACTCAAAAAATATTAGATTTTATATCAAATAACTATTTGTAACTACCTTGGAGGATCCTTGTCAATGCTTACATGATAACTTGAAAAGGTGACTAAGCACCAATGTTGCCTTCTTAGCTACATGTCACTTTGACCCTTGTCAATGATGAAAATGGGTTTCTAATTAAAAGTTAAACTTGTTCATAAAATTATTAAAAACTTCCACATACCCCTGCAAGTCCTAAAACTCACAAGAAATTCAAGTTTTTTAATACACTAGTTTTGGTAAGAAATCCAAAATTTGAAATTTAGACTACCTAGATGCATCCATAAACTATAGATTTGAATTTTAAGCATGTTTGGGGCCTTATAAATCCATAAAAGGAATTATCCAACCTAAAACAATGAAAACAAAACAAAAATTGATAGAATTGATCCTTAAGAGTGATGTTCCTACATCATTGCCCCAACATTGGATAAATTAAAAGGCATCTTTCTATATGAAAATGTCCCCCACTTTGTGGTAAAGGATATTTTGAATTGTTATTCTTATTTGAATAAAATATTATTGTAACCACTATATCCATCCAACAAGGAGAATGTTTCTAAACTTGCAACCAATTGTAATTTTTTTTCCATTAATGGCAATGGGTAATAGTCTTTAAGGGAAGCTTTGTTCAAGTCATGAAAATCAACACACAGTCAAATCTCACAATTTTTTTCATATTGGAAAAATATTTTCCACCCAAGTTGAGTGCTTGATTAGAAATATTATAGCTGACTCAATGAGCTTATAAAGCTCAACTATCATGAAAGGTTGAAGCTTTGAATTAATAGGCCTTTATATTTATCTTACTAGATATGTCTCATCTTCTAACTCAATGGTGTATTGAGCTAGACTTGGATCAAATCCTTTGAGATCACTATACATCCATTCAAAGACATCTACCAAACTTGAACATAACTCAATGAATGTTTCTTTTTCTGAAGGAGTGAAAACTGTACCCAACTTTTAGTTCTTACCAGTTGGAATTTCCACATTTTATAGTGTTACTCCTTTGTCAATAATGAAAACTTTTATTTTTTTAACTCATAATCTCTAATAAATATATTCTCAAGTTGGACCAACCCTTTGGGAAACTTATTTATCTTCATTTGCACAATCTAGTCACCATATTATTGCAAGAGCTTGTCTTGGTTCCTTGAGGAAAATTTAGCTTCTTCTTACAAGAACCTGACAATTTGATTGTCATCTTTAAACACTTACCAATTGTCATGGTTATTTGGAATAAAAGGTATAACAACCATGTTGATGTGTGACTAGACATTTTCATTCTCTATATCATCTAGGATATTGAATTGTGACCTAATGGTAGCCAACCTATCTACATGTTTGTTCTCATTTCTTGATATGGCACAAATATTGAAATCTGTAAAGTATTCAAGTAAGTCCCATAATATATGATTATAAGTCATAAGAAATGTATTCTTGCATATAGTTAGACCTCTTACTTGGTCAATTACCAGTTCACTATCACCAAAGACTTGTAAGGTATTGACCTTTATGTTTCTTGCCCATTATAAACCATGAACTAGTGCTTCATATTCATCAACATTATTTGAAAAACCAAAATGAAACTTGAGATCAGAGAAATAACTTTAATTATCTAGAAAAACAACACCATTCCAACCCCAATCTGATGTTTGTTCCTTGATCCATGAAATTATGGTTACCACAGGCCATCATAAGATTCATCATCCTTCATCAATGCTAGAATTAGTGCATATTTTTCATGAAGGAAATAAATACCAAGTATTTATTATTAAATTAACTTATAAGGATAATTTTCATGAAAATAAAAGGGCCATTCATCAAGGAATAGATTTGATACTCCATTTAGAGGTGATTCAGTCTCTACTTTATTAGTTTCTAGCACCTCATCTGAGATAGTATAATTAGTGTTCACCATACTTGGCATATATGGATCCAAATGAAAATGTGTAACAGGTTCATAATGTATTATTACCTTATAACCATACCTCTTTTTGAACATCATATATATCCAATTAGTTGATAAGTATCCTCTAATCTTCGAAGTAGAGTCCCTTAAAACACACATGGAAAAACATGGAGGAAATTCCACTTCAACTACATCTTGTTGAATGGTAACAATGGGACAAGAATGTAGTGTCAATTATAGATCCTTGATTATTCCTACTATATTTATTGGTAACCCATCTAGTTTCAATACTCCTTTAGTATTTGGTTCATAGACAAGACCAAGTTTATTTTTTTTTAGGCATGATAATGTTATTAGCTCAGCTATATACCATATACTTATGAACTAAACAGTCACCAACTATTAAAGAGAGGTAAAAAAAGGAGTCTTGTTTGATTTGACATTGGTTTTGTCTACCTTTACCATTTTATGTACTTGTTGATCTTATTGCTTGGTTGGCTAGTCTGAATTAACTAAAATAAGACCTTATTTCTCAATTTGTTCTTAAGGTACCTTGAGAGATGAAATATCTTGGATGAGCATGTCCTTTTTCCCTATAATATAAAGGGAATCCTATATGCTAATTTTGACATTAGATTTATTCATCTAATCTATTATACTGAATGTTTTTCTACTAACCTTTGGAGACACTTTATGAACAACTAGTTGTTCTCTAATCAGAGGTATTTGGTAGATCTTCCCATCTTATGCATTTTGATTCTTCTATGGTATAGGGGTAGTAGGTTGATCCTTGATACTCTTGAGAATAATGTTAAGAGTACTAAAAGTATTACTCACATCTTGAGCTTCCTCAATAGCTCTTTTTTAATCTCAAGTCATGTTTGAAACTTGACCACTTGTGTTCCTAGTCTCACCAATCTAATTAAATGCAACATGATCATCTATTTTTGAATTCATGTTAATTCCATCAGGATATGCTTGAACTTGTTGAGACTCTACTTTGTGTATCAAATTTATCTCTTGATACTGACCTACTTGAAGAGAAAATTCTTCTTGTGTTATTTGTGGCATAGTAATATCCTATGATACCAAGGCTTGGTTTTGAATATTATAAGGATTAAAAGGCTATCAACCTAGATTTATCATCAAATTATTTTGAGTATGTGTGGGAGTAATGGATTTTGAACTAGAGGGTACATTAGGGTCAAGGGATGCATATGGTTTAACTCTAGTTATGACTCCTTAAGATTGATAGGGTGGTCTATTTTCTCTGAAAGGTTGATAAGGAGGCCTTTGATTATTTGAGGGTTGATGGGTGTTCTAGTTTTGTTGTTGATAAGACCTACCTTGGTACTATTGTCTCTTGATTTAAACTATCTCATTTCCACAAGCTTGTAACATACTTTTCCAATATCTAATCTCACTAGCATGATTAGAAGGGGTTAGAACTTATACTTTAGGAGATGGAATAGGAGATATAGGTGGGATTTGAGGAATTTGGCATGGTGGAATTGGTTATATTTCTAATAAAATAGGCATTAGGGGCCTTGGAGAAATTTTACTAGCTTGTATCAAGCTATTCTCTACTCTTATTATAAGTTCATAGGCGTTTGGCAAAGTATTACCACCCATGGACTATATCATCACACTAATAAAATAATTAAGGGATTTTATAAAATAAATGAATGCATATTCTAGTCATGGTCTGACCAATGCAAGTATCCTTGTCCATGTATTTTTCAATGTAAGGTTGAAATTAGACATGAATTCATGGGGGTATCTTTTAATGGTATTCATCTATTCAACTAAGGATAGATGATCATATTTGTCTTTAAATTTCCTAACTAAGTGGTATCACCCTAATAACACCTAAGGATAGTATAGTATATCAATTAATTGACGTAGATACTTTATTCAACTTCACGTTTCAAGACTAGTGTGTTGCATGGACAATGCTTAAGGATTGAGACTTAGATCTCAATAAGGAATTATATAGAAAACCACATAAACACTAAATACTAATCTATACCTAATAATCATAACCTAACTATACTATTTACACCTATACAAACTCCTTTGGGTGATCAAAAGAATCACAACAAGTCATAAGACCTTCCTTGCCTTGCACATGGGCTTAAGGGCTTGTAGCCCTGATTTCCCTATTTTTGGGGCATTAATTCTCCTAAACTCTTCATGACAACCAAATTAAGGATGATCTAAGTACCCATTAAGGATTTATAAAACATACTTAAAAATCTCCCTATGTTCCTTTATATGGAATAGGTACAGTGAGCATTGTATCAGGCCTAATTAGGCCTCCAAAAGGCCTGTTTAGGTGGTTGTAAATAGAATTAAATAGATTTGAGGATTAATATTGATATGAAAGGTGTAAATGGACATAAAAATATTGTTAAACACCAACTCTTAACAAGTTATAACCCTAAACTAAGATTAGACCTATTGTTACAATCTTGATAGGCCTATAAGGGCTAATACAATATTAAGGTTTAGAAAGTGGCCTTAACCATTTATTTAGGTCCTGAAACTCTAAAAATTCATTCTATACCCCCATTACACTAAGATTAAAAAGTTTGGTAATTTTCCACCATATGAAATAAAAGTACTAGAAAGTCCTAGTTCTAGTACAATAGACCTTTAAATAAAGTTACAGGGCAAACTATAGACTTTCAAGACTCCAAAAAAATTTCATATACCTTTTTTTAGTCCACTCTAGATATTTTAACAATCACATTAGATAAAATAGTGAATTAAACTTGACTGTCACACTTGGAGCTTGCTTCCCTACCTCGTATGCACACATAGTCATGAGAAAACCATTGATAAAACACAGTTTTTATCCAAACATCTAAAAAAAAAATTATTCATAAAAAACATGATTACAACATCTCACTCTATCCTCCTTATCATGCATACACACTCTAAAATTTACCAACCTATACTTGGTATATGCCAATCTTGCTCTATGGATCAAGCAAGTTGACCCCTACAAAGCTTCAACAACCTTCCTACTTAGAAAATATTTTAAAAAACAATCTTATCTCACCATTTTTACTTGGTGACTCTTAATATCATACTAATAGGGATTAAAAGTCTTGATTTTAACAAAATCATTAATTTTGACCTTAACCACCAAGGCCTATCTTCTCAACTAGTCAACTTGCCCATACTCACCTTTGCATAACTCAAGGTGACTTTTACATTATGGGTGAATAAAAATATGTTAAATAGGACTATATAGGTCCTTTCCAACCCTTGACCACTTCATATTATAAGTTTTAGACCTTCAAATGTCTTTATAAATTTCAAATATAAAAAAAAAAAAATTAATTTGGAGGGAAAATGCAAAACCTCCACTTAAACACTTCCAAGAAGACTTTTGGCCTTGAATAATTCTTGAAAGCATGAAAAGAATTTATTTGAGATCTCTTAGGACCACAAAATTGAGATTTTTCCCATGCTCCTAAATCACTAAGGCTGCACCTAACTCATCTTAGGTAGCAATAGAGGTCATAGGAAGATTTGTATACCATTGCAATGTTTTTCCTTTGAATGAAGCAGTAAGCAATCTGATAGCCACATTATCTTGAAAAAAATTGTGAGAAAAATATATGTTTTAAACATCTTGGATATAATCAATAGTATTTTTTTTATCCCATCCTCTTGAGAATAAAGGAATACTCTTAAGGGCAGACACAAGAATGTCATCACATTGGGCTAAATTCAGGGGATAACCACTATTCAATGGAACAAAAAATTGATTCTTGAGAACCATTTGGGTAATGGGGATTTGGGTTATAGGGATAATATCTTATACTAAGTCAATAATATGACCAAGAGATTAATATTTACTTTGAGGATAAGGAATTTCCCTATTGAATCTTGCTTTTTATAAGAAGTTGAAGGTAATTCAATGCGTTCAAAAAGAGTACCTTTACTTGTTGATCTTGTAGTAATCTTTGGCATGAAATCATTATCTGGATGATGTTACTACAAATTGAATAATATTAAACTTTTGATGATGGTAGATATCTCCTCCTACTACAATTTCTTCTTCTCAATATTTAAACTTCAACCATGCCAAGGAAATTGTTGTCCCACTATCCGTGCCAAAATTGTTGTAGATCTAGATTTCACCATAGCTAAGTAAGGAGATTTTTCAAGTGGTCTTACACAAATATAGTCCAACATGGGAATGAATCTAGGCTATGGGTCACCTAAACATAGGTCAAACCTCTACAGAAGGTGAACTTCCTTCTATATCTATCATCTAAACTAGACCTATATTAACACTTGCTTGGAAAAAGGGAGAGAGACTAAAAAAAATATATGAAAGCATATAAAATCAGGTGATGCACCATTAATTAGAACACTTATAATTTATACAAAACACATTATAGGACACATTCAAGACTAAAGAAGATCAATCCCACATAAGTATTTCACAATAAGGCATTGACTAGCTATCAAACTAGAATGAGAGGGCATATATCCACTTCTAAGCTAATAAATCAACTACATATTGCACTTAAAATGACCTGTGAGGTCTAAAAAAAACTTAATGAAGGTGAGGAAACTAAGACATAGGCAAGGAAAGCATATATTCACTTAACCACAGTACATGGATTCATAGAACAAACTTCAATTTAGTCCACAAAAATGATAGAATTCAGTCCTCATTGCATCAAAAGGTGTTACAATATAATTTTTGGCATATACTGAGAAAGCCAAAGCATAAGAGTCTATTTATCTAAAAATATTAAATATTTCTTATCTAAAAACTTTCGTAGGTATCTACAATGTGGAATGATATGGAACATATATATATATATATATATATATATATATATACACACACACACATATATATATACACATATATACATATATATGTATATACATATATATGTATACACATATACACATATATATGTATATACATATATATATGTGTATATATATATACACATATGTATATGTATATGTATATATGTATATATGTATATATACATATATATACATATATATATATATATATACACATATACATATACACATATACATATATATACATATACATATATATATATATATATATATATATATATATATATATTTACATATACATATACATATATATATATACATATATATATACATATATATATATACATATATATATACATATATATATATATACATACATATATATATATATACATATATATATATACATACATATATATATATATACATACATATATATATATACATACATATATATATATACATATATATATATATATATACATATATATATATATATACATATATATATATATATATATATATATACATATATATATATACATATATATATATATATATATACATATATATACATATATATATATATATTATAGATCTGTTAAAGTTTGTAATTTTTTTATAAGATCATGAATCAACAACCTCAAATTGGGGTAATTCCATCACAACTTCCCCTCTCTTATTCTGCTTTTATATATATATATATATATATATATATATATAAGGGAAATAAGAGAGGGGAAGTTGTGATGGAATTACACCAATTTGAGGTTGTTGATTCATGATCTTATAAAAAAATAACAAACTTTAACAGATCTATAATAGAATTGATAGAATTGAATGCCCATTTCCTTATCTATCCACCAGGTCTCCTCCTTAGAACTCTGCACCACCTTTTAATTGATCTACTGAAGTGGACAAACTTCTCATATCTTGGAACTGACAAATTTATGCCAAATATGCTTTGGATGGCCATAAGTATCTGTTTATCAAAAATGTGACCATATCAAAAGATGAGACAGTTCCCCATAATCACATTTATGTCTATATTTTCTCCAACTTGAACATAGGTACACCATAGACTGAAAACCAACCCAATATATTAGTTTTCACATAGTCATAATATCCATAAAAGTTTGATAGTCATTTAGTTTTGCTTGATCTATATATTAGGCCCAAAACTCCCTATTTTACCTCTAAACCATGTGAGAGATGTGAAGCTACTACATGTGGGGATCTTGAATCTAGAAGAGCAAATAACACATCAATGGAGTAATCCTAAAATAGGGTCAACAAGTTCTAAATTATCGACTAGAGGTCCTATCCAAACTTTAATGGAGATAGATATTTATCCTTGACCATCTTATTTGTATGACTATATCTACTATTGACTCAGGTTTAATGGTGAAATGTATCTTTGAAACCTTCATTCACCTAGGCTGAAAACTAGTACATCAACCTCCACCAGAAGGTTTTGTATTTTCCCTTTATTTATTGGTTGTCAATTGTCGACTCGGACCTATCAATTTGTGCTAAACTATCTCCTCCTTATTGGTCCCTAGGATACGTTGACTCCTGGACTTTAACTCACAATGTTAGATATAGATGTATGAATAAATGTGAGCCTTTAATCTAGATCCTCTGACTCTTTGAATTTAAATTGCACTGTTAGATCTAGATTTATGAATGAATGAGTACCATAGATCTACCTAAGACCCACCATTTTAACTCAAATGGCTAATTCATGAGACCCAAATTTGACATTTATGTGCATGTATTTGATGTCTATGTGCCTATCATTTGACATCTATGCAATTGTCTTAGAATTTTTGAACCCCAAAAGCTATTTGCTATGAATTAAATTTGATGTCTATGTACACATAATTTATGTATAAGTGACGATTACGAACATCCATTCTCCCATCACACTTTGAACCCCAAACAGTTATATGATGTGGCTTAAATTTGATGTTTGCACAAATGTTTATTTTTGTAAGCTACACTTTGAAGACTTATATCTTGAGATAGAGAACTCATCGAGACATGTAATTTTCAAATCATGATCTTGGCATGAAGGACTTCATTTCTATGTATTTATTTTGGCCTGAGAGGCTATCTAATCATATTTATAAAATGCATAAGTAAGTTGACTTGTCTTTTTCTACTTGGCATTCTAGTGACAGTCTGGTTCATTTAGACTTATGATATGATCTTTTGCTTGATTATTGAAAGTTAAAATGATTTATGAGGCTTATTAAAACTTTCCATATGACCCTAAACTATTTAGACACCATGAAAACCTGCCTGGATCCCCTGTCTACATTTCTAGACCTATTTCTCAAAGATCAACAAATTACACTTTAAGCTTGATTATAGTGTTTCAAAATGTTGAAAATGCTATGTGATATCATCTTGAAGTCTATATTCTCCTTGTGACATTGAATCACTCTTCAATTAGGACCCTACTCAGCTTCTTATTCTAGATTAGGCACATGTAGGTATGTAGGTCAAATTTGGCCAACAGTTAAAATTCCTATTTTATACACATGGCCCATTGATTTTAAGTCACTTGTATGACTCATAAATTAGTATCTTTTTTAAAAAAAATTCTTTTTTACTTTACATATATATTTATAAATAGAATAAAGAATTAAAATAAAATAAAAATCAGGATCTGTGCATGCTTATGTTTATATCATTTACATTAGTTAATTTATGCACATTATTCAGTACTTATTTCTATACATTTTTCATCTCATATATTTTTCATAAGTATATGTGAAAGAATAAAAAACATAAAGGTTGCCAACCTAAGATGTAGTTATAGGCTATTTTACTGTAGTAGACTCAAGAAGTGAATTCAGATAATAACATCCTATCCAGATAATAGTGCACCCAACTATTATCTTATTTCCTTGCTATTGTCTTAGTGAGTATATGTTATCATTTATTAGTTCCATACTACATACCATCCTTATACATATTATATATAAATCAATAAGCTCACTAGGGGCATCTTATACATAGTTTTTATCATTATTTAGCTATCCCTTATTATTCACAGCTCATTTATTTACATTATATAACCTATATCAATTTTTATCACTTGCTAACACATTTATATCTTATTAGTTACCTAAATTTTTGAGTCTACTAATGCTAAAATGTTTTTATTTGGATCAACTATATGAATCCATGCATGTTTTTCATGTTTGATTTCATGATTCATGTCTTGTATGTAGTGCCTAATTTGATTATTTACATATTAAAATGTTATTATCTATGAGTCTAATCCTCCATTTTTATGTTTATGTGTTTGAGTGACATTTAAATATGTCCCTTTATGTGGCCCCTTGACCTTATATTGTGTTTTGTTTTTTTTTTAATGTGTATTTTGTGTTCGTGTTTGTCATGGCCATGACACCTTTTTGCTCAGTTTTTAATGCCATGATGGACATCATGAATCCTCACAACCCTTTTGATGAAATGATGGATATCATGCATCCCTCCCCAAGTTACTCTATTTATTTTTTACATACTTAGTTTAGATCACTTATATCTATTATTTATTGCTAACATCTATATTCAAAATGTTACTATGTATGTTTGTTTCTAAATTTCTCTCACATTACTATTTTTTCTTAGTAAATATATGATTATTCCATGCTCCTTATTATCACTATTATCATATTTACAAATTTTACATAAAATAAATTGCATAATTTTTTTTGAGTTGTGTTATTGCACAAGATCAACAACTCACCTCAAAATAGGGGGCACACATAATGGCTTGCCTTAGAGACAAAACCCCTAAATTATAGTGTATAGAAAAACTTATGTATACCTCACATAGTGGATAAAAAGACACATTCAGTAAGCACCCAAAAATAATTTTAATAAATTAGCATTCAATTTGGCCAGTGGTGTACCTTATTATTTTCCAAATAGGGCACTATTCTTCCATTAATTAAATAATAGTCAATTTTAGAAGTTATCATAATCTTGGGTAGTACATAGTAGTTCTCAATAGGTACATAATATCATTTTATAAGAAATACCCAGGTTTTATCTCATATTTACTAAACTTGGGGGCATCATGTATTATAACTCAAAATATATATTTTTATTTAGAATCTCAATTGTTATTACTCAATCCTAGAATCCACATACAATAGGTATCAAATTGGGGGCACATGTGTGTCATATGATTTCCTTCTTGCTTAGGTTTAGCACTAATTTCATACATGGAATGATAATGCTTATAATTTACCATACTTTATACATGATACCTAGATTTTACTAAAAATTTTCACTAGTTTTGTGCTAATGTTTACCTAGTTTTACACCATGAATAAAGCTTATTCCATATTCAATTGTTGGATCCCCCTTTTCACACTGATTTTTCCACTAAAACATCTATTGGAATTCATACAATAATCACAAACTAATTCACATATTTGGGTGTTCAATGATGGATTAAATCACACCTTAATTTCTTAATAATGCTCTCATATAAATGAAAATTAGGGAATGCACAGTCTGGTCAAATATATTGAATGCAAATAAAAGCTCTAGGAGTCTTACCCACTACATTCACTAGTTTTGTAATAGGAAAATGCAATGGTTTATGTACTCAATCAAGTGTATTCTTTTTGTTTTTATTAGATCAATAATTTCTTGTGTTTACTTCTTTATATTACTCTTAATTAAGGAATGATTTTATACATGTTTTATTATAGGTTCACGTGAAACATAATTTAGCTTTGTGGCCTATAATCAAGTAAAAACTCATAAGTAAGTTCAAGTATACATTTTTTATTTTATTCTAGTATTTAAACTTATCTTCATTACTAAAATAAAATGTGGGTAAATGTAGACAAATAAATTAACATTTATGTTAAGATAATTCACGTTTGACCACTCTTTTGACACACTTATATTTGCCTCATTATAAGGCCATTTGACCTTTTTACTTCAATTTATGAATGATGACCAATTATTATAAATAACCCAAATAAATTTGGATCATCACTATTATTTATGAAAATTATCTTAGGATCACACCTTAATCTATCCCTAATACCCATATGATTTTTTGCTCCCACTGAGATGATAATTCCCTATTTGGATAGTATCTCTACTTGTTGTTGTTTAGATTTACCAATAGTGTCCTCCTACTGATTAATGGTTTAAAAATTCAAACTCATAAAAGAGTCATCCCATAATTTTAACAATCACCATCTAAATTAATTTCAAATATACTGTAGTTGGATTACTTAATCACACCAATATTACACTAGCCTTTAGAATTTTCCATAGTATTTAATATACACCACCATAGCATGGGAGAAATACATGGAGCTTGATTCCTCTTCAGAGTATTGGTATATAGGTACCTCTTAAAATATAAAGTGATGATGTCAAGTAAAAATTCAACTGCTAACCCCTTCTTATTTTGTGATTGAATTCATATTCATATTTCTTATAGATTGGGTTTTGAGTAAAGAAAGAGTCACATAGTGGTTCCTATATCATATTGAATGCTCCTATATAATCTATAGAGCACATAGGTGAAGATGAACATAACATATAAGTTTTGGATCTATGTTACCTATCATTAAATGATGCCTTATTTAGATAATGGTGCCCCTCACTAGTGTTCACTTTCACTATTATTGTTTAGGAACCCTGCTAGCTCATGTTCTAGGTCTACACTCAGTCAATATAGTCTCCTTATGAGTATCATATCTATAAATAGTCTACATATTAGTTTTCTAGATAAGTTTATATTTTTATTTTCTATGTTCCATATATGTTATACTTTCTCATTTATAAAGTTCCAAATTAGTTTGTGTCGTGTATTTCATAAATGTATTACTCTACTTTATCATACTAGTTTGTCATATCTAGTTAACTTTTTCATTATTCTACCAAATTTTGATAAAACATAAGGAAATAACTATATACCTAGAGATTGTAAGGGTTATCAAGTCAATAGTTATATCCTAGGATACCATGAATCCTACCAAGGAGGATATCAAGCGAATTATTACCAAAGAGGAGGATGTAGATACCAAGGTTATCAAGAGTACTAGGGGAGTAATTATAAAGGATACCAAGGAGGATAAGGTTGATAAGACAAAGGTTCCCTTACTTGTTACAAATGTGAAAAATAAGGAAATGTGGCCTAAAATTTCATGATAGAAGACCAACATGAACGTGATTTTTGACATGATAAGGGTATATATGATGTATATACTTTTCCCAAAGTATCTAATCTTTTAAAACTTGAGGTATAAAGATAGATTCTCTAAATCATGCCACTAAAGGATGCCAACATCTAAAAAGGTACTACCTAGTGTTAAATATGAATAAAAATACAAAACAACTAAAAACCTATAGAAAAGCTAGTATTATATCAAAAAAAAAAAATCCAAATAAAAAGAAAGAGATAAAGGGAACAATAAAACCATGAATAAAATATAGATAAAATCATGAACAATGGCAAAGCAATTATACCAGCATGAAGTGATACTAGAGAGAACTTAAATGGGATATCATGGACATATATATCAAGTGATGAAGGTGATAAGGAAAAATCCTATATCCTAAAACCCACAATATAATAGTCACATGGAGAAAAAATATAGTTGAAATATCATAGCAAAAGTAAAAGGGGAATCAAACATATTTCAAAGAGTAATAAATAATGGGGTTAAATAAAATCACAAAAATGATAAATGAATAATAATTTTTATGAAAAATAAAATAATTTTGTAAGTATTTGAATAAAAATTAATACATGTACCACATGTCAAGAATAAATAAAATTAAAAATAAATCAAGGCTAAATGTTTTGAATTTATAAAAGCATTTTTGTATTTAGTAGCTTATGTGAATGTGATGTTAGAAAGAATATGGGAAGCATTAGTCAAACCCAGATTACACCCAATGGTTTATGACATAGATTTGGTATATGGTATCTAAAAAACACCAATCAGAGTATTGAAAGGGGTAGAATTGAATTTAAGGGAAATAATCAATTATATATATATAATACCTATTCCAATACCTTGAAATATATATATATATATATATATATATATGTATGTATGTATGTATGTATTTCAAGGTATTGGAATAGGTATTTTATATATATATATATATATATATATGTATGTATGTATGTATGTATGTATGTATGTATGTATGTATGTATGTATGTATGTATGTATGTATGTATGTATGCATGTATGTATGTATTTCAAGGTATTGGAATAGGTATTATATATAGTATGTATGTATGTATGCATGTATGTATGTATGTATTTCAAGGTATTGGAATAGGTATTATATATATATATATATAATACCTATTCCAATACCTTGAAATACATACATACATACATGCATACATACATACATACATATATATATATATATATATATATATATATATATATATATATATATATGTATTTCAAGGTATTGGAATTGTTTTACAAAATATCATCATATTTCATACTTTTTTCCACTAAATTGGTTAGAAAACTATATACATACATGCATACATACATACATACATACATACATACATACATACATACATACATACATACATACATATATATATATATATATATATATATATATATATATATATATATATAAAATACCTATTCCAATACCTTGAAATACATACATACATACATACATACATACATATATATATATATATATATATATATATATATATATATATATATATATATATATATATGTATTTCAAGGTATTGGAATTGTTTTACAAAATATCATCATATTTCATACTTTTTTCCACTAAAGTGGTTAGAAAACTATAATTGTATTTTAAATTGTTACTGTGAAGAGATATATTTGGAAGTAAATGTCATCATGGCCCTTATCGCATTAGAGATAGGCATGAGTATCACTTGGATAGAAGAAATATGGTAAAACAATGATGAAGAGGAAGATTTTTATACTCCATAAGGTATTTAAACTATTGATATAATACCCTTATTTGATAGATATTTTTAACCCAATGAATAAGGGTAAATTTAATTATGAAATGAATATCTATAGTTTTATACCAAAGAGGATATATAATGATGACTATATGGCACACCAAAAACATGAATTTGTAAATTGTTGTATTTAAGAATAATTAACTAGGAACACAAAACTTCGCATCTCATGGTAAAGAAATGAATGAAAAATACTATTAGTCCATTAAGTATGATGAAATGGAGTAATATTCTATCATATATGAGTATTATGACATGTTTCATAATATTTCAAAAGATGGGACTATGTTGCAGGAGTCATATGTAATGTCGCATAAGGAGGAATAATTTACCATGTTGTAGAACATATAAAAAATACCACAAGACATATATGCACATTGTGGATTGAATAAATTATACAATAGAACATGATTTATACAATGAGATTTATCAACTATGTTATGATTTGTATCCTACGTAGTGAAGAACTTAAGTACACCACGTAATATCAAAATACCATGATGTAAAGGGACATTTCCATGAAAATAAAATTTTCTCATTATAACACAAAGCAAACAAATTATCCCATGGATAATAAATAAAATTATTATACAAACTAAAAACAATAATTTGGAAAATAATGGTGGAAATACATATTATAATTACCAAAAAAAAAACAATCATAAATAAACAATAAGTTGTAAAATAAAATGAAAAAATGACTTGATAAAAATAGATAATACAAATATAATAAAAACCACACAAAGATCAATCAACATGGAATTTCAATTGGGTAAAGGTGAATCACAGAGTAACTTAACTTTAAGTATATCAAAATTTCCACACATTTATTGTTTTGATATAGATAGAAGAGTATATCATGGTTTGAAAAAAACCTAGTATCATCTATTTAATATATAATTTCTCAATTTACAAATCATGAAACAATAGAGAAAATATAAACTAAAAATACATATAAATTATGGATTGAATATATGTGGGGAAACTTTCAATGATAATAGACATAGAACATTAAAAATCCATGTAAATCCTTAATAAGGTATACCAAAATATTCCATTGAGATGTTATAAAATGAAAAAAAAAGAACTTGAACAAGATAAAAATAACAACCTAAGAAGCATCCATTATAACATACAATATGGATAAAGAGAATTGATTTATACTAATGAATATAAAACCCAATACTTTTATCAACCATTAAAAATCTAACAAGAAAACATAGATCATGAAGGAGATTCCAAATTTGGTAAAGATAGACATTACTAGGAAGAATATATAGTCCTAAAAATGATTTTTTTAATAAAAATATGAAGATACATTTCCAAATAATTTAAAATAACTTCACGGTATTAATACCAAGTTTGAAAAATTAAGAATTCACTTAAACAAGAAGTCAAACTGATAAGGAAGAGACCATATCAATTAAACCCTAACATGAATATCATAGTCAAGATTAAAATCGATAAAATGTTAGATACATGTATTATAGATACACAAGATGAGTTGGAATAAATTATTATGATGGTGGTGTAAAATTAAAAAAACTAGTGAAATAAGAATATGTGTAGATTTAAGAGAGTTAAATAAGTCATGTATCCATGACCCTTTTCTCCCAATATTCACAGAAGTATTTTTGGAAAATGATTGTGTGTGTGTGTGTGTGTGTGTGTGTGTGTGTGTGTGTGAGAGAGAGAGAGAGAGAGAGAGAGAGAGAGAGAGAGAGAGAGAGAGAGAGAGAGAGAGAGAGAGAGAGAGAGAGAGAGAGAGAGAGAGAGAGAGAGAGAGAGAGAGAGAGAGAGAGAGATTTTCATATATGGATTCTCAAGATATTGTTAGGTTCAAATTAACAAATATGAGAAAATAAAAACAACCTTTTCTAAATAATGGGGTTCATTCATGTACATAGTCATGTCATTTGGTGTGAATAATGGTCCAATAGTATTCAATCTCATTATGATATTTTCATTCAAATATTTCATACATGATTTTTTGAAGTTTTATCTAGATGATTATACTAAATATGGATTGGTAAAAGATCATATCCAAGAACTTAGACTAATGTTTAAATTATTTCTCATGTTACAAATCACAAAGAAGTGTATTTTTTGACATATTTCAGAACATTATTGTCATATATTTTGTAAATAAGGACTCATCATTGACCCTCTCAAAACAACTATAATTGTAAATATTCAGCAACCCACAAAAATAAGTACACACATTTTAAGGATATACAAGATATCATAATATACTTATAAAAGGTTATGTTGCAATTAGTTCACCCATATAGAAAGTATTGAATAATAATAATAATAATAAATTAATTGATTGGAATAAAGAGTGTCAAGGTGGATTTTAAATACTAAAATGTAAATTTTAAATTCCCCATATTAACATTTACAGAGTTAAAGGTTCCATTTCATGTATATGTTGATCCCTCAATAATAGCATTAAGTATGGTATTGGCACAACCATGGGATCATATGGATCATCCAATTATTTTTTCAAGCCATAAATCAGAAAAAATAGAAAATCATTTTTCAAATAAGAAAAATGGAATAATTGGTTATGATATTTAAACTTCAAAATTTTAGGCACTATCTATTTAAAACTCCATTCATATTCAACACTGATCATGAACCACCCAATAAATTTTCAAAAAACCAATAATTTAAGGCCACACATGTAAATTATTGATGTCATTTAAATAATTTTATTTTGATATAATTAGATAATAGGGAAATTATACAATGGCTCAATCTATTTATCCTGAATATAAAATGAAGAATATGAAGGACCAATTGATGATGAATTCCTAGGTTTACATATCTTTAGAGTTGAAATAGTTCCCAAAGACCTGTAGACCATTTCAAAATATTTTGTAATAAAATTTTTTCCAAGAGAATATTAAAATGGATAAGAAAACTTTCATTATTCAATAGTTTTACTTCACATTAATTGAGGGTACATTATACTATAGATGTTATTTATGAATTATATAAGACCTTAGTCTTGTACACTTGGAAAATACATGCCATGGATGTACCTTCAATTTATATACCTTTCCCACTACCAAAAGTCTTTCATACAATATCTATTGATCCCTAATTGCTTATCTCTTACTTTTACCTAGTTTATTTTAATGAATCAATCCTTATACCTTGTCCAAAATGCTATAACCCCATTTATCTTCCATCTCTACATGTTCTAGACCTTTAACTATTTTCCAACTACATAGACACTTACATCCTAATCAAATGCCTATATTGACACAAGTGTCTTATTCCAATGCAAGTGTGAATTTCCTTAAAGTCATCCAATTTACAAATTAAATATACTCATATGGTTAGGCTAAGTTATTGAATGCAAAATATTCTTGAAAGGTATGGTTGTATATAATATCAATCCTCATTCATTACTCACCTATAAAAGATGTGTAAATACCTAGAAACTCACAAGATAACCTACCAAAAGCATTATATCAATTATTCAAATGAGCAAATCCTCCCTATTTTATCTTATTTCCATATCAATAATAGGGAAAACACATCTATATGTGTTAAGTAATTAAGGAGTATTCTATGAGCCACATTTTATAAGTTACAAGTTAGGTCAATTTTGTATTTACTTATCACACATCTATTGATTCACACACAAGATAACATGTAGAGAAGAAATAAATAGTTTAAGGCCATCTTCATATTATTATCTATGTAATAAATGATCATTGATAGAGTGGTATTTGTGGCAATTTGACACCATGTGTCAACTAGCCCTTTTTTTCCACAACCAATATGAAGATGAAGAATTAAGATTTAATTATTTAACAAAGAGTAATAGTCAATGACCCAAATCTAAATGTCTCAAAGTGAAGGTGACATAAAAAATAGAAGAATCAAGGTGGTTGCATCTAATTTTAGTAGGTATTTCATACTAGACACCTATGTCCAATTCAGACAGTAGTATCGAGGCAACCGTTATAAGTTGGTGAAATTTTTTGCACCTACATAGGTCTAATTTCCATAATCAGATGACTATTCAGAGCCCATATCCATTCCACTTTATACTATTTTATATCTTGATCTGTATTAGCATCAAAACAATCTATGTATCTCTTTTTAATTATTATTTCAATGTCATAGTTGTACTTTCTATTTTTAGCATATCTCAACATAATTAATTTAATGTATATTTATCTACATTTCAAAAATAGTTGGCCTATTTTATAGATAGTTTACCATCCCTTGTGACCTAGGTTATCTCTTACCCATTTAACCCTAGATTCCTCATATCTATATTTTAGGTTTAAACATTTGGTGAAATTGATTTGTATGAATGCATATTTTTCTGAATCCTAGGGTTTTCACTTAGGCTAATTTTTTTTTAACTTTTTTAATTCATTCTTACATTAATTTGAATAAAACTTAGGTGTATCCCTACATTTGGAGGTGTTCCTATTGAAAAAATTAAACTTCCCCTCATACCACCTAATATGTGTAAAACCATTGAGTAATCTCATCCTATGGATCATGATGATACCATTATTGAGAATGAAAAACATATTTTGATGTTATCATGGAATAATATTTAGATAATGAAAACCATGAGTCTATTTAAATAAATTAACACGAGCAAATATATCATGAAAAAGTGCAATAAATTGAATTATTTTGTGAACATTTTTGTCAAAATCCCAAAGATATTGATGAAATTCTAAGAACCATATTATAAACCATAAAACCAAAAATCATAGATGCATAAGTAAGACCATCTATTGATCATGTTACTTGAGTTATGGGTCATACCCATACTCCAAAAACAATCCCCTTTGTCACATTACCTCTTCATACTTATAATGGGGCATGGGATATGTATTATAACCTTTTTTTATTAAAACTAATATTACCACATTTTACATGGGAAACCAAAAATGATTCAACTCAAATGTCAGTTTAAATTCATATATCTACCCAACCTATGATTACACCTCCTTTGGTGACTCCTCAAATGTCCAATGTGAAATAATAAAAGTGAAAATTCTATCCAAATTATAAAACTTTTACAAACTAAGGCTAAAAATATTGAGAAAGATCCAATGAAGTCTCCTTATGCTATTGATTTAAAGAGGTGTTGTATAATCCTATTACACCAAAAATATATTTGCACCCCTTGCTAACTAATTTATTTTTACCTAAGTTCACATTTTATGATGACATGGGTGATCTTGAACAATATATTTGATCTTTTTATGTGACATGTCTTCATTATGCCTCTAATAATAAATTTTTAACATAATTACTTTCAAGAAGCTTAAAATATTATGCTTTGTGGTGGTTGTATTATTTATCAACTCAATATTTAAATGCCTTAAAACCCCTTACATATCAATTTTTTTCACACTTCTCTATAATCATTACCAAAAGGGTTTCCTATGCCAAAATCACAAAAATCAAACAAGGAATCGAAGAAACTATTAGTGAGTATGTACAGATATATAATATTATGTTGGCTAATATTACCAATACTATGGCACATAAAGATCTTCAAAATATTTTTAAGAAAATTTTAATTGATCATTTACACAAGTCCAATGTATTCAAAAATTTGAAAAATTTAGATGACTTTATGGATTATTGTTCATAATCATGAAATGAAAATCATCTCATTGAACAAACTTAAATATGTATAAAATACAAAAATTATATCTACATCCAATACCAAGTTTTATATCAAACCAAGTTATAAGGTCAAACATCCTGATCCTATAAAAAAAAATCACAATGGTTAATGTGGTGTTACAAAAACCTAATCAATTTGTCTTATCCAATACACCATGGAGAAAATTTACACACTTGAGTATCCCAATTCATTACTACTATGGCTTATAGAAATTCATCTTATATCTCTCCCTCATTGTATATAGGCTTATATGAGTATACCTCTACCCTAAGTTTATGATTAAAATGTTTATTATAAATATCAATAAGGCCTTAGGTATTCTACAAAAAAATGTTTCACCTTGAAGTAAAAGATACAAGACATCATCAATAACCAAAAAAATACATTTGGTGATCCTCCAAAGGATTTAGGCTCACAAACTAGTGACCAACATAAACATAAAATCTTTAACAATATTTTGCAAGATCATTCAAATAAGGATCCACATGTGAAAATGGAATATAATGCATACCCTCTTCTATCTCATCATGATCACTGATTGGATTGGATTATTGGCACTTATACATGACATAAAACTCTTACGGTCCAAAGAACCTATATTAATTTTGATGATAGTGAGATAATAGACAATGACTCAAATATTCATTTTATATTCACTTGAGCATACCTTAATCACTAACCTATGCACAATGTTGTGATAAATAATCATGCAAGTAAAGATGTTTTTTCCATGACATTACTCACAAATCTATGTTATAAAAATCATGATTCACATCCTTTGACTAGGTTAGTTAGAGCATTTGATTGGACCTCTCAATAAGTTCTTGATTAGATTGATTTACCTTTATAGGTGGGTACCACTCTTGTGGTTACTACATTTTTAGTTATACCTTCCATGGGTGTCTTTGATATGTTATTGGGATGACCTTGGATACTTAAGATTCAAACACTACCTTTAATAGTACATAATTGTGTTAAATACATTCATGATATTTAGGTAATTATAGTTTCTATAATTCCATATTAACATCCTCTTGAGCAAGAGAAATTTGAACCCAATAAATAAATTATAAAACCTCCTAAGGTTAATATTATATAAAAAGGTAAGAAACATTCAATCCCCTTCACTAGGTGTCTAGTACTTGAGAGACCATTGCATCAAAAATACACATTGGGTTCCATAGAATCCTCATATACTACACACCATGCTTACATATCTAGAGCACCTACACATGTTATTATTAATTTTATTCCAAAAAAACCAAAGATTACTAAATGATGGGTTTAAGGAAGACCTAATCCTACTATTTATAATTCATAACCACATATTCCTACTTTACATATGCAAAGTATCACAGATACCACAATGTCAAATATCACACTTATACATTCTCTTCAACATTTCAGCAATTTATTACACCATGATAAAATTGGGGAGATATCTATGAGAATACTTTTTATATGATCATAGGATAGCCTTTTCCTTTCATATATGCTAAAACTACCAAGAAAATAAAAATTCAAAAAATATGCTTATTATTTACCTATACTATTATCTCCTTGGCATATATGTTAATGGTTACATGTTTGTAGATGCAATATTAGTATTTTATATATACACACATGGAATAAACAAATACATGATATCTACACTTTTAGCTGTTGGGGGAATCCACCTATTTGATCATGATACATCCAAGTTATATCATTTGATGGTCATTTTAAATTATCATGTTTGATCTCATATACTAAAAATGTATTTATACATGTTTATATATTTCATAGTGTACTAAAGTGTTATGTACTTAATGTTTTTTATTAGCACACATCGAGGGACTAGTATACTATTTTATGTTGGTTAATTATGCTTTCATGTATGCACTTCCTTGAGTGTATTGCCTTGATATTATCTTTATTTATTGATAATTTTAATATGATCCATTATTTGAGGCTTGTGTGCCTTTGTTTGTCTCTTTGACATTTGAAGATGTCATTTCTTTTTGTATGTTGGCATTTGAATAATTCATATCCCTTTGATTATGTGGAATTTGAACATACCAATATTTTTTAATCCCATTATATATATATATATATATATATATATATATATATATATATATATATATATATATATATATATATATATATATATATATATATATATATATATATATATATATATATATATATATATATATATATATATATATATATTGTTTTGATTTTTGAGTGCTCTTGTGTGTGTGACTAATTTATTGTTGAGCTTGTATTGTTACTATCTAGGCATTTTCATGATATACATCATGCATCTTAGGACTTGGTGTGATCACATTCCTTATGATTCAATTATATATTTACCTAGACATGTTCCATCTTTATGATACATGGTAATTTCACAATTTAAATGGTTATATTATCCTTTGGACCTAATGCAACCACCATTTGGTACTTAACTCACGTCAAAGGGGGTCATATCTATAAGGGTATGCCATGGAGAAATGAATTCAAATTTTTCATAGATTTAGATTTAGTGAGGGGCATGTTTTGGAAACATGTTCTCCAATTTTATTTATTAACATACCCAAATTACAATTGGATCATGTTTTGGAAACATGTCCCCTACATTAGCACTTAGACTAGTTCTCATATTTTGATCACAGTGGGGGAATGTTTTAGAAACATGTTATCCACATTGACACTTATATCAACTTTCATATATTTCCATATATAGTGGGATATTATTTTTTAAACATCTTATCCACACTTACATAGTTTTCATGTTAGCCAAATTACATGGTGATATGATTTAGATACACATTTTTTGGTAGAATTAAAAACATTAGTATCATTTTTATACATAATTTTATTATGAGACATATCTAAGGTTCATATGACATTAAATTTACACGCAATATTGAAAAATCAAATTAGTCTTAGATTTCAAACACTTTTAAGGACTATTATTACCCACTAGGTTGCACTTTTATGGACTTTATTAAGCCAATCTACTATAGTATTTGGTTCAATTTTTGGTATGGTTAAGGTGATTAAATCACTCAATATTGACAAGTTTATAGGTTGGACTAGATTTCATCATCTATCCTCACTAGTTTTATAGTGTGACTTGACTTAGTTCACTCACACTCACTAGGTTAAAAATATGATTGTGTTTCATTGATGATTTAATCTCAATTGTCAAGTGGTAACTCACCTTTTCTTCATGGTTGGGGATGTGCCCTCCAAAATCTCTCTCTATCTCTTTATATATGTACACTTTAAATATTTATGTTTTTCCTAATCTTATTTTCAATGATTCATAATGATACATATAATTTAAATAAAATTTCTAAAATTTAAGATGGTTTCAAAGATATACAAGTGCACTTTTAAAAATTGCTCTCTTTAAATTTCAATTATTTCAATGCTTTCAATTTTAGATTATATGCATTGATTATATATTGTAACATACTCTTGGTTGTAGTTCAGTAACAAGCAAATCACTCAAGTTGGACTCAAGCAAAGACAAGATGTGTTATAAACACCCAAGTATACATATATTTACCATAAACTAGCAATTTCATTACTATATTATATGGAGAGGAAAATATATATGCTATTTATGAATTATATATCACCTTAGTCTTGTATACTTGGAAAATACATATCATGGATGTACCTTCATCTTCAAGACCTTTCCCACTACAAAAATAGTTGCATACACTATCTCCCTATGTCTAATTACTTATTTATTAGTCTAACCTATGTTATTTTTATGACTCAGACATTCTACCTTTCAAAAAATGCTATAAACTTGCTTATCTTCCATTTCTACAAGTTTTGGTCTTGCACCTATTTTACAACTACCTAGACACTTGAATCCCAATCAGATGCCTACATTGATGTAAGTCTCCTATCCCAATGTAAGTGTTTAGTTCCCTATAGTTATATTAATGAAACATATTCTTATAGGTGTCTTAATTTATTGAATTTGAGATATTCTACAAATGTATTGGTATAAGAATGAGATCAATTTTGATTCATTCCCCACCTATCATGGACTTATAAATACATATAAACTCACAAGGCAACTTAAAAAAGCATTATATCAAACATTCAAGTGAATAAATATTCCCTATATTCTCATATTTCTATATTAGTCATGGGGATAACACATATATAGGTTTGAATTATTAAAGGAGCATTCCATGAGCAAGATTTACCAAGTTACAAGATAGGTCATTTTTATAGGTACTTATCACACATTTCATGCTTCACACACAAGCCAACATAAAAAGGAGAACTATATAAGTCTGAGGCCCTCTTTAGATTATTGGCTATGTAGCTAATGTTTATTAACAAAGGGGTCTTTGGGGTAAATTGGAACCATGTTCCCACTAACCCATTCTTACAATAAAAAATATCAATATGATGAATTATAGTTTTTTATTTGACAATGAGTGACATTCCATGACCTAGATTTGAATGCAATAGAGTGAATATGACATAAAACATATAAGTATCCAAGAGGTTAGATATAGTTTCATCAGGTATCCATACTAAACACCTATGTCCAAGTCATATAGTAGCAAAAACACAACCATCCTAGGTCGATGAAAGTGTTTGTGGCTACTAAGGTCAAAGTTCAAGAATCAAGTGACTATTTTACAATCCATATCTACTCAAATTTATACCTATTCTAGATCCAAATATATATTAGTATCAAAACTAACCAAGTGTCATGTTTTCATTGTTACTAAAATATATAACATAGTTTTACTTTCCATTATTATCATATATCAGGACAATAAAATCAGTATATGTTTATCCAAGTTTCACAAATAATTGGCCTACTTAAGAGATAATCTACCATCCTTGTGCCCTAGGCTATCTCTTACCCCTTTTACCCTACATTTCACATATCTATATTTTAGGTTTAAATATATAAAAAATAGGATGGGATGAAATCATAATGCCTATGAAATTTCAACATGAATGGGAAAACATACTTACAAAATCACACAAAGGAATTATTGGTGAACATAATAGTGGAAAATGAACCTCAAGCAAAGTTCTATTGGATGGACTGTCATGGCCCACCCTTTTCTAATATTCCCGCATTTATGTTCATCAATGTAATATTTTTCAAATATTATTAAAAATAAATGCAATGGATAAGATTTCATTAAGATTGGTACTTTGTTTAGCACAATTTGAAAAATGGCCAAGGATTTCATTGGACTCATTAAACTAGTAACAAGAATATCTCAAGCAAGATTTATTATCATAGACACATAATATCTAAGACAATAGGCTAAGATTGTACCCATAAAATACAACAACATAAAAAGACATCAAAATTTATATACGATAACATCATTACATGTTTTGGATGTCTATTAATCTTTATGAATGACCATGGAAAACACTTTGTGAATTCAAAAATTATCGTACTCCTTAACCACTTTTGGATCAATCACAACAAAACTAACACTACCATCTACAATCTAATGGAACATATAAATAATTTATTAAATTTATCTATAAATTATTAATAAAAATATGTAATATAAATGTGGTGGACTAGGACTTTTAAATACTGACAATAATCTAGGTGTACCATGCAATGCATAAATGATTAACCAACTATTTCTCATTTCAACTAGTCTATGAGCTGGAAGTATTGAATCCAATAAATATCATTGTACCAAATTTAAGGTTAGAAGAGGAATTTAAAATCAAGAAAGACCATTCACTCCATGAAATTATGTTTCGACTAGAATAGCTAGATGAAAAATGATTTATAAATGCATACAACCAGACACAAGAAAAGAGAGGCCAAAAATACTTACATGAAAAAAAACAAAAATACAAATAATTACATGAAGGAGACTACGTATTACTATATGATTTGAAATATAATAAACCATTGAAGTTTATAATATGATTGATAGGACCCTACATAGTAACACAAATTCTGTTGACTAGCATAACCAAGATTAAAACATTAGTAAGAGTTAAACACTCAGGGTTTTTCAATGGAGAATGCCTAAAACTATATAGTATGGTATACCAAAAATCAATACCTTAGATAAAATAAAAATCCAAGGAATATATACATATATATCATGTTGGAAATTGATAAATGGCAACTTGTGAAAAGAAATAGAAAAAAAATATATCAAGTAAAAAACCATGAAACGATGGATTTTGGAAAGAACAAAAATAAAATCTAAAGTTGGAAACTAGAAAATGATAACTTATGAAAATAAAAAAATAAAAAAGAGAATCACAAGTTGAAAAGTGATAAATGGCGTCTTATGGAAAGAAAAGGAAAAAATAAAATCTTAAGTTAAAAAATGGTAAATTGTGACTTAAAATTACCACTACCATCTACAAGTTAATGGCACATATAAATAATTTATTAAAGTTATGTATAAATTATTAAGAAAAATATGTAATATAAATATGGTAGACCGGGACTTGTAAATACTGACAATAATCTAGGTGTATCATACAACATATAAATGATTAACCAATTATTTCTCATTTCAATTAGTATATAAGTTAGAATTTATGAAGCCAATACAAATCACTATACCGAGTTTGAGGTTAGAAGTGGAATTCAAAATAAGTAAAGGCCATTCACTCCATGAAGTTTTTTTCAACTAGAATAGCTACATGGAAACTTGCTTATATATGCATATAAAAAGACACAAGAAAAGAGAAACCAAAAATAATTGCATGAAAGAAACCAAAAATACAAATAATTTCATGAAGGAGACTATTTATTAATATATGATATGGAATATAATAAACCATTAAATTTTATAATATCATTGTTAGGACCCTACATAATAACATAAATTCTATTGATTAGCATAGCCAAGATTAAAATATTAGTAAGAGTTGGCCAGTAAGGGTTTTTTAGTGGAGCATGACTAGAATTATATAATATCACATACCAAAAAATCAATACCTCAGATCAAATAAAAATCCAAGGAATTATATATATATATATATATATATATATATATATATATATATATATATATATATATATATATATATATATATATATATATATATATATATATATATCTTGTGTTGGAAACTGATAAATGATATCATGTCAAAAGAAATACAAAAATAAAATATCAAGTAAAAGAATCATGAAACATGGCTTGTGGAAAGAGGAAAAATAAAATCTCAAGTTGGAAACCAGAAAATGATAACTTATGAAAATAAAAATAAAAAAGAGAATCACAAGTTGAAATGTGACAAATGGTGGCTTGTGGAAAGAAAAATGAAAAATGGAATCTCAGGTTAAAAAATGGTAAATGATGACTTAAAGATAAATGAAATACAAGAATACAAAAGCAACATGGGAAGAGTACTAATGGTATTGTAAATCCCACTAGGAAAATTTATCTAGGATGTGTGAGTCTAGCGATGATATCACGATGTCCTATACTAGATGTCTAATATTATGAGTCATTTGAACATGCTACAAATACCTAGGTAAAAATATTGATGATGGATAAAATAAAACACATACAATAAGAATAACAGACAAAAATAATAAAGGGAAATATTCAAGTGATGTAAGGATCTAACCCAAAAAATTCATGACATTAAAATAAAAATATACATTAATTAGATAAAATGTACATTCTAGTTACATAAATCATTGGAAAACTTAATTTACAATAAATCTAGATAGGTTATGTTTGACATATGAATTGAAAGAAATAAATGAAGGGTGGTAGGAATAAATTTATATAAATAAAATTTCATGACTCTTTTTTATTGACAAACTTTTCAAGAACCCATGCTTTGTCAAAATTAATCTACATCATAACGATTATCAATAATGTAAACAAAGAGAGTGACAATGGAAAACCCACAATTCATTGATCAAAGAGAGTTGTTCATTCCAAAAGCTAAACATTTTCCCATGAATACCTCACATAAAACCCTTGGGGATAATTTTCATTCATATTGTTAAAAGTAGGGAAATTAGAGGATTCATTCTGCTATATCTATGAAAATATCTTAGAATTTAATCACATAAGGGTGGGTACATAGCATTTTGATATCATTTAAAAAGTTATATAATAATCATTTTAAATCTATTACCAAACCTAGATCCATTCAATGAATGAAGTTTTATGTCTTGGATAAATTCCAAACATTTTATCTATTTAAAAACATTATTAAAATCTTACTCACCTAACTCCCCAATGGTATATGGTTCTTATAACAACCACAAAACATAACTGTAAAATACATTAAAAGAGTCATATGGTTGGTGAACGAAGGAAAACACATCCAAAAAAAATGATAGTAATGGTTCTCCTACAGGAAAGGATGTCTCCCAATGCTTAGGTGAAATTGAAAATAAGAAGGGAATCACCATAGCATCAATAAAGGACCCAATATTTTAGTACACAATCAAGGTAGTAGGAGGGAATATATACTTCACTAACAGTTGAGGATTTCACTATCTTGAAAAGTGTAATGGTTTCATTCTATATGATCTCCAAATACTAAATATAATATCTACCAATGTATACTAGATCAATTGAATTTGAACATCGATAAGATTGAATTGGGTAAGAAAGATTTATACCATGGATCTCTACTCATACATTTAGCTATGTATTATACCAATACACTTCAGGCATAGAGGGAAAATTTCAATGGGCTCAAGACAAATCCATAGGGGAAAAATTAAAACAAATATGGATTCCACCATACCCCAATACCAAATTATATCCCTACTTACATGGGGAGAAAACCTCAAGAAAACATTGATCCTAAATTCCATATTTCACAAGTAATTGTCAAAATATGCTCCACTAAATTCCTTTTCAGAGTCAATACCGACTTCATTTGCATCTTACCCTTTTGAGATGCATATATGTTTTCCCCCAATTTCGATATGAATTTTCAATTGAAAATGTTGCTAAAATTATCTCTATCATCCACTCATTCCCCAAGGCCTTCAGGAAGCCCAACATACCCAACATTAATGCAACTTTATATGAAATTATTGTAGAAACACATGGCCAACCACAAGGAATAATCCAAGTCAAAGAAGAAGAGGATGAAACAACAACACAATCTATGGGACATAATCCAAATGTTCTAATTGTAGTGATCCTTACCAACCCATTCAAATTTGAGTTCATATCTTATAAAACAAAGGAATTACTTAGCACATAAAAAACTTAATGCATTTAACTATTTTCATAATATACAAGGCCAATAGATAGTAGGTTACCATAGATGAGTCACACAAAAGGAGAAAAACATGTCAAAATATAAAATAATAGAGATTCTACCTCAAAAAAGATAGAAACAAAAAGGAAAATAATTATGCTTTAATATTCCTAAGTTGGCCCCAACCAAGAAACACTCACAACTCCTTGTATTTGATGCATACAAGAATAAGATGATTAAACATGAGATTAAATAAAAACTATGGAGTGAGTTCCCATAGAAGAAGAGGAGTTAACATATGTAAAGCCCCAAAAATATCAACAAAAATAAATAGAAATTAAAGCAACACTAGAGAAAACCATGACCATAGCATTAGCTAATTCACAACATGAAGTAGACACAACACTCACTAAATTGAAATGACTCAAGGTGGAATAAAAACTACAAGCCAAGGAAAAATGGGAGAAAATGAACAATAAGAGAATGAAAAATAATGAAAATGAAAGGAAGAAGAGGAGATGGAGAAAAATTAAAAACTAAACTAGGAAAATAGTGAAAACTAAATACTAAAGAAAGAAAAAAAAAAAAGATAAAAAGTTATAAAAAGATAAAAAATCAAAATCAAAAGCTGAAGTAAAACATAGGGAGGTGGAGAATAATCCACATAGAAATTTGAAGCCATAAATAAGGTAACAAAAGAATCCACATAGAAATATGAAGCATAAAATAAGGCGACAAGAAAAACCACCCATGAAACATAAGATGATAAGAATAAAGTGAAAGAATAAATAATAAAAAATGTGAAAAATAAAAGAAGAAATTAGTAGATGAAGTGGAACAAAAAAACACAAATAGACAAGAACAAGGCAGTAGTAGAATCCATAATAAAAGTAAAATAAACAAAGAATAAGACATTCAAGGAAGAGAATGAAAACAATAATAGCTCTATAAATACATAAAATAAGTGGCATCCTAACTCACTCCATCACCCATCCCCCCACAACAAATCACTCCACCATCCATATCCCAAATGACCATCATTGCCCAAATCAAATAAATTCTCTCCAAAAGATAGAATATCAACACCCTTTAATTGGATTGAAATATGTTGGAATCCACACTAATAGGGACCAACATCCATCTCAATAAATTAATTATGATACATAAGAAAAAAATGGGAACCATTTTTCATGAAAGTGTAAATCAATATTACACGCAACATTATGTTTTTCTAGAAAAGGTGACGCAAAGAATAATACTCAATAATTGTAAGGTACATCAACAATATGACATTGATACAAATTGGATGCTATAATAAATCTTAGAGGATACAATCTAGAATATAATCAAGCACCAGGCACTCTCAAAGACCAAGAAGTAAACAATAATAAAAAACATGGTTGAATATTTCAAATTTGAACAACAAACAAAAACATTTGTGGAGAACTCCTAACATCAACACATAGTCAAAAAGAATATTTATTCTCTTCAAATATTTATTATAGATGTTTCTATATATTTTACATTTACTTTAGGATGGTTGGATGGAAACATAAATAGAAATAAATCCCTAGATGCTTTGGAAGATGAATTAAATCAATTTGTTGTGCAATATGACATTACTAGATAACCAATTAGAGAAAAATGAAAATGGTTACTAGATTTGGGGTATCAATTTTGTGCCAAAAATCAATAATGGTCATACCCCATCATCAATCTAGATAAATATAGTGAAATAATCAATGCATTCATGAAGTAGAGTTGGTAACAATGAAGATAAAGATGTTTTATAATCTAATTGATAGTTAGATCTCAAAAAATAATATCACCCAACTTGTTAATGAGAATATTTTGTTAAAATAAAAATCATAATGGGCAACTAGATAACTCACAATTTGAAAATATTTTTGTACCATCCCCACTAGGATATATCTAAAAAGATGTGATTTTATTTTTAAATTTAAATACATATACTATAGTTAGATTACACCACGAGATTCTAACCAATGATCATATAAAATATTCCAAGTTTGATAACTTTAAATGAGGTATATTGCATCTTACATCCCTAATCACTATCAAATTGAAACACATCATACCAAATATAGAAAGTATTTACAATCTTATATCTATGACTAGTATAATTATACAATTACTATTGTTAATGTACTATAAGTAAATGATTATAAATCATAAAGATATTGTTTTCAATAATAAATACTATATAATGTGCAAATATAAGATACATGGCTCCACAGAGCATGACTTTCTCAAAACTCTAGTATCTATGGCAATCTCAAGTGTCATCTCCAAGTAAGTACTATTGTGGGGAGGGATAGCATCATCCGAGCACTTTTCCAAACCAACCATGGACCAATGATCCCTCACACAATATCCCATTAGTGAATGTCACACCCTTCATAGATTTGTAGATAGTAATGGTACGAGAATCCACAAAGACAAGTTAATACCCATGTATACCATAAATAAATCCATTATAAAAATATGTAGTGTATCATAAATAAATCCATTATAACACGATATCACAAAAACATGTAAACCATACACATGAAATGATAATGTCTAACTCACATTACTTTGGCCAAAGTTTTCAATAGTTAATGATATCTAGGATCAGTTAATTTCAAACACACCACTTGATTGGATTACCTTCATCTAGCATTGTGATGCTAGTAAGCTATTGATGTCCATCTCACTACTTACACATAATCAAAAAAGTGATATTGGTTTATCATAAATATAATTAAATATTTTTATATACTATATCCTACTAGCAAACATATACATGTTGAGTATATAAATAATTGAAATGTATACATTTAGGCTATGAAACATATGAATAAATCTACATAACATTGTTTAACACAAATAACAAGAATAAAAACTAAATTTATATCATCTAGGTATAATGTATGTCTAAATTTAAATTTTCTAATTACTATAATTAATTTCCAATAAAGGTATTCTATGACACCCCATAATATCATAGTTCATAATCACTAAAATATAAATCACTAGTCAACAACATCAAGAGACAAATACTTTGAAGTCCTAATTTCACATCTTTTATTATATTCTAGGAACTATGTTCATAATATATGGTTGGTGTCCTATTCTCCCAAAGTCTAGGCATAGTTATAATAATCAATATATTTATAGACTCACACCATAGAACTATGATACATACTACAGAGGTATTTTCACTTGTTCACATTAATACAATAATTTCCATACAAATGTAATATAGATAGTTTCATTAGCAAGTTAAAGGGATCACAATATGCATATCAATAACTCAAATAAATAAATAAAATTACTCTTGAGTTACTATATTTTTCCAAGTATCGAATATTTAAATGAGACTGGTTATACTATTAGAAATAGAATACAAAACCCTCACCAAGGTCAGAATATGACCATATAATTGGTTTAGACATTTTGATCCATACAACATATAATCATCAATTATATATCTACATATTATAATCATATGACTCTCACTATTATCATTTTCATATAAGCATAGATAAATGCAAATAGTTACACTTATTGTCTGTATAATTATTCAGATATATGTAAATAACTATATTATCCAGATAAAGTAAAGTATCTATATAACTATAAAATTAGTAAATATTAATTTAACTGTATCATCCATGTTGTTTATGTTTGGTTTTATCAAATTTTTATTTCAATTATCTAACCATGACTAGATAAATCCCTTGGTTAAGAATATTTGATTCTTTCTATATTAACTAATAGAATAATTGCATGTTCATATGCAATTACTATACAAATTTGCAGTCCAATAAAAAGACATACATTCTACAGACCACATATGGATAGCAATAATAATTTGGTCACATAATAAAATCAACTTGTAGCTTAGGAGAATATTTGAATGAGTTAGATATATAACAAAATATATTAATATATTTTTATCTATTGAATGCCAATATACAAATCACCAGTTCATATTTTTACAAAAATATCGAATTCAAATCTCCATATACATATTCACTACCTATATTCCTCAGCACATTTATAATATTATGAATATATATTTCTGATTTGGCATGCATATATTACAATTGCATTTTCCATGGCTATATACATACATACATATAGTATATATGTGTGTGTATATATTAACACACACACACACACACACAAAGATATATGTGTGTGTGTGTATACATACATATATACATGTATATATATACATACATATATATGCACACATACACACACACACACACACACACACACACACACACACACACACACACACACACACACACACACACACACACACACAAGTATGTATGTAACACTAATACAACAAAATAAACTAAATCACCAATATTTAGTTTAATCTTCCCAATATATAGACTGACTTCCATATGCATATATCAGGTACATTTAAATCACTAAATTTTGAATCCCTAGGTTCAAATCCTTGAAATTATATTCAACATTAGATTGAATTTCCAAATTGCCTCATATCTTGAATATATGTATTATGCATTGGATATGTTTATATGTAATAAATTATGCGTATAAATATGCCATCTAAATCGCAACTAATAGTGAATTTCCAAATTGCCTCACTCATATATGGATCGCTTCACTTCTTTTATTTATTTATGGATTTATGTATGATGGATTTCTATGTTTTTACTTATGTATAAAATAATTTAACTCACTAAATATATTCATCAAAGCACCATTTTTGGGTAAGTAGCTTGGACCCACTTGAAATATTATCAAATATAGTAGTATAGTCATTGCATTTCTTAGGTGTAATCCATGTCACACTAGTTCATATATATTATGAATTTAATTTAATCTCTATAATATATACATATCGAACGTCTACTAAACCTAATTCTTTGTATTTTAATTTTTTTGAAATTCACTATAAGATTTAACATGATTATAAAGAATCGAATTCCTTTGCCTTCCTAGGAGATGTTCCGGTTGTTATTTCTTTTCTGATTTCCCTTTCTTTTGTGTTTTCTATCTCTTTTTTCCCCTAAAGTGAATTTTCTTCCATTTTTATTTTTTCCTCTTCCTAGTATGGTACATCTCCTTTCCTTATGTCCCTATATTATTTTGTTTATTCCCTTTACATGAAAAAGGGGTATGGCTTTTTTGTATTTAAAGATGGCTTCCTCTCCATGAAAATGCATCCCTATTACTCTTTTATTCAATTATTTCTAAGTATGACATGCTTTTCTTTAAAATTATTCTTTTCCTTTATTTATTTTATGCCAGGGTTTATATTTTTGTTTTTTCCCTCTATATTGAATCCTTTTTAATCTTATTCCACTTTTTTTTTCTTATTTTTATATTTCTCAAATTATCTTAATAATAAATAACTATTTAATACAAAAATTATCCATAATAATTTAATATAAACTCTATAGTCATAACCACATAAAATTAACTCTAAACCATCACTACACTAAGCTAACCATGTGTAAATATTATCTAACTGCAACTAGCATTAAAATAAACTATGCAAACCTTCAGCTTATGCACCTAACATGTCCTAAATAATATGGTGTATGTAAGGTTCTAGCTAATTTCTTTATCTTTTCCCAACATCTCCATCTACGTCACCCACTCTGATAATGCTCTCTCTCTCCATCACATTTTGAGGGATGAGTTCTCCTACATCAACCTCACAACAAACAAGTAGTTAGACCATACATCATGATATAGATACATTATAAAATATTACTAAATTAATAAATCAACATGATCATAATGTAAATATAAATTATAATTATCTCATAAAATTATAAACAAAGAAATATTCAATTGTCCCATAACATCATATATCTCAGAGCTTAGTTAAAAATAACCAAATCAAATTTGTCAACTATAAATATCCATGGATAATCAAATATTTTGCTTAGCAAGGAATCAGGATATAACATCTTTCCCCCTAAATCTAGTCATCATCCCAAATGCCTCTTATTCAAACATAAGTTTTGAATTAAAAATATTGTTCAACAAAAAAATAACATAGTGTAAAGTATCAAGTCAATAAAATAAATGTGGAAATCACCTATAGAACTCATTATAGTCCTCCCAAGTAGTGCTATCCTAAGAGTATTAGTCCCACTAGATCTTGTACTATGATATCTCTCTATTATGCAAATGAAGTTTGTGAGTGTCATTTACTCTGATTGGTTCTACCATGACCACCCCACGATCTAGAAACTACAAAGCATTCTAATCTAACACATGTGTAGGATTAACTATATACTTTTTAAGATAAGAAACATGGAAGATATTATGCAATATACCTATGGCTAGTGGTAATGCAAGACTATATGTTATAATATCTACTACCTATAACACCTTGAAGGGTCCCACACATCTCAGTGATAATTTTGTTGACTTCTTGAATTTAATCGATGTCTTATACAACTTAATCCATAAGAACACTTTATCACCTATAGAATACCACATGTCTATCCTCTTCAGATGAGCATAAATATTCTACTTATCATTAGCCTCTACCAATCTCTACATGATAATCTAACTTGCTCTTCCATTTATGAAAGCATCTCAGTTCCAAAGACTACCCTATCCTCTAACATGTCCTAATTGATTGGTGTCATATACCTTCTTCCATACAAGGACTCAAATGGTGCCATCTTCAAATTTGATTGGTATGAGTTTTTTTTATGAAAAATTTACCAATATAAATTAATATTCTCATTTGTATTATTGATCCATGAAATACATATGAATAATATACTCTAACACTTGATTAACTCACTTAGTCTGACCATTAGTCTATAGGTAATATGTAGTGATAAAGTTTAGTTGCATACCCAAAGTTGAATTTAGAGTTACCTAAAATCTAGAAGTTATCTTCAGATCATGATCTAAAATGATCTTCTTTGTAAATCCATGAAACCTATACACTTCTTTTCCAAACATATTCGCAAGAGTAGGTACATCTTCTATCAAATTTATTGGTATAAAATGAGCCACCTTGGTTAGTTTGTCAACTACTACCAATATCATATCATGTCTATTTTATGACATTAGTAAACCTTAGACAATGTCCATACTGGTCACTTTCCACTTCTATTCTAGTATATCATGCAAATATAATGGCCTAATTGGATGCACATGTTTATCTTTCACTCACTGACACTCCAAACAATGTGACACATAGTCTGGTACATCTTTGTTGATTCCCTTCTAGAAATACAATGGTCTAAGCTCAACCATGACCTTGGTTACTCTTGGATGTCCAAAATATGGGGCATTATGTAGTTATTTTAACACTATGCTCCATAGATTATCTTTATTTGGCACATACATCCTTCCATTATAATATAAAGGACCATCACTCTCAAATCTAAATCCTTTATACCGAGGATTTTGAGAATATTTTGACAGTGTTTTTTTGACTTGATCATAAATTTCATCTTCTGGCAAGAATTCAATCACTCAATCCTTGAAAGTACTCCTTATAATAGCCATGACTTCTATGTACCTTTATGACTTAGGGTATCAACTACTCTATTTTCCTTTCCATTGATATAGTTGATATCAAAATCATAATCAAACAATAACTCAAGCCAACATCTCTAAGGAGCATTCAACTTCAATTGGATGAAAATATACTTGAGTCCCAAGTTATCTATCTTAAGCTCAAACAATTTTTCAAAAAAGATGTTGCCAAACTTGTAAAGCATGCACAATTATTGCAAGTTTTAGGTCATGTGGGACATAGTTCATCTCATAAATTTTTAGCTTCCTTGATTCAGAAGCCACTACTGTACCATCCTCCATAAGGTCTCCTCCTGGTCCATCCCTTAATGCATTTGTGATCACTAAAAATTGACCATTGGGGTCAGGAACTCTTAACATTAGTACTAAATTAAGCCATATTTTAAATTCCTAAAAAGCTACTTCAAACTTTTTTGACCAGATGAGTCTTTGGTTCTTCCATTGAGAATAGGTAATTGGATTATCTATTTTAGACCAATTTGAAATGAACTTCTTTTAATAGCTTGTTAATTTTATGAAACTTTTTACCTCATGCACATTACTTGGCACTAGCAATTATGTAATGGCTCCTATCTTTCCCATATCTACTAATATACTATCTATAGAGATAATCTGTACCATATGTTACACTCTATCCTTGAAAATTTTGCACTTAGATAATTTTTCATACAACTTGTGCTTCCACAATCACTGTAGAACTAGTTCTAGATGTTGAAGGTGCTCCTATTCATTCGTAGAGTATATAAAAATGTCATAAAAAAGACCAAAATAATGTGATCTAGGTAATCTCTGAACACACTATTCATGAGATTCATAAATTCTACCAGTGCATTAGTCAATCCAAATGGTAACACTATGAACTCATAATGCCCATAACGAGTTCTAAAATTTGACTTCAAGATATTCTCCTTCCTAATTCTCACTTGATGGTATTTGGATCTAAGATCAATCTTATAAAAGATCATTGCTCTCCACATTTTATTGAAAATATCATCTATACGAGGTGGTCGATAACTTTTTTTAATAGTTGCCTTGTTCAACATTTTATAATCAATGAAAAATCAAAGAGTTTCATGCTTCCTGACAAAGATAAATGGTATACCCCAAGGTGACACACTTGGCCTAATCAACCCATTTGATTATAGTTCCTAGATTTGAGCCTTTAATTCAACCAATTTAGTGGTTTTCATCCTATATGGTGCCTTAAATTATGGTTCCAATCCAAGAAGAATGCTGATAGATAAATTGAGCTCACGTCTAGGAGGCAATCCCGACAACTCTTCTAGAAACACATCATGAAAATTACTAATGAATGAATAATCTTTGAGAGATGGTTCCTTGGGTTCCTCCATTTCATTAGTCTTGATGATAAACTATTGGTACCCTTTTCCTTTGGCCCTCTTGAGTTAAATAATAGAAATATGACTAATCTTAAACTCTCTTTTCTCACCCTAAATTTGTGTTTGTTTCCCAAAATCATCTAGAAACTTAACATTATTCAATTAAAAATCAACTTTGGCCTTATGTTTTTCAATCCAGTTGACTCCTAAGATCACATCAAATGATCCTAGTGGTATTACATATAGATCCATTGCTATTATGAATTCAGGAAACCTAATATATTCTTTAACTAAACACTTGTCAACCATGACTTTTGAGTCATTCCCATACTATATTGACCATGCATTTTACATCACTCTATCTCTTCTAGATAACTTACTAAGAATTATATGAGCTATACAAAAAAAAATTATCCCTTATATCTATCAAAATGGAAATTGGATGTTTAAATAAAGTACCTAACAATTCTGAGTGATACTTGTAATTTGGACTTCTAATTATCCACTCATGCATGGAATACGCTACTAAAAGCTACCCTATTAAGGATTAAGACCCTAGTTCTTTTATTGTCCTGAGTATAAATATGAACATAGTGGTCATATACATAAATGAAATAACCTCTAGGTGGTCCTATGCTATCAATCTCTTAGTTTCCCTTGAAATCTGTTTTGAAACTAGTTTCCAATTTCTTATTTCCTAAACCATCATTGAATTTGGCATTTTGAATTTTGAACTACTTCCTAGAGTATCCACTCCTTAGTTTCCAATTATTATTTTTGAAAGTTGACTTATAACTTTGACACTTTTTCTTAAATTTATCCCTAGCCTATACAAGAGTCTTTAGATTTTATTCCTATTTGACTGCCTTCTCAAAGACCTAGTCCATGGTAGAAAGTCCTTGAATATCTACCTCTCCACTGATCTAGGGTCTCAATCCTATGACAAAATTTTTGATCCTAAAAATATCATTTGCTTGGTATTAAGTTACATACTTAAGAAGTTTGGTGAAATTTTCTAGTATTCATTCACTGATAAATCTCCCTACTTTAAATTCTAAATATCTATTAAATTCTTATCAAAGTAAAGCTATGGAAATCATTATGACTTGAATAATGTCACAAACTCCCAAGTAGCTATTGTCAAGTTAAGGTTCATTTCCAACTTCTTGTTAGCCCACCATGTAGCTTCCTCACCATATAACTAGTATGCTTTCCAAAATAATTTGGTGACCTCAGAATAGATTCAAATCTTGGAATTCTTATCCAATTTTTTTATCCATGTTTCAGTTTTGTCACCTAGAAAAGTTCCATCAAACTTAGGTGGACTCACCTTTTTCATATGCCTATCAAAATATATAGCTACATGTGCTCTTCCATCCTAAGGATTTTCCTATTCAACATGATGCTCTTCAATTTCTTCCTAATGTTCTTCCTCTGCATATCCATGAAATTCCTACTTTAGGGCTATAATCTGATCCCTAGTATTGTTCATGACTATGAGAATCAGATCTAACTTTGATGCTTGCTTCATGGCATATTAGTTAGGATCAAATTAAGGATTAATGTCATTTACATTTGATGGACCCTCTATAGATACTCTATATTTCACCATCTCTTTTTTGGTAAACATATATATATGAAAGCATTAGTAGACTCAAACAGTCCTAGAGTTTGAGCCATAACTCTATTACTACATTTAACATCCCCACTAGGATCTATCTATAAATAAATTATTTTTTAAAATTTAAACACATATACTATAATTAGATTACACCATGAGAATCTAACTAGTGATCATATAAAATATTATAAGTGTGATAACTATAAATGAAGTATACTTCATCATACATCATTGATCACTATCAAATTGAAACACATCATATTGAATAGAAAAAGTATTTACAATCTTCTAGCCATGACTAATACAATTTTATAGCCACTATTGTCAATCTATTATAACTAAATGATTACAACTCATGATGATATTAATTTCAACAACAAATACTATAAAATGTACAAATATAAGATACATGGCTCAATAGAGCATGAATTTCCTAAAAATTTAGTATCTATGGTAATCTCAAGTGTCGTCTCCAAGTAAGTACTATTGTGGGGAAGGAAAACATCATTCGAGCACTTTTCAACACTAAGCATGGACCAAAAATTACTTGCACAATTGCCCATCATGGAATGCTCCTCTCTTCATGGATGAGTAGATATTAATGGTGTGGGAATTTAGAGAGACAAGCTAGTACTCATGTGCTGTATGATTTCTAAAAACATGCAGTGTGTAATAAATAAATATGTTATAACATGATATCCAATAAACATGTAAACCATACACATGAAATGACAATGCATAACTAACATTAATTTGGCCAAAGTTTTCAATTGTTAATGATCTCTAATATTAATCAATTTGAAACATGCCACTTGATCAAATTGCCTTCATCTAGCTTTGTGATGCTAGTAAGCTAGTGAAGTCTGTCTCACTAGTTACATATAATCAATAATGCAAGATTAGGTTATCATAAATATAACCATAGATTTATAAAAATTATCTCCTATGAGAAAAAATATACATGTTAGGTACATAAATAACTAAAATGCATACATTTAGTCCATCAAACATATAAATTCATCTCTGCAACATTATTTAACACATAAATAACAAGAATAACAATTACAACTTATACCAATTGGGTATAATGTATATCTAAATTGAAATTATCTAACTACTATAAGTAATTTCTAATAAATTTATTATATGAAATCCCATAATATCATAGTTCACAATTACTCAAATATAAACAACCAAGGCTCACTTTAAGATCCATGATGGAAACCCCTTGATGGGGCATACCAAAATCTTCACCAAATTATGCAGAAATAATAAACCATATGCAAAGACAATATTTAAAGACAATAACAATCTTATACTCTCAATTCTCTACTTAATTCAATATAAACATATTATAAATATATAGGAAACTCCTCTCCTAAAATATAGGGGAGTTACAAACAACTCAACCCAAATACATGAGTTGGTTTATCAACACCAATCACATATAACAATATAATAACTAATACTAATCATAATATTGTTATATAAAAATATTCTAATTACTTATTAATTATTAACAACTTATTACTATTTATCTCTTGGTAAATATAAAAACTAACTTATTTTAAAAGCTATTCTTAACATTCCCCCCATAGTTTTAACATTTTGCAAAAATATTCACACTCTTATCTACAGTACTCTCACCTATTGTAGCATGCCTATCTATGTGGCTCATGACCTTAATATAAAGAGAGCCTCCCTCCTCCCATGGTTTTATAGGTTTACCACAAGCCTTGACATGAATAGAACAACTAGAAATGTATGCCACCACATACTCTTAGGTCTACATAAAACTAACACAATCTAGTTGCACATGACCACTATATATGAAATAATGCATCTCACATTTAATTTATGTGACCGTAATGGATGTGTTACTAAGGGTCATCTCCATAAAGAAGTAAGGTAGCCATGGATCTTTGTAGTAGCTACTCTCCTAACTATTACCAAAATCCATAAATTGACTTAAACTGAATTATCATAGGTTTTCTAGATCTCTACCACAAACCTTTTCAAGATCCATAATCTAACTTACATTGATGATTTTGTTATTTCATAATGTTTTTACATTAGGGAATCATGTTTTGATTTTCGTACAAATTACATATCATGAACATGTATTATTCTTTTATTCTTAATTTGTAAAAACACAATGGAAAATAAAAAACACACCATACTATATATGCCACCACATCATTGGTTTGGCCCCATCGTTGGTGACTGATGAAAGGTCATTTAAAGACTTCCTTCCTCTATGTATCCTCTAGCCTCCAGTATATCATTGCTTAATAAATTTATCAAAGAAGCTTAGGTACATGATGTTTTCAAGGACCGCCCTACCGCCCCCCACCCCCCACCATAATGTGAACAATGTGTATAAGCAAAAATGCATCCGTACAACAAAGGAGTTAACTTTGATGGTTGATCAAATCTTAATACTTAAATTTTAATATTGATATACAATAGACTCTTAAAAAAATGATGTTAGAATAATGAATATTTAAGCTTACCTAGGGTTAATAGGGTAAGTTAATTATTACCTAGGGTTAATTTTATTTACCTAGGTTAATTTGTTTTTTGTTGAGAATCTCTCAACAATATATTTGTCTGTAGTATTTGAAACTAATAGTTTGTTTTCTCTATTTTGTAATCACTACAAATAGTTTGTTGTCGTGAAACAAACTATTTGTATTATATATACTTTACAATCTATGAGAAAATAATGAGAGATTAATGAGAGAATACAGAGAATTTATAGGATTATCACCTATTTTTTAAGTGTGAGAAATTTATTTTATTCTCTGGTATTATTTTTAGGTTATTTGTTGTGGGTTTTTTCTCCTAGATTGATCCTATAGATCCTGTGTATCTCTTGCTCATTCTTTCATGCTATCAGAGCTTGGAGTTCCTATTGAAGATCCTCTTCCCTAAAATTTTTTCATCTATTAACACAATCAAAAACATTATTTTATTGATGTGTTATAGATATTTGTTATTCTCTCACATTTTGGTTCTTGTTTACATGTTTTTTTTGGAAATTTATGTACTTTATGCTCATTAATGACAGTACAGATTTCCAAAATCAGAATTTTTTTCACAGGGGCATAGAAAATCTAGTCAAGAATCTATTTCAATTTGAATTTTTTCATTCCATGCTGGTCGTACAGCTCTTTCCTTCAAAAATTGGCTGACTGGTTCTTTTTGGCAGACTGCAGTACCTGTACGGTTTTTTGATGTGGCAGATTGTACGGTTGACTTTTTTGAAATCTGAGACTTGTTCATGAAATCTAACTATGCTAGCTTTCATTCCATATAAATTAGTATAGATTTGGACTACGCTGTATAGTGTTTTGGAAGGTTAAACTAGGAATTAAAAAAATTGTTTTAGTCTGTAGCATAGTCGTATGGTTTCATCCATTTTGAACGCCTTCTAATGCATAAAATCAAAATCTGATAATTTTATGTGTTAGCAGACTTCCTAGGCTTTCATTTCCTTTGGGAAAATCTTTTGGAGCCAATTTTGCATTTGCTGAGAGGTGTTTTCCTTGGCCTGTGTTTACAAATTTCTCAAAATTTTCCCTGATCACCACACCTTGTTGGAATAAGAGATTAATTATGATAAAGCCAAAGATTATTCAATATTTATCTCACACGTGTGAGTCATTTTGGCTTATTTTTTATTAATTTCTTAATCTTAGTGGTTTAAATGCAAGTCTCTAGCTTTAAAAGTACAAATTTGACTTTGCTAAAGTGGCTAGAGGTATTTTGTTAAAATTTTTAAGGGAGGAAGTCTTGGGGTCAAATCCCCCTACATTTTTTTTTCATAAAGCCATTTTTTTTACTTTTGTAGAAGCTAAGGCTAAATTGTTTTTCATCAGGAGACGTTAAATTGTAACGAGAGGGGTGTTTTGAGGAAAAATGAATGTTTAGGTTGTTCTTGTCAACTTCATCATCTTCCTCAGGAATGGAATCTTGATTGTTTGAACCTCTAAATTCTAAAAAATACCATGTTTGGAAGCTGAAAATGTAACTCCTTCAATCAAAGGGCTTATGAAAAAAAAATTGAAACAACACCTGCAGCATTCACCACTAAAAAAGACAAATATGCATATGGTTGTAAGCAGGATGAGGCTCTTGGATTGATTTTCTCAATGTCTCAGATAATCTTCAATTTCACATTATAGATGCTACTACACCAAAAGAAGTATGGGAAAAAATTAAAAACCTATTTGGCAAAGTTAATGAGTTTAAAATTTTGCAATTAGATGCAGAATTGAGTACTCTCTCCATCAGATTTCCCTTCAATAGATGAATTCTTAGCAAAATTCAAATTTATAAGGTCACAGTTGAAAGATGGTGACAAGGATTAAAGTGATCAAGAGTGCATTTTCATGATTTTGTCAAAGTTGAAAGGACCATATAGTGTTTTTTCCTTTGCTTTTTATACTATGATGGATATATTAGGTGATGAATTCAAATGGCCTTCCTTTGAAGTTTTTTGTGAAAGATTGACTAGGGAACAAACAAAATTAATGGCCTTAGATGCTCTACCTGGTCCTAGTCATGCTCTAGTTTCTAATTCTTTTAAAGGAAAACCTTCACCTAAGTCTAAACAAAAGCAAGCACCTTCAAATAACCCTCCAAAGTCCACCACCCAAACACCTCATCATTCTAAATCTACTAAGACCAAAAAGTCCTTTAAGCCAAAGAAGAAAACATTTAGTCCATGTAATTTTTGTGGTGGTCCTAATCATGATGAAAGTAGATGTTTTAAGAAGATGGAAGCATTAGAGGAAATGGTTAGACAACACAAAATTTCCATTCTGTCTCCATCTGCTACAGGAAAAGGGAAAGCACTTTCAGCCAGGGCTATATCTTCATGTCATGATTAGTGGATTTTTTACTCAAGTGCTTCTCACCATCTCACACATTCTAAGGATCTATTGTCTTCTCTTACAGATTGCAGCACATCACATATTGTTATGGGTAACTCCTCATAGATTGAAGTTTTGGGATCTGGTACTATTGATAAATAGGATGGATGTTTTAATAATGTATTGCTTGTACCCCAAATCTCTTCTAATCTTCTCTTTGTATATCAAATATGTAATTTTGGTACTGGTAAAACTATGGAGTTTACTTCACATGATGTTGTAATAAGCGAATGTAATGATCCTAGTGAGATAGTTGCTACAAGTACAATAGACCATATTGCAAGACTCTATACTTTTGATAAGTTTGAGTCTTTTATGTCTTCTGGTTCTTCACTTATAGCACATGGTAATAATCTTAACAAATTGTGGCATGAGAGATTAGGACATTTGAGTTATGGATATATGCAATAAATGAGTACAAAACATCTTGTAAAAGGCCTTCCTAAGGTCTCATGTATTGATGGGGTGTGTCCTGGTTGTCTAGTTGGTAAACAACACTAGGATCCATTTCCAGTTGGTAAGGCCACACATGAAAATGCACCCTTAGGGTTGGATCATAGTGATTTTATGACTTTTTCAACTCGTTCTTTTTTAAGGGATAATTATGCACTCACATTTATTGATGATTTCACTCGTAAAACTTGGGTATATTTTCTCAAGTTGAAAATTGAAGTTTTTGAGACTTTTAAGGCTTTCAAAACCTTTGTTGAAAAATAATCATCTCTTCCTCTTAAGAAGATATGCACTGACAATGGGGGGAAATATGACAGTAATGATTTTTATGATTTTTGTATTGAGCATGGGATACAACACCAATTCACTATACCACACACTCCTCAACAAAATGGTGTAGTAGAGAGGAAGAATCAAACATTGAAAGAGATGGCTAATTGTATGATTCACTCTAAAAATTTGGGTCCACAATATTGGGCTGAAGCTGTAAATTGTGCAAAATACATTCAAAACCATATGCCTCACAAAGCTATGCAAAATATGACACCAAAAGAAGCTTGGTCTGGGATCAAGCCTGATATTTCAGATTTTTGCATATTTGGGAGTCAAGCATGGGTGTTTGTTCCTGATGACAAACATAAAGCATTGGAGAAGAAAATACAACCACTCATTTTTGTTGGATATTTTGAAGATGTAAAAGCCTACCATCTTTTTGATCCTGTCACACATGATGTGTTGTTTGGATGGGATGTTTAGGTTGATGAGCTACCCACTCCACAGAAGTGTACATCTAGTTCTTCTTCTCCCCCTCCTATCGAGGATAGTGAGGATTTGCTTTCTATTGTTGATGATTATGTTGCACTTGTTCAGCCACCACAACCATCTTCTTCACCACCTTTGCCCAAGTGGGCAAAGAGCACTCTACAGGCAACTAGTTCTTTCATTGGTGATCCATCTAATTCTCATCACACTCACTCACAGACATCTAGTGTTGCTCTTTTGGGACAAGCTTGTACAGATAATCCAATGTTGTTTTCTGAGGCCATTGGTATACCTGAGTGGGATGATGTTATGTATGATGAGTATTCTTCATTGATGAAGAATGATACTTGGGATCTTGTCCCTCTTCTTAAGGGAAGAAAACTTGCAAAATGTAAATGAGTCTATAGGACCAAATATGCTATAGATGGATCAGTAGATAAGTACAAAGCTAGATTAGTAGCTAAGGGTTTTTCACAGGTTGAAGGGGTTGATTACTCTAAGACTTTTGCCCCTATAGCTAAGATGGATTCTATTTGACTTGTACTCTCTCTTGTTGCTTCACATTCTTGGTCTATTTTTTAGATGGATGTGAAGAGTGCTTTCTTGCATGGTGATCTCCATGAGGAGATCTATATGGAGCAGCCTCCAGGATTTGTGTAGGACTCATCATTGGTTTGTAGACTTTGACATTCTCTTTATGGCCTCAAACAAGCTCCTAGAGCTTGGTATTAGAAGATGGATAATTTTCTTTTGAGTTTTGGTTTTATTCATTGTGAGTCAGATCACAATGTATACATCTTGAAGCAAGGTGAGGAGCTTGTCATATTGGTTTTGTATGTTGATGATCTCATCCTCACTGGCAGTTCAGATTCCTTGATACATGACATCAAGGACAAGTTGGTAGATAGGTTTGATATGATAGATTTGGGACTTCTACATTATTTTCTTGGTCTTCAAGTTTTTCAATCTTTTAAGGGCATCTCTATTGGATAGTGGAAGTATGTGATAGATATTCTTCATCGATTTGGCATGGATGATTGTAAGCCTGCCCCCACTCCATATTAGTCAGGTATTGTGTTGTTTGCCACTTGTATGACTCCTTTTGTTGATTCAAATTTGTATAGGCAACTTGTAGGTAGTCTATTTTACTTGAGTCATACCCATCTCGACATCACATTTGCTATGAACCTTGTCTCTCGATTCTCACATAAGCCTCATGAGAGTCATTGGAAAGTAGCCAAGCATATTTTATGCAACATTCGGGGCACCACTCACTTTGGTATACATTACACACCATAGAGTTCTACATAGCTTGATGGATACACTGACTCTGATTGGTCTGGTGATGTTAACACTCACAAGTCCACTTGCGGATTTGCTTTCACACTTGGTTCAGGTCTAGTTGCTTGGGCATGTAAAAAGCAGACTATTATTGTATTGTCCTCTACTGAGGTTGAGTATCGAGGTACTATCAAAGCTATTCAGGAGACACTTTGGCTTTGACAATTGCTTGGAGAGTTTGGCTTCACACAGTAGGTTCCTACTACTCTTTGGTGTGACAACCAAAGTGTGATTGCTATTTCATGCAATCCTATTGAGCATCAATAGACAAAACACATTGAAATTCACATGCACTTCATTCCACATCTTATTCAGGATGGAGTTCTTTCTTTGGAGTTTGTGCCTACAACTGAGTAGATTGCAGACATCTTCACTAAACCTTTAGCTTCTCCTCGTTATCTTTAGTTTCGAGCGATGCTTGGGGTGAATGAAGTTGTCCTTGGGGGGATTTCCCATGAAGTCCTTCCTTCCTTTATTTTTCATATTTTTTGATTAGTTTGTACATGGGTACCTTATCAGGCTTAGTAGCTAGGACCCATATTTGTTTGTCATTCTCCCTATGTTTCACTTAAGGGATGGTGTTAGAATAATGAATATTTAAGCTTACCTAGGGTTAATAGGGTAAGTTATTTATTACCTGGGTTAATTTTATTTACCTAGGTTAATTTGTTTAATTGTTGATAATCTCTCAACAATATATTTGTTCGTAGTATTTGAAAATAATAGTTTGTTTTCTCTATTTTGTAATCACTACAAATAGTTTGTTGTCGTGAGACAAACTATTTGTATTATATATACTTTACAATATATGAGAAAATAATGAGAGAATACAGAGAATTTATAGGATTATCACCTATTTTTTAGGTGTGAGAAATTTATTTTATTCTCTGGTATTATTTGCAAGTTATTTGTTGTGGGTTCTTTCTCCTCGATTGATCTTGTGGATCCTGTGTATCTCCTGCTCATTCTTTCAAATGACTCACTTATTTTAACTCAAGATGACATAAAAGAGTTTTACAAAGGACTATACTTTTGATGATAGACATTATGACTTTGATTTTTATGACAGTAAAGACTCACAAAAAAAATTTAATACACAAACTTATAAATGACATATTGACAATAATGACATTTATTGATGCCTAATTATAAAAACTTGATGACTTAACTCTTTTTTTAAAATAATTTTATGACTGACATATCTTAACCCAAAAAATTATTCTAATAATATCAACAAGATTTAATAAATGACTCTAGTTATAAAATTTAACAATGTTATATACATAAGACACCATATAAAACTGAAAACCTAAATTTGACTTTAATAATCTTAAAAAAAGATAATTAAAAAAATTAATCTAACGACTTCAAATAAAAATAATAATAAATATTAAGAAAAAAACTATATCTAAACCAATGACTCCTTTTTTATTATGAAAAAATGAGACCCAATAATACACTAGATACTGACCAATACATATGGTAGATGATATACACAAATGAAAAACTCAAATATGCATTTGACCAAATATTTATTATGTGGCTATCAATTAGACTGATATTGGCATTAGTCTGTAGTTGAGAGGATGCATAAAGAGATTCAAAATAGGTCAATGGAAGGTGGGCAGATATTATGCATGCATCGAGGCAACCATCACCAAGTGGAGCACCACAAATCTATCGATCTAGAATTTGGAATTTATTTGCTCTATGAATCTTCAAATGACATTAAATACCATATGAAATTTTAAAAGAATTTTTCAAGGTCATTGTGTAGGGGTCACATGACAAAGGAACTAAGATGCAAAAAGGAGTTTGAATTGGATACAATTATTGACCAAGAACAAATCTAATGCAATATCTATGGGGATCTCCATAATGATATAAGATGAATTAGGATAACATGAGATAGAATTATGATCTAAATGTGAATCCTAAGCTAGGAGAAATTAAATCAAAACCACAATTTTAGTTTGTTACATAAATTCATCAATGAGATTATCCAATCATGATCGATCAATCTGTATAATTAGGTTGAAAGATGACACAAGGTGGTTTCTTGAATCATAGAAAATGTGAGTGCACCCCTTCTTTTACAAATATATTTCACTTTGCAGAGTAGATGCTAAATCAATCACTACAAGTTGAGCTATATTAGAGATGAGAGCTCAATATGGATCATGTACATCATACTTGGTTTATGTTTGATGCAAGCTAAAAGTACATACTAATCATGTAGCCCTATATAAAACATATGGTATGAATACCAATGAAATACTAACATCAATGGGGAATAATATATAAATGACTTCCCTTTAAAATAATATCATTGATCCATTTAATATCCACACACTCTGATACCAATGATAGGGTATATCAGAGTCTTCACCAAAATATGCAAAACTAATGAACCATACGTAGAGATAATATTTTTAGACAATAATACTCTTCTAATCTCAATTCTCTAATTAATTCAATACAAACATATTAAAAATATATAGTAGACACCTCTCCTAAAATATATGGGAATTACAAACAACTCAACCCAAATGCATGAGTTTGTTTATCAACACCAATCACATATAAAAATATAATTAGAAATAATAATTGCAATATTATTATATAACAATATTCTGATCACTTACTAATTACTAATAGCCTATTGCTATTTACCTCTTAATAAATACCAAAACTAAAATGATGTAAGATCTATTCTTAACACCCCCATAGGTTTGTTTAGGCAAATTAGATTCATAGCCTTGGTGAATCTAAGTTTAAAGATGATAGGGAAAATTACAATGTTTATTTTCCACACAACCAATTGACAAGTGACAACATTTGATTAGGATGATAGTGTACTTAATATTGTACACATTATACTATTGTGCAACACTATGCTATCGAGTGGTACTATGCTACTATGTAACAGTAACTATCACACAACTTGAATCCACCACTTGATAATATGGTGTTGAGTGGGGCCATGTTATCACATGGTACCAGTCTATTTATGATATTTGGCATCACCACATGATAATATGATGCCAAGCAATGATATGTCAATAGGAAACACCATGCTATCAAGTGGTAGCATGGAGATATTTAACAACATCCTATCACCTGGCACCATGTTGCCACTTGACACTATGTTATTATGTGATAGCATAGTACTAGGTAGTAGCATGGTGCCAAGTAGTAGCATGGTTCCTAATAGCAACATGGTATCAGGCGATAACATGGTGATGGGTGGAAACATGGGATAAGAAAGTAGCATGGTACTAGGTGGTAGTGCCCTACCCTATGATAGCATGGTACTAGGTGATAGCATGGTATTGCAGAACATCATCTTATCAGATGGCACTATGCCACCATGTAGCCTACTTCTGTCAAGAGATAGTATGCCCCCATCTCTCATCAATCACACCAACCATTTTCTTTAATTCCTCTCATAACTTATGAATACCCCCACAATGCCCCCATTTTAAAACATTGTTCTAAGGTTTTTCTTGTCTTCCCTTCTCTTTTCAGCCTTCACCTACTACATCTTCAAAGTATACAATGAAGTCTAAATGGCTTCTAAATCCATAAAAACTAAAACATAGGTGATCTAAAACTTGATTTTCAATTTTCTATTATTTTTGAAATTCTTAAGAATGGTAGAGTAGACAAAATCATATGTGGATTGGATAGATCAATGCAAACTCAGAGGCCTTGTGTAGATGCTTCAATATGACATGACAATCAACAATAACCTGTTTTGATCTCTAGTTGCCTACTATAACCATATTGAGACCCACTTCTATGTCTAGTTTCATAATAAATAAATATCTTTTGGAACATCTCCATTGGATATCCATAATTTAATAGGCCTTCCTCATTGCAATGCAAGCCCTGTTAGCACCAAGGTTATCTTATCTGATGTTGACAAAAATTATTTAGATTCAGTCTATAATGTGGCCATAGATCCAACTAGTAAGTGTTAGAATTATTAAAGATATTAACATTTTTTTATTATTCTTCTAATGTTTATTATAATCTGTTTTATGTCTTAATTGCACAATCATGTTTTCTTTTTTCATTACAGATAGTCATAACTAAAGGAGAATCCTAGTTGAAAAAATCAATAATCCATTTCTCAAAATTATTATGCATTTCTTCCAACCCAAAATTGTTTTATAGGGAAAACCATCAAACATTTTCTTCTAGGTTGTTTACTACATTCTTTATTCTCTATCAGGTGTTGTATGTGTCTGGTGCATGGTTATATCTAGCAAGACTAGGGCTGAGTTAAATTTTCCATTTTTGAAGGACACTTACACTATTTCATCCTCCAACTATATTTTTACCTTGTATTTAAAGGCCTTATATGATATATAGAATTTTAAAATTCCCACTGCCCTCCATTAAAAAATGAAAGGTAATGCTTTTTCTATCGAGGAACAAGAAGTTTAGTTTTCCTAATAGTCTCCTCTCTTGCTTTATACATATTTCAGATTTTAACATTTTTAGCCTTTGTTGTTTTAGGTAAGAGTGCGTGAATATGCCACAAGAAAATAGGCAACATCCAAAGGTCAACATGTTCTAGAGAGCTTTGGTGATACCCAATCCATGGCGTCTTCATTCAATTCATTTTAAATTTTCAAATGCCCAAGAAGTGATTCTATTTTTTCTTCACTTCTAGGTTCCCCCAAATTTCCTTTCATGTTTATTTATTATTTTATTTAATGGAAAAAAATATTTTTCATATTAATTTTTTATTTTTTTGTAGTTGACTCTTGAATTATTGTTGTTGAGGATTCTACCCGACAACATGATCAATGTTTTCCACCTTAAAATTTTATTTTTGAATTGAAGTTTCTTAGAATTGGGTAGTTTATTAACCGGATAATTTATTCATTTTTTAGGTGAAACCACCAATGTCACTCCCACAAGGACAATAATATGAGAAGAGCCAACTCTCACAAGGACAATAAGAGGGGAAGAGGCAACTCCATCAAGGACAATCAAAATGAAAGAGGAAGTCACCTTGACAAGTAATAATGCATTTTATTTGAATTTGTATTAATTTTTTATTTTGTAGTCCAACCAAAATCTGTGAGGAGATCAAGAAGTATGCCACCACCCCCACCACCCATATAGACATAGAGAAGAAGAAAGAACATCTTCCTCCTTACATAGAGCAAAAGAACCCTATGAATTTTTGATTTCCCAGATTTTTCTGTTGGTGGTGTTTCTAGTGCACAAGGTCTTACATGATTGTAGCAAATTGATCTAGATGAAGAGTTTCTTAAGATCAAAAATAGGACCCTGATTAATGTTATATTTAATCCACATGATTTTATTCAAGCTACTAATGTGCCTATAGAAGTGCCTTTTATGGCTACCTCTTCCTCATCTACCCCACCCCACAATGATAATTTAAATGTCTTTGATGATTCAATCACTAATTTTTCATTGAAAAATCTAGTTGTAGAAAATCTACTTGAATAATCTTAGGGAGGGTGTTTACAATGATAGGGTTTTAGGGATTATGATAAATAGGCTAGAAAATTTAAATGGAGAAACATAGGCCTATTTCGATAAATGGGCTAGAGATATAAACCTTGCTACTTGTTTCTACGCTAAATCGCTTTCGACATTCAAAAGATAGAGAAATGAGAAACTAAGAAGAAGGACGAGGGTTTGTACATACCCAGATTGTAGATGTTGCACACTAGAATTTAGACAATAGAAGGTACTCCTCTTTGGCTGTGGAGGAATGACACCTGAAAGAGAAAGACACTAAACACGAAGAATGTTAGATGACAAAAGAGTGGACTGCCAAGCAAGAGCTTGGTCCTAGAAGCACAAAGGCTTCTTGGAGGATGTCAGTCCACTGTTAAAACAGAATGCTGATTAAAAATAGAAAATGATAAATGATGGAAAATAGAAAGAAAGAACTTAAGACAAATGCGTACCTGTTTAGAAGCTGTCTACCTTTACACAGTCACCGAGGTCAGGGGTGTTGCCAGCGTCGGTCAGGAAGGTCGCCGGCATCAGTTATACTACCGACGTGGTAGGGGTACTGGCCGAGGTTCGGTCGGGGCAGTAGTCAGGGATGGGTCGGCCCAAGTTTCAAGACTGTGGACAGGGTCTATGGATGCACAGGTTGGACTATGGTTTTGTCCGAGGGTCAGGGAGGTCTGTTCAGAGGTCTGAGGGATTACTTGGAGGTCTGAGGAACTTGTCTTGGGTCAGAGGGATTGAGAATATTGTCTAGGACTGGATTGAAGGGGTGACAGGGCAAAGGGAAGATGGATAGGAGATAAGGTCTGAGAAGGCTTTTCAGCCTCTCAGGGGAAAGACAGGGCAAGTGGTAGACAATGGATAGAATAGATAACTGAAATCAGATGAAATAATGAAATAAAACAATGAAATTGCTTACCTCCTACTTGTTGACTGAAGAATGGAGGAGCCTGTTGTTGGAGCTGTGGAAGCCCTGTTGCAAGAAGAAATGACTGATGTAGAGTGCCTGTACCTGCTACTGCTGTTGTACAAGGTCGAGAGAAAGGAGAATGCAAATGCCAAAGTGCCAAGAGGATTCTATTCACGGGGGGTGCAGAATGGTTGCAGAAAACCATTTTGAAGGTTGCCGACGGCGACAGAACCGTCGACGTTGGCCAAATAATGACTGATGTTGGCGAGGTCAGAATGGGCACAGAGGCTAAAATTAGCCTCTATCCGTTCTTGCACGCTGCTGGGTCAAGGGGTCATGGGAAAATGGTCGAGGAGGACATAAATGGATGCAGGAGGAAGGATAAAGGGGAGATTTGGGCCATAAAAGCTAGGAGAGAGGTGGGGGGATCTAAGGAGGGGATCCAAGGTGGCAAGGGTGAGGTGGAAAGGGGGCCACTAAATTAAAATGTTTAAGTTATTTTAATTTAATGAATGGAGGGGACTAAGACAAGGGTTAGGACATGGGTCGAGGTGGACAAGGGGGGAGAACGAAAGATGACCAAGGTGCAGACACATTTTTAGTGTCTACATTTGCCCCTTTTTGTCTTGTTGGTTGTTCTTGACGAACTGTAAGACAAAAATAGGAGTTGGTTGCCCTAGGAATGGGATGAGGTGTTCCCCCCTCAAAGTGGGAGTCGAGGGAAGGGACCCTGAGATCGAGTGTCAATTTGACAGAGAGATGGATAGAGAGAGGGTGAGCAAAAATGCTGCAATAGTCATGATTACGCGTATACCACTTCATGGGATGGTCGGGTCAAATTGTCACATGTCGAGGGTCGAGGAGTGCCAAAATTGAAATAACCAGGCCCCATCATTTAGTCATCTGTTGATCAGGTTATTCAATCTAAGCTGAAGCTCTAAATGGTCATCGTGTTCCAAGTATCTCGGGCTCAGGAAGTGCTCCCAAAAACATGAAAATGCCACAAGTAGTAGGGATCAACCGGCTTGTGATCCTATACTTGTGAGGGTCAAAAATATGGTCTGCAAACAATTTGCTAACCAGTCGTGGGGTAGCATACATGCAAAAACAACCAAGGTAACATTGTCTTGGAAGTGGTCATGGTCGGAGGAGATAGGCATGATCTCCAATGGTCATTAGTCAAGGTGGATGGATGGACGAAAGAATGTGGCCGAGCTAACCTCAGAACACTGAGTGCTGCCTACATAGCCCTTGTGTGAAGGGCCTCAGGCCAATTTAATTCTCCCTAAAAGGGAGGAAGGGTCAAAGAGATGGCTTGGTCAAAGTGGTCGATAGACTGGTCTTGGTCAAGGTCAAGGTCGAAGAAGAGAAGGTTTATCCATCAAAGAGATGAATAAATGAGGGTGGTTGAGCTAACCTCATAGGACGTCGTGTTATCTGAGTGCTGCCTACATAGCCCCGGTCATAGGGCCTCAGACCAATGTAGTTTGAGCTAGTTGAGAAGATTGGTCGATGATTGGTTGGGTCATGTGTCGAAATGATGAGGATAAGATGATGCTACAAATGGTGTATTTTGTAACATTGGTTGAGGGTCTTTCATCCCTAGCAATTGTCCATAGTCGTGATGGATGTATGCTAAAAATGAATTGAGGTCTATTTATGCTTCAACAAGTATTGGTTTATGCTTAACATAAATTGTGTCTGGTCGATAGTTTCCATGTGTATTGGTGTTCATAAAAACTATGTGAAAATGGGCTATGATGATGATGGTGTCATGATGCTGGTCTAAAAAAAGAGATTGGAGTTGAGTTGATTAGGTTTGACAAGTGATGAAGTTGGATGTGACCAAAGTGTAGAAGAAGTGAAAGGCATATTGCTCTTTCATTGACAAGGACCAGAATGACAACATAGATAGGGGTTGTTAGAACCAAGAGCCCCATTCATGCGTTGTGTCATTGACCATGAATTGTGTTAGAATGGTAATCAAATCACTTTGACATTAAAGTGAGCTCGAAGTCCCTTGAGCAGGTGTTATGATAGGAGGATAGGGTAACCTATTTTAAGAGCAGGGATAACCTTGCCCTTTTTTTATAAGAGACCCTGAGACAACTACAAGCCAAGTCCATGACCCGGTTTTTTTTTTTGGTGCAGACTGATCGATGCGGGAAGTCTACATAGAGATGTCATTTGCTTGGTGGTCATTTGTGAAGCTGATCGATGTGGAAAGCTTCTAAGAAAGGTGTTGTTTGTAGCAATATTTAGTCATAGCCATCCTTCGAGGGAGTGGTCTATATTTTTGCTTTATATAATGTTTGAATAGCTGTCCTTCGAGGGATCAGTCTATTAGCTACAGCAATGATAGTACAACTATTCTTCGAGGGAGCAGTCTGTCTTTTGATTTGTTTTTGTGACCTTGGATATGTTGACATCTTGATTTTTTTTATTTTTTTATTTTTTGACAGAATTTGGAGTCATGGACAAGACTATAGAAGTTCAAGGGCTCCCTTTCATTAGGACAAAGCATCCATGCATCATAAAAGGGTTATAAAGGACTTGTTAAGGGGAATAGGGTTGAAAGGAATGAGGATTGCTCAAGGGACGAGCTCAAGTTAAATGTCAAGTGGATGAGTACTTGACTAACAAAAGAATGGTCGCAGATGCAACGCATTGAGAGGCTCAGGTTTTGGCCGTCCATCAAGCGAGGACAGACGATAAGTCCCTGACCCATACTTGTGCATGATGATGAAAGGTTCAAGCCAATTAGGGGAAACTTTGCCTCATTTACTTTGCTCCATATTGGTCACGTGCTGATTGATGCTGGACATAAAGTTGGTTGATACGGTGGCTGATTGGTCGAGACAAGTTGAATGTTTTGATAAAAAGGTTGGTTGAATGTTTGGGTTGAACGTTTGGTCGAGGTCATGATTGATGATTGGTCAAGGGTCATGATTAAAAGGTTGGTTGATGATTGGACTATGTGTGGTCGAGGTCATGATTGATGACTGGTTAGTGTCTGGTCGATGGTCCGATCAATGGTCTGGTCAATGTCACTGTCAATGTCTGGTCATGGTCAATGTCTAGATGAATGTCCGGATTGATGATTGGTTGATATTTGGTTGGTTTGATGTTTGGTCATTGGTCTGGTCAAGGTTATGATAGTCGGTATAAAGTCAAACTCCCCCCAGTCATTTTGTGGTAGGAAGAATGTCTACCACCCAATGTAGATGATCAATGGGATGGAGAGAAGATGAGAAGGAGAGCCTGGGTACCCCACCTAGTTGATAGATTTAGGGAACCCAAGTGAATGACATTTAGGCAGTGAAAAAGTCAGGAGGGATGGAAACCATTGACTCCGTAGGTGAAGGAGGAGGGATGGGTGAGCCTGGAGGAGATTTGTCAATGGTTGGCTCGAGACAAAGGTCTGAAGGGGCCTGAGTGGGGTCGTGATATCCCAAGCCATACCGTTTCTTGGCATCATCATCATTGAGTGGCTCAATAGGTTGATGGGAGCCTTGCTCATAGCGTTCGAAACCAAAACCCTTCCATGCACACTTGTAAAGGTAAGTGTGTGCAAAGGTAGGGTTGCCAAGAAATGAGAAATTTGATGTGAAAGGTCAGGGTGAAGAGAGAGGATTGCTTTCGGTAGGAGCTTGATTGAGCCCCCCATAGACAAGGTTGGTTCGGAGGTGAGGAGGACCATAAGGCACGACCATCCCGATCTGATGGTCGTAACTAGGGCTGAGATGAAGGCGTCCATACTCTTGTGGATTTTGGAACATGTCTAGGGTTAGCAAGCGATATTCCCCCAGTGAAAGTTGTTGGAAGATGTCTTCCATGGGGTCTTTGGTCATTGCTTAAAGAGGAGGGGTAAGGGCAACCGCTAGTTGCGAACTGGTCAAAGCTTTCACGGATGGAGGCAGTGCCAGGGTTGATGACTTGATAGGAATAAGAACGTCATTTGGATGGTAGGTTGTGTTACAAGTCTTGAAGGGTGAAGGGTCAGCGGGGATGGTGTGGACTTGCCCATCATGCTCGAATTTCACACAATGGTGCAGGGTGGAGGGGACACAGGCCATGGCACAGATCCAGGGTTGGCCCAACAACATGTTGTATTGAAACTCTCCTTCGATGATATAGAAGAGCTCTGGGACTATGTGTGGACCAACGTGAATGTGGAGGATGACTGTGCCAATGGTCATGGCAGTGGTGTCATTAAAAGAGTGCAAGATCGCGTCAATTTTAGAGATGCAATTCTTGGGAAGAGCCAACTGATCAAAGGCATGGGTGGAGATAATGTTGATGCTGGCACCTTCATCGATCATAACGGGTTTAATGCGTGTTTAATCAACATAGGTAGTGATGAAGAGGGTAGCGTCAAGATCTTCTGCGTTGGATGTGGGAATCTCAGAATCGCTGAATGTGATGGAGGCAATAGGAGATAAAGAATGGATGAGGGTAGCGAGTGGTTAGGGGTCCTCAGGTTGGACCTCCGCTGCTTGCAAGGCTTAGATGAGGGCTTGACGATGCTGAGGTGAGGTTTGGATAAGGTCATAAAGGGACATCTTCACAAGCGTTTGGTGAAGCTGTTTCAACATGGAGTCATGAATCGGCCCAGAAGAGGAAGAAGAAGAAGGCTGAGATGCACCAAGGATAGAAATTTTAGGCTTGGGCACAAGAGGTGGCTTGACGAAAGGGTAGGTCCAAGGAATGGCAGCTTTTTCTTTTGCCTTGTCCTTTTGCGACCTAGTGGTTATATGGATAGCATTGATTTCAAAGATAAGAGGTGAAGAAGGGGTCATGGCCTGCTGGTGAGATGTTGATGTGGTTGAAGAGGTCGGATGGGAAGGTGTCGAGGTTTGGTCAAGAGTGTCCTCAAGGAGAAGAGTGTCCTTCTCCATATAATGGTGAATGACGGCCTTGAGGGCATAGCAAGTCTCGGTATCATGTCCTAGCACACGATGGTATAAGCAAATCTTCATGTCATCGAACCAGGAGCCCTTAGACCTGAGAGGTTGGAAAGGCCTAATGGGTGGAAGGGTTATGCTGGAAGTCTACAAAAGTTAGTGCAATATCAATGAGTATGAGCCCACAAAAGGGTCTATGCTGGTTGATGTATGTAATGCAGGTGAATTTTGCTTAGGCAAAGCTGGAGGAGGTTTCCGTACCACCTTGTGGGTCGATGGTGCGGTGACAGGCAGAGACAGCACTTTCTTCATGAGAGGTACCACCCTTTTAGGAGAGGATAGGCTGGAGGTAGGTAGGGGAAGCAAAGGAGGCAACTGGTTTTGATTGGAGGTCAGAGTGGGAAGGATTCTGGTCAGGGTTGAAGGATGGGGGCCCAAAATGGAAGGCAATGGTGATGGGGGAGGAGGCGTTCGCTTCTATGGTCTGGTAGTCTTCTTCGACTTGGTTGGAAGACTACTACTGGTCAAAGTCTGGTCTAAGTCCACCTTCACTTGTGGGTGAGTGAGGGTAGAGACAGGGCAAACGCCAAGTGACTTGATAGGTTTAGATGGGGTAGATGCATGTTTTGGTTTTGATGGGGTTGGTTGAGGTTTGGGAGTCTGGTTTTTGTTGAGAGTCTTGGGAGATTCTATCTTGAGAGGATTGGCAGCATGAGACGAGGGGGCACGGGCATGGTGAAGGGTTTTAATATGTTCCCACAATACCTGATACATCACTTTCCGTGAAGGGAGAAGTCTGATTTTCTCCACTAATCAGGAAAATGGCTGAGAAGATGATGGATGAGATTTGGGTTCTTGAGAAGATGTTGACGGTTACAGGGCTGAAGACGAGATGGGTGTAGCAGTCTTAGACCCATGGCATGATGAAGTCGTGATAGATTTGTCCTTGGTTGGAGACGAAGGAGAGGTAGGTTCTTCCCTGGGTGGAGAAGCAACCGGAGAATGAGGCTCCTCAAGCGGGTAAAGGGCAGGGATGATGGTGCCCTCCACTTGCGGTCGAGGAGTAGGAAGGGTCGGGTCCTCCATAGGCAGCAGGAAGGAGGATGGTGAGACTGGTGGTGCTGGTAATGTTGAGGCATCCTCCAAGATGAGAGAGGTTGACAGAGAACTAACTGGGGAAAGAGGTTCGTCCACACGTGATGGACTGATAGATGGACTAATCACTTGGGGTTGGTCGGGGATGAAGGGCGAGACTGTATTGACTGTTCGAATGTTGTGTTTATGAGTGTCGTCAATTAAGGTTTGGACATTGTTTTGGGTTAGTGGATGATTGGGGAATGGTTGCTTGAAGATGTTGATGCCCTAATTAGGAGGTGCATTGGGATTGTCTAGGATGAGGTCACCTTTTTCAAGCATGTCTTGGATTATGTTTTTAAAAGTTTTGCAGTTTTTCGTGTCATGTCCTTTAACATGATGGAAGTTGCAAAAGTCATGTTCCCTATACCACGCAGGGATGGCATGTGAGGGATCAAATTGTGGAGGTGGTCAGATCTGGGGGAGATTGAGAACCCCCTGTTTAACAAGTTTTTCCAGCACAGACGCGTATGATTCTCTGAGAGGAGTATACCGTCATTGTACGTATCTCTGTTGGAATTGGCAGGTGGCGCTTTGAGATGTGGATGGCTCAGGCTGATTGGTTGAAGGCGAAGAGGATGAAGGTCTAACGACCATAGCGTTAGCTGAAACTTTAGACTTAGGATTGGATGATGAAGGTTTAGAAGAAGAAGAGTCATTGGTCTTAGAGTTAGGATTCTTGCTCCACAACTTGACTTTATTCTCCTCGATGGCACGCAATTCAAGCTTGCGGGCCATCGTGAAGGCTTCATCGAAGGTGCGGAAGGTCTGAACCCTTAAGGTGGAAGAAATATGTCTAGCCCAGGCTTGGGAGAAAAGTTTAATAAGTTCGGGCTGGGGTAAGGAAAAAGAGAGTTGATTGATGAGGCCTCTCCAATGAGCAACGAAGTCAGCTATGGATTCATCCTTGAATTGACGGATAGAATAGAGGTCTATGATCGAGACCTTCTTGGTGATATTGATGGAGAAATGATCAAGAAAGAGCTGGGCCAACTGTGTGAATGTGAAGAGGGAATGGCTGGTAAGGGAGCTATATCAGTCAAGTGCAGCACCAGAGAGGGACATAGGAAACATGTGTAAAAGCAATGCATCATCATGGGCAATAAGGTAATAGGCATGTCTGAATGCCCATAAGTGTTGTTGTGGGTCTTCCTTGCTTTGAAAGCGAGAAAACTTAGGAAGTTCCCATTAGCTGGGATATGGCCTGATCAGGACAGAAGGATGAATGGGCTCATTGCAAATTTGTTCATATGAGAGAGCATTGTGTGAGCCAGAAATGGAGGTCTCTAGGCTAGACATCTTGTCCATCAGCATTTTGATGACATCTGCTGACGGATTGATGGATGGAGCGCCCCTAGATTGTAGGGCACTTGGAAGAGGCTAGAGGAGGCATACGACGTAGTTGGTTGTCCCTGTAAGGGTGCAACGTAGGGATAACTAGTCATAAGGATAGAAGAGAAGGCTAAGGGTGGTTGGGTAGAAGACATAGCTAGGCTCGATGTTGCCATGAGAGGTTGGATTGTGGTAATAGGGGCCAATGGATAGGAAGCCACCCTAGTGTTGATAGGAGCAAGGGTAGGCAGAATAGAGATGACTAGGTTTTGGAAGGGAGTAGAGAGCGATTGAGTGGGCTGAGGTTGATAGGGGGCCGAAACCCCAATGGAAGTGGGCCCAAAGATGGAGGGAGAGGCCACACTTGGAAGGTTGGTCAAGGTCTGGTCATTGGTCAAGGTGATAGCTTGGGTGTCTAAAGGTTGAACTACGGACGCTGTCGATATGGCTGTAGTCACAATAAGAGAGGTCGACATTCCATAAATCAGATTGCCCAAAGAGTCTCACGTTCGGCTATGTGTGAGATAGTGTTGCAAGGCTTTGACGTTGAGTTCCAAGAATCGTGCAAAATCTTGGTCCCCTTCTGGGACAATAAGAGTCTGGGGCGGGGTTGGACGAGTAGGAGTTCTTTCAGTTTCTGAGTTGAACTCCATTATAGGGCTGGTTATGGATGGGGTAGACAGAAGCGATTGATGCCTCGCGTGGTTGACTAGAGCCTTGGCTTGACTATGAGTCAGAACCATTCAAGGCAAGAAAGGACGTCCTCACAAGCTCAAACAAGTAGATGAGAAGAAAAAAAAGATGAAGAGCACAAGCAAATCCTAAGCGTTAAATCCCTAGAAATTTATTAGGATCATGGTGGCTTATGCCTTAGAAATGTGTGTAGGAAGATTTGGCTTTTGAGTCAGGTCTTAGAAGAGGTAGTCTATGGATGGTTTCAGGTTTTGTTTAGGCACTCAAGAAGTCTGGGTTAGGTTCCGTACATGGCTTGGTGCTAAGGAGCAAGCTCCCCTCCCTTCACGAGTCCAGTGGTAAGCTGGTCTCGCTTAGCCAAAATATACTTTCCCTATAGTTTAGACTCTGCCAGAGAACAAAGTGGGCTTTCCCCTTGGTGATGAAATCCAAGTAGGATCGCCGAGACGGGTAAGGTATCCGCTGGGGGATGAAATCCCAGTCAGGCCTTGTCTCAAGTAAGTTTGATGTTTAGATTTAGTGCAAGTGGTTTAGGTTGTGTAACATCAAGTGATCTACGATTAATTCAATATGCATTTTGTTAATTACTAAGTGTGGACTAATACAAGCACAAGCAAAAATGGAATGCAAAGTGTTTTAGGCCCCAAATCGAAATGTTAAGTTTGGATGAAAGACAAGTCGAGAAAGGGTTTGAGGAATATGATTTTTGACTAGTCTAGAAATGCAAGAAAAGAAAGGAAAAGTTCTTTTTATTCCTGCTTATAATGTCATTTAGAAAAGAAGGAAGAGGTGAAAAGGGAGGATCCTAATGCACCCTATATGAAAAGAAGGAAAGAAACCCAAGGGAGACCCTAGGGTCCCACCGGGCGTGCCAAAATGTTTCTATGCTAAATCGCTTTCTACATTCAAAAGATAGAGAAATGAGAAACAAAGAAGAAGGATGAGGGTTTACGTACCCGGATTGTAGATGTTGCGCACTAGAATTCAGACGATAGAAGGTACTCCTCTTTGGCTGTGGAAGAATGACACCTGAAAGAGAAAGACACTAAACACGAAGAATGTTAGATGACAAAAGAGTGGACTACCAAGCAAGAGCTTGGTCCTAGAAGCGCAAAGGCTTCTTGGAGGATGTCAGTCCACTGTTAAAACAGAATGCTGATTAAAACTATAAAATGATAAGTGATGGAAAATAGAAAGAAAGAACTTAAGACAAATGCGTACCTGTTTAGAAGTTTTTTGCCTTTGCACAGTAACCGAGGTCAGGGTTGTTGCTGGCGTCGGTCAGGAAGGTTGCCAGCGTCAGTTATACTGTCAACATCAGTAGGGGTACTGGCTGAGGTCGGTCGGGGTAGTAGACAGGGACGGGTCGGCCTAGGTTTCAGGACTGTGGACAGGGTCTATGGACGCACAGGTTGGACTGTGGTTTTGTCCGAGGGTCAGGGAGGTCTATTTAGAGGTTTGAGGGATTGCTTGGAGGTCTGAGGAACTTGTCTTGGGTCAGAGGGATTGAGAATATTGTCTGGGACTAGATTGAAGGGGTGACAGGGCAAAGGGAAGATGGATAGGAGACAGGGTCTGAGAAGGCTTTTCAGCCTCTCAGGGGAAAGACAGGGCAAGTGGTAGATAGTGGATAGAATAGATAACTAAAATTAGATGAAATAATGAAATAAAACAATGAAATTGCTTACCTCCTGCTTGTTGACTGAAGAATGGAGGAGCCTGTTGTTGGAGCTGTGGAAGCCCTATTGCAAGAAGAAATGACTGATGTAGAGTGCCTGTACTTGCTACTGCTACTGTACAAGGTCGAGAGAAAGGAGAATGCGAATGCCAAAGTGCCAAGAGGATTATGTTCATGGGGGGTGCAGAATGGTTGCAAAAAACTGTTTTGAAGGTTGTCGACGGCGGCAGAATCACCGACGTCGGCCGAATAATGACCGACGTCGACGAGGTCAGAATGGGCACAAAGGCTAAAATTAGCCTCTATCCATTCTTGCATGCTGCCGGGTCAAGGGGTCATGGGAAAATAGTCGAGGAGCACATAAATGGACGCAGGAGGAAGGATAAAGGGGAGATTTGGGCCATAAAAGCTAGGAGAGAGGTGGGGGGATCCAAGGAGGGGATCCAAGGTGGCAAGGGTGAGGTGGAAAGGGGGCCACTAAATTAAAATGTTTAAGTTATTTTAATTTAATGAATGGAGGGGACTAGGACAAGGGGGGAGAACGAAAGATGACCAAGGTGCAGACATATTTTTGGTGTCTACACTACTACTGCACAAGTAGAGAAGGAAAAAGTTGAGGTAAGTTTTCATTATCTATAACATGTATTTTAGTTATTAAAGTTTTTACGTGCTTGAGTCTTATTTACTATTTGTTAATTGTAGGAAAAATATGAAATTTTTAAAAAACACCCACAATAGTATCAGCTCAGTGATTCAATTGAAGGAAAAGATTATTTTACTAGATAAACAAAACAACACTTTGAAGAAAATAATTAAAGAACATGGGATGAATCCAAACATTTTATTGAAGAAAAAAATAGATGTGGATCCAACTATTATTTCAGTTGGTGATGCAGTGAATGAGGAGATGGAAAATATTACAAATATCAATTTTTTTGCAAAGGATCTTGAGAAGGAAGGAGTGATAATGGAAGATACACATGCAGGTCAAGACAATGGGATTTCCATGGAGGGCAATGATAAGTAGCAAGTGGGTGGAGAATCTATTCTTGAAAAATGTTAATTTGTTTCAAACACTTTATAATGTTCAAAATGATAGTTTATAATATTTCAAACTTTTAATATCATGTTTTTTCAAAAACACTTGTTTTAGTCAATAGGGATTATAATGTGAATGATATTTTACAGTTGTTCCAAATACTCTAGGTATATAATTTTAATATTTTAAATATTTATAATGTATTGTGGTCAAGTTTATATATGCTATGGAGATAAAGCAGAGTAAATATTCTATAGATACTATTCTAATAGTTGTATTTGAAAAAGTGTTGGTTAAATGCATTCTTTAAATATTCATCAATCTATACTATAGAGGAGGCAATGTTAGGAAATTTAACTATTGATATTATTTATATTTATAATGTTATGTAATAACTATATAACATATATAGGATATGTGGATATTATGGTGGAATTTTAAAATATACGATCCCCAACTATAAGAAAAATATTTCTTATATATTTATGTAATGGTTCTAATTTAAATGTGCAATAGAATAATATTGGTGAGATTAAAATATATGTCAATATTTTGGTTCAACACTTATGCATGTATTAAATTTGTGTATAGGCTCTCTAAATTACTATATTTTATATTTTTTCTAAATACTTTGGTATATAATTTTAATATTTTAAATATTTGAAATGTATTATGGTCAAGATTATATATTCTATGGAGATTTCTAATAGTAAATATCAATCTAAACTATAATGGCGACAATGTTAGTAAATTTAAATATTGATATTAATTATATTATAATGTTATGTAATAACAATATAACTTATATAGGATATGTGGAGATTATAATGGTTCTAATGTAAATGTGCAATATAATAATATTGGTGTGATTAAAATATTTATCTATCTTTTGGGTCAACACTTATGCATGAATTAAATCTGTGTATAGGCTCTCCAAATTGCTATTATAGGAAATTAAGATAATGAAATAAACAAATCTTAATCATTGGAGTTTTAATGGCATGAGAACTAGTACCCTATGGTGAACCATTAATGTCTATACATAACACTTGTATGCTACAATAAATGCTATAATGAAATAATTTGTAGAATGTTAATTAGAATTATGATTGCTTCTTAATGAATGACTTAAATTGCAAAGTTATATAAGTACTATTTTAAATACATGGAATTGTAATAAGAAAAATAAAGTACTTAATTCCAGTATATTGAATAAGATTCATAATTTTAACATGAAGGAAATAGACTACATAATTTAATCTATTTAAATACGAAAGAATATGAAATATTTTATAAAATAGTAATTTCCATACTTATCAAACTAAAAGTCAGGCAGATTTAACTAGGAAGATGAAAGAATATGAAATATTTTAGAAATAGATTACAGAATTATGGATGGTTTACAAGTTTACATGTAGGAAATAGATTATAGAATTTAATCTATTTGAAGATGAAATAATTTGAAATAATTCAAAAAAAAAGTAATTGATATACCTATCAAACTAAAATTTGGGTTGTTGAAACAATCCTTGAGAAACTTTCTCATCATAAGTGTGATTTGTATTTACCATGTCAGTGTTGTATTTAGTCTCAATATTCGCATCCTCTATATTGGTAGTTGTATTAGTCACACATCTTATTTCAACTAGAGAATTCCATGTTTCCACTACTCTATCATAAGGAAACTTGTCCACAAAATAACGTGAAACATATAGTCTCAAACAAGTCTCTATTTTTTTATCCATTCTATTTCTAAGTTTTGACTTCATCAAGGATAATGCACTAAACACTAGCTCATCTTTCACAGAACCCAAAATCATTGTTTGAACAAGTTCATATAATCTAAAATATTCATTAATACTTTCTTGTAAGATGTTATTTGGATAAAAACATTCCCATAGATATGTAATGGCACCATTTTTTGTTGGGTTACTTAAACACTAAAATTGATCCATCATTATAATCCCAAACTATGTTGACTGAGAAGTCACTGATTGTTTATTTAAAATACCATTAATCTGAACTCTATTCACATCTATAGATTTTTAAAAAATGCATAAAAATTTTACCCATGTCTTTGTGAAACAATTTACTGATATGTTCAAGACTGTTAACACTATTCCAAAAAATGGGATTCACAAATCCCATCCCCTCCAGCAACTCATCCCTTTGAAAACGTTCTCTTATCTTCATACATAGAATTTGTGATATTTTACATAATTTAATTCATGTTTTGGATAGAACAATATTATATAGTATATGGGTCACATGTACATGTTCAGGTTCAACTCCCACAACTTCAAGTCTTATAGAGCATGTGTGCATTGTGATCTCAATGATGTTTACCATGAGACAAAGATGATCATGTATATTGAATTTCAAATAACTCTTTGGATTCTAAAAATCTATCAAAATTTTCTGGGTTATAAAAATAGGTCACTTTCATTCAATCAATATAATATATATAAACATTGACATACATGTTTTATCAAATGTGTGAAGTCAACAATATAGATAGATCTCTCATTGGCATGTTTCATTAAACAATTGATTTCCTTTAGCATTGGAAAAATACCACATAATGTGAGTAAAGTTTTGAGATGGGCTAAACAACATAGTAAATCTTTTTCTTTGTCAACATCCATACAATATTTATACATAAAACATGTCAAAGATGGATATTCCTCAAAAATTATGCATGCAAGTTCATACATGGAATTCCATCTGGTTTCAACATCTTTTAGTAGTTTTCTATCATCTATCACCCCAATTGAAAATTTATGGAACTCCATAAATGTTTTTGGGTTGCTTGACATGTAAGCATGCAAGTCCCAAATAATCTCTTCAACTTTTGCGACATTATTGAATGTGCTAACAATTGTATATATAAGATTCATCATATGAGCCATGCAATGAATTTGAATCATAAATGAATAAACTATTGTATGAAGGTGAATACAAAGACAAATTTTATGCCTTTGCATCATTGATGTACCATCAATGCTAACACACACCAAATTTTTAGCTATGGCATAATCACACATCCCAAATCTCTCTCTTAAATTGGATATGACCAATTTTATGAAGGTTTTTTGCATTACAATTTTCTACCATTTTATGGATATCTAAAAGATGAGATTGCCTTGAATAGTTTTCAAAAGTATACACATGCATGCAAACCCATGTTGTGTTGTCAACTACAGTGACATCATCAATGGACAATGAGATAAATAGTGATATCTTAACACTTTCTTTCAAATCTTCTTTCTCAACAACGGCTAGTTTTCCAAGCACTATTATTTGACCAATGTGATTGTGGAATATCTAGAAACCCATTATGTTGAAACAAAATTTTGTAATGTAGAAAATCAAAAATGGGTCTATCCTTTTTTTAAATATGGAAAATAGTAGAGAACTATACATATTTTGCCTTAAGATTGGACTACATAACTTTTTCAAATTTCTCTTTAATGGGTCCCCCTTTCTCAGCAAGATGTTTTTATCATTTATGATCATTTTTGTATTCATGTTCATATCTTATATGAATGCATTCTTCTCCATTTTTCCATTTGTGTGTTTTTATTATCTATCCATCACAGTGCTTCATATATGTGTGTGTGTGTGTGTGTGTGTGTGTATACATATATATATATATATATATATATATATATATATATATATATATATATATATATATATATATATATATATATATATACAGATATATATATATATACATATATATATATACATACATATATATATATATACATATATATATATATATACATATATATATACATATATATATACATATATATATATATATACATATACATATAGATATATATACATATACATACATACATACATATATATATATATATATTCCCACAATGGTTCTCAATTGTGTCCAATTTAAGCTGAATTATATGTTCATTTCCAAGTTTCCAACTAAAAATTATACATTTGTATTCTGTTGGAGGCTCATTACCATTTTTTAGTTCTAAAGGTTCTATAAATGGATATTTTACAACCCAGTCAACTTGAAAATACCTTCCTATTGTCCATGTATTTCTCTTCCTCTGTCAATCTTTTTTAGTGGAATTTTTAATAAAATTTGGTGTCTGAAAAGAACTATAATTCTCTTTTAGAGTGCCCATAGGAGTGTCTTCTAGGGGTGGCATGTCATTAATAAAATCTTCATGTGGTGATAAGTTATTAAAATTAATTCTTTCTAATTAGATAGTTTTATTGTCCATGTCAATTTTTTCATTAAAATGGTTTTGTAATTATTCTACATTCAAAAAAAATTAATTGATATTTTAAAAAAAGTTTTAGAATTACCTGTATTTGTTGTGCATGTTGTTTGGACAATCTTCTTTTTTGGATTTTTGAAATAAGATATTATGTTTGATTTTTCTCATATTTATTATGGTGCTTTACCCTTGTTGTTACCTCTTGATTCCATAGTATCTAAGGTAGGATTCTAATGAGCAATGTAATGTTGTTAAGTGGTCACAGTGGTTTTAATAGATGTTTTTTATTTCCAAGCAGTTTAGTGCTACCAAGTTTCAGTATGTTGTTGAGCGTCAAGCTATTATCATGTAGCATAGAGCTGAAAGAGGCTAGGCTACTATTACATAGCACAGTGCTACCATACAATAGGTTGTTATTGTGTGACATAGTGTTGTTAGGAACCAAGTATGATCATGCAAAATAATGCTACTGAGCATCATATTAAAATTATGTGGATTAGTGCTATTGAGTGTCAGGTTGATGTCACATGACATAGTGATTTTGGGCATTAGGTTGCCATCACGTAGAATAGTACTACCATGCATCATATTACCATCATGTAGAATAGTGTTGTTAGCCATTATATTTCCATCATGTGACATAGTGTTACTAGGAATCAAGCTATTATTGGGTGATTTATTCTTGTTGGGTGGTTTAATTTCTATTAAAAGTAGTCAAAAGGCATAGTCCAACCTCAAGTCTCAAGATCTTCACAATGCGGTAAATAAACATAGTTTAGTGGTAAGTTGGTGACCTATGGGAACATATATATATATATATATATATATATATATATATATATATATATATATATATATATATATATATATATATGGTGAATTGAAGGGATAACCCCATATTTATTGTAAATCATTGGTGAGATGACCCCTAAAAATATGACATCACAAAATTTTAGGTGAATAAGCCCTATGTGAGACTTGAAAAAATCACCAAATTCAAATTCTTTAAATCAGAATATTCATGAATTAACAAATATTCACCACTAAAATTTATCTTGTAAACAACCAGTCAACAACATCAAGAGATAATTGCCTTCAAGTCCTAATTTCACATGTTTTATTATATTCTAGTAATTGTGTTCACAATATGTGGCTGGTGTCTTATTCTCCCAAAGTCTAGGCTTAGTTATAATAATCACTATATTTATAGACTCATACCATAGAACTCCAATACATACTACACATGTATTTTCACTTGTTCACATTAATAAAGTAACTTCCATACAAATGCAATATACACAATTTTATTATCAATATAAAGGGATCACAATATATATCATGAATACCTCACATGAACAATAACATTTACTCTTGGGTTACTATATTTTTCCAAGTATAAAATATGTAAATGATACCGATTATACCATTAGATGTAGAATACAAAACCCTCACCAAGGTTCAAATATACACTTATAATTGGTTTAGACATTTTGATTCATATAACATATAATCTTCAATTATAAATCTACATATTCTAATCATATGACTCTAACTATTAGCATTTTCATAAAAGTATAGATAAATGCAAACATTTACATTTATTATCCATACAATTGTTTAGATTTAATGTAAATAATTGTATTATCTAAATACAATACAGTATCTATATAACTAACAAAATAATAAATATTCATTTAACCATATCATCCATGCTATTTAGGTTTAGGTTTATCAAAGTTTGATTTTAGTTATCTAACTGTGACTAAATAAATCCCTATGATAAGAATATTTGAATGCTTATGTATTATCTAATAGAATAATTGTGTGTTCATATGCAATTGTTATACAAATCTTTAGTCCAATAAAAGGACATATATTCTGTAAACCATATATGCATATCAATAACATTTTGGGCATAGAATAAAATTGACTTGTAGTTTAGGAGAATATTTGAATGAGTTTATATATATAACATCATATATTTATATATTTATATCTGTTGAACACAAATATACAAATTCCCTAGTTCAGATTTGTATGGAAATACTAAACTCAAACCACCACATACATATTTGTTATCTATATTCCTTAGCATAGTTATAATATTATGAATATATATTTATGATTTGACATGCATATACTACATTTCCATTTACCACAACTATATACAAATATTTATATAGTATCACTATATTGTAATGCTAATATGACAAAAATGACCAAATCGCAATATTTAATTTATTCTTCCTTATATACAGACCAACTTCCATATGCATATAATATGTACATTTAAATCATTGAATTTTGAATCCTTGGGTTCAAATCATTGAAATTATATTTAACATCAAATTGAATTTCCAAATCACCTCATATACTGATTATATGTAGTATGCATCAATTTTTATGTATATAGGCAATTATCCATATAAATATGTTGTCTAAATAACAACTAATAGTGACTTTCCAAATCGTCTCACTCCTATAGGGATCACCTCACTCCTCCATAGATCACCTCACTTCTTTTCTTTATTTATAGATTTATGTATGATGGACTGCTATGTTTTTACTTCTACATGAAATAATTTAAGTCCTTAAATATATTTAGTATACCACCATTTTTGGGTAAGGAGCTTCAACCCATTCTAAAATCTTATCTAATATATTAGTATATATAGTCTTTTCAAAATTCCCTGAAATTATTTTTGGGGTTGATAATCATATATATATGAATGGTATCTATAACTACATTATAATTCTAACAACAAGTTTGTTATTTTCTTTTTTAAATATTTGTTGCATTTCCTAGGTGTAATCTAGGTCACACTAGTTCATTCATATTATTTATTTAATTTAATCTCTATAATACATGCATACTGATGATATGTAAACTTTAAGAAAATTTATACTTGCATAATTAATTTTTCCTTTTATAATTTCTTTATGGAATAATTTAAAATTTTGACTTACAAATCATGGTTTTAACAAAATAATTCACAACATTCAACAATAATTTGATAACAGAGTTCAGCATGAAGGCCTACATCTCTAGGTCCAATATAAACTAATATATATTAGGAATAACATTTATAAATTACTTTAAAATGTTTCTGAAATGAAAAATGAACAACTACAAAGTTTTTCTTCAGACAAAAATATTGCTAGTCCCTTTTTGGACTTTATCCAAATTCTACTCTGAACTCCTACAAGCTCTACAAGCTCCTTATAGCCTCTAGCTATGGCTGCTAGCAATTTTGAATTGCATTAAAAATGTAATTTTTTGGATTTATATAGCCATTCACACCTGTAGATGGTGTCGTTGGGTATTATCCCTTTTACTGGGAGGATAGAGGTTCAAGTCCAAATTCATAGGCATAGATTTAACATTTAAAACATATCTATTTGTCCCACATTCATGGGTGTTGATAAGACATAAGTATTTATTAAGCCTTATCCTTCACATTGAATTCATGGCTTTGGCCACGTTCTCCACCATAGAAACTTTGATAGCTATATAGTGGCTAGTGTGGCATGTATGTGGTATAATGTGGAAGGAATGTTGGGTTACACATGGAGGCTTGTGTCAATTTGGATTTTACATGTGAACAAAATTTGGATAATGGGGAATAAAACATTTCAAGTATATAGGGTTACATGGATAATTAAATGAAATTAGACCTTGGTATTAAATTGGTGGCTTGAGGACCCACCACATGGTCCACTCTCACCAGGCCACTTGTCAACCACTCATTGTGCCACTTGTCAACGTCCAACTGGATGTTCTATTCAAACTCTAATTTCTTTCTAACTATCAAAGATGACTATATCACCTGTCAAAGACATGATAAAAACCACACATTTTTTCTCACAAATCGTGCCATGTGTCACATTATTACTAGTCTAGATTTTGCCACATCAGCTTGTTGACCAAGTTTGATAATAACTTTGATCGACTATATATTTCACATACGGTATCCATTTTACAAATCATAAATTATGATATAAATCTCTCAATGAGCACTTCACCGTGGAACTATTCTCAAATTATTATATAATGGTCATTTTCTATAGTTTGACCAACTTGAATCTACTTTAACTAGTTTGACTAGAACTTTGATTGGATGTACAAGGAACATATGAGCTCCATTTTTTGCATTATACATATCATTGGAAATGTCTCAATGGACTCTACCAATGGTGAAAGTTTTGATCTACTTTAGATCTTTTTTGCATTGACTTATGGATCAATCCTCCCCACTAAGAAGGTTTTTTGTCCTCAAAAAGTTGGTACTAGACCTGGTACTTTGTGTGAGAATCTTTACATGGTTCTAGCTCTCAAATATAGCTCAAATGATCTCCTAAATGTTAGCTAATTTTGGAGGTACTCTGACAGGTCTTCAGATTTGAAACTATGAAAATATTGTAGGACATCTAGTGTTATAACAATCACCATTTATAATTGTCCTCTTAGGGTATTACCTAAGCACACAGTTTACAAACATTGCCCTTCTTAGTTCATTAAAAACATTGTAATAATTACAAACATTGACCATAATTGGGTCTTATGTATACAAAATTCCTATATTTAGGTCTTACAAATATGTATACATAATTGCACACTCTATAGCATACATATTAAAATATGCAACTTGTCTTCTAAGTTGTTTCTGATGCTTCTCATGATGACATCTTTCTGTTACCCTATAGTGTTCTTGTTTACAACATAGATGTGTAATATTAAATTGGAGTTAATATTTACCTATAATAATTACTACCGATGTGTTTGTATGAGATATTCTATCCCATCTTTTATAATGCTATACTAATTTTCCTTCTTGGAAAATGTTGCCTTTCATAGAGACAAGTATGGTTTACCTAAGATAATTCCACTAAACTAAATTAGAACTACATCTAATTTAACTTCATTTAAAAAAATTGTGATAATTGAAAACCCTAATTTAAAACTTTTACTTACATGCACATTATTAACATCATCTATTCTATCTAGAGAATAGGGTTTGAAATGTGGCTTAGTTTCTAAACCTATGGATTCTACAATATCTTCTGATATCAAATTCCTTTGATAATTTTTATCAAAAATAGCATATACTTTAGAATGCTTAACAATTATTCTTTTACAGAAGTGTTGCTTACCTTTTCAGGGTAACAATCTCTGAACTGTCAGCTTCTCATTGACTATCATCTCCTTCACTAATGTTGTCTCAGGTTTTGATTGACTAGATTCTGTCTGAGGAGGCTCTATATTTTGTTTGAATGAAAATGTAGTTATAACCTTTTCCTAAGGTTGTGGATGACTTTACTTATCTTCCTTCAGTATTTACCCCTTAGCATTGATGTAAAATCTTAAATTTATTTCTTCTTTAGGCAATCTCATTTTGATAGTTTTTTTAAATTTCCTTTAAGGACTTTCTTGGGCATAATCAAAAAATACAATTGAGTATTTCTTCTTTGCATACCTCAATAAGTTGTTTGAAGATGTCTTGTTAGATTTAACTACTTCATCTTCAGAGAATGCTTCCTTCAAATCTTCAGGGTGTTATGGCTTACTACTTAAGTCACTTTTCAACTCAGCTTCTTAGGATATTTGTCCTTCACCTCCATATCCTAATCCTACATGGAGTGGTCTCTTTGCCACTTGGATAGGCTGGATAATTCCTTGACCATTAATGCCAAGGATTTTTCCCTTGAATCCCATTTTTACTAACAACTTAGAACCTATTCTCTTCATGTATGTTTTAAATGACTTTGATAAATGTTGAGGGTTAGTATATTTAGTATCCCTAACATTGTCAATATAGCCATAAGAATTGATTTCATTAATTTCTTCTTCAAAATTTACATCAGAAGATACATTAATAATCATAGCATTATTTGCTTCCATATTTATAATATAATTTTCATTAATAGACTAGCAGGAATAATAAAAGAATCACTTCTATAACTAGAATGTACCTTTATTGTCTAGCTTGTTCCAAACTGAATCTCATAGGTATAATTGGTTGTCAATTAGATTCTTTCTCCTGATGTAGTGTTTTTGGCATATCAAGATGAATGATAATAATTACCCAATGTTATCTCCTTAGCTTCTCCTAAAACTATGTCAAGATCTACTTGATCAAATAATAGCCCTTTAATGCTAAAATGCAGAATGCCATAGTGAGTTGCATGTCCACCTACTATTCCATCATCTCCTCCAAATGTCTTAGTGTGCAGTAATAGAAGAGTCCTTAGCTACAGCATTTTACAAGACCTTCGGTAATATAACTGGATCTATAAATTCAATTGAAATAAATATGCACAAGCTTTCCTTCCACAATAGTAGTATAGTTCTACCTTTGACTTTTCTCAAAGTGTAGCATAATATCTGGTACTTCCATTGGTAACAACTATTGAATTAGAGACTTTGGAGTTATTTGATGAGGTATTATTGGTCAGATTTATTGACTAATATTAGACATGGATGGTGCCTTGCCTCTTTCCTGTTTCACCTTCTAAACCATATTGGAGCATGATTGGGGTGTAGGATCCAACATTGCTCAATAATATGACCTCATCAGGGATAATGTCCACAAATATCTGAATCTCCACACATCCTCTTCTTCTATTGATGTTCTTGTTATAGCTATACTCATATTGAATCAATGCTCTATTGGAGTCTCTTGACCTACTACTTTTATCATTACTTTGCCGCTTGCCAACTTTGCTCTTGGGTTTGTAGGAATTACATTATCACAGTGATAATGGAATTCAGTAACAACTGAATCTTGGATAGCATTGGATCCATTATTCTATAATAACTAATTTTGGTTAAATAGCAAATTTACCTACAAATTTAGTTCTGATATCAAACTTGATGTACCAGAATAATGTTTACATAGAGGTTAGCCCAACACACTAACCGCTCTGATACCAAACTGATCTGTAAACTTTAATCAAAGTTATGCTTGCATAATTATTTTTTGATTTTAAAATAAACTTACTAAACAATTAAAAAACTTGAGTTAAAAATCATGAAGTTAACAAAACAATTCACAACATTCAACAATAATTTGATAACAGAGTTCAACACGAAGGCCTACATCTCTGGGTCTAATATCGATCAATATATATTAGGAAAAATGTTTAAAAAGTAATTACAAAAGTTTTTGAAAAGAAAAATAAACAACTACAAAGTTGTTCTTCAGGCAAAAATATTTCTAGTCTCTTTTCGAACTTTCTCCAAATTTTGCTCCGAACTCCTACAAGCTCTACAAGCTCCTTATAGCCTCTACTTATGGCTACTAGCAATTTCAAATTGCATTACAAATGTAATTTCATGGATTTATATAGCCATTCTCACCCATAGATAGTGTGGTTGGGTCTTATCCCTTTTACTGAGAGGATAGAGGTTCAAGTCCAAATCCATAGGCATAGTTTTAGCATTTAAAACATATTTATTTAACCCACATTTGTGGGTGGTGATAACATGCAAGGCTTTATTAAGCCTTATACTTCACATTGAATGTGTGGTTTTATCCACATTCTCCACCATCGAAAATTTGATGGTTATATAGTGTATAGTGTGGCATGTATGTGGTATAATGTGGAAGGAATATTGGGTTTCACATGGAGGCTTGTGGAAATTTGGACTTGGCATGTGAGTAAAACATAGATGACGGAGAATAAAATGTGGAAGGTACATAGGGTTACATGGATAATTAAATGAAATTAGACCTTGGTAGTAAATTGGTGGAAATCCTCTTGGTAGCTTGAGGACCCACCATGTGGTCCAATCTTTCTAGGCCACTTGTTGACCTCTTGCCACACCACTTGTCAACCACTCGTTGTTCCACTTGTCGACATCCAACTGGATGTTCCATTCAAATTCCAAATTTCTTACTGATTATCAAAGATGACTATATCACATATCAAAGACAAATGATAAAAACCACACATATTTTTTTATCACACTTCATGCCATGTGTCACATTTTTACTGGACCATATTTTGCCACATCAACATGTTGACCAAGTTTGACCATAACTTTGAATAGATATATCTTTCACATACGGTCTCTATTTTATGATCCATAAATTGTGATAAAAATCTCACGATGAGATCTTTACCATGGAACTATTATAAAGTTATTATTTAATGATCATTTTATATAGTTTGACCTACTTTGACTAGTTGCACAAGGAATAAATGAGCTCCATTTTTTGCATTTTACATACCATTGGAAAGGTCTCAATGGAATCTACACAATGGTGTAGGTTTTGATCTGCTTCAAACCTTTTTTGCATTGACCTCTGGATCAATTGAAAATCTACTAAATCAGATTCATTATATATTAATATTTTTTTAATTCATTATAACATTCAACATGAATATAAAGAATTGAATTATTTCACCTATGTGGTAGATGTTTTACTTATTCTTTCTTCTCTGATTTCCCTTTCTTCTTTGTTTTTTCTCTCTTTTTGCCCTTGTTGCACCTCTTCTTCCTTTTTTATTCTTTCCACTTCCTAGTATGGTATGCCTCTTTTTCCCTATGTCTCTATATTCTTTTTTTATTCCCTTTATATGAAAACGGGGTGTGGCTTTTTGTTTTTAAAGATGGCTTCCTCTCCAAGTAGATGCGTCCCTATTACTCTTTTATTCTTTTATTTTTAAGTATGACATGTTTTTTTTAAACTATTATTTTTATTTATTTATTTTATGCTAGGATTTATCTTTTTCCCTTTTATATTTGATCATTTTTCATCTTATTCCATTTTTTATTTATTTTATTTTATTTTATTTTTATATTTCTCAAATTATCTTAATAATAAATGACTATTTAATACAAAAATTAGTGATAATAATTTAATGAAAACAATAAAATTATAAACACATAAAATTAACTCCACACCATCACTGCACTAAGCTAAACATGTGTAAATATTATTTAAATGCAACCGACATTAAAATACATTATGAAATCCTTAAGCTCATGCATCTAGCATGTCCTACATAATGTGATATGTGTAGGGTTCTAGATAATTTCTCTATCTTCTCCCAGCATCTCCATCTACATCAACCTCTCCAATGATGCTCTCCCTCCATCATGCTCTGAGGGATGAGTTATCCTACATCAACCTCATAACAAGGAGGTATTTGAACCATACATCCTAATACATATACACCATAAAAATACACTATAGCTAGCTCATAGCAATGTATCCAAAGTAATATTCAACTGTCCTATAACAACATATATCTCAAATCTTAGTTAAAAATATCCAAATAAAATTTGTCAACTATAAATATGGACATAGATAATCAAATAGTTTATCTAGCAAGGAATTGGGATGTAACAAATTTAAAGCTAATGATCATGTTTTTATTGTCTCAAGAAAAACATTGGATTTTGAATCTCTAGTTTTTTCCTGCCTTATAGGACCCTCTAAGTGTGATCTGAGTGCTTACAAATCCAATGGAGGCTACTACTTTTGGCAGTGCCTCTAGGGACCTGTATTTGATAGAGGACATTCCCTCCAATGGATGGAAGAAAGTGTTAATGAGGGAAAAGATGTGTTTTACTTAAAGCATGCAGAGCCTTCCTATCAAAAAAGATTCCACAGAGGGTACGACCCTGACTATCCAAGATGATCTGGTTGAGGAAATCATGGAGACCATGGACCTTACACTGGTAGGTATGTTTTTCTCCTTCTGTCCCTAATATTGAGATGGTTAGGAAATGGGTAATGTCTTAGTGGAGAACTAAAGGTAGTGTCTCAATCACTGCTATGGCAAGAGGCTTATTCCTATTTAGATTTATGAATAGGGAGGATATGATAGCTATTATTGCTGGAGGACCACGGCTATATGGTCCATATTTTCTTGCCTTGTGCTCTTGGAAATTGGGGTTCGACCCCAACTCGGACCTCAGCAAGTTTGTTCCTGCTTGGGTAAGATTTCTAGGGTTCCCATTGGAATTATGGGATGAAAAAATATTTACGGCTATTGGCAACTCTATTGGCCAATACATCACTATAGATCATACCACCAAAATGCAATCCAAATGTGTGTATGCTCATTTGTGTGTCAATGTAGATATTAATCATACCCTTCCCACGTCTATAGAGTTAAACTCTAAATATGGGATTTGGACTCAGCCGATCACATATGAAAATGCTACCACTTTCTATCAAATATGTAGGAAAAAGGGACATATAATGACCCAATGTAAGGTGAAACAAATGGGAAGGAAAGATGATTCCCCTGTTGAAGGTGAGTATCAGTCTCACAAATCCAAAAACTCTGGCAATTAGGGAATGGGGGTAATGCAAAAAACGTTGATAATACTGAAAAGTTTAGGGAAAAAGCTGGTCAAGAAGAGGTCTCTAGTAATGGGGAAAAAGCTATCCTAGAGGAGAATAACAAGAAGGTCTAGGACAATGATAGTTAGAAGGTTACAATAGACACAGATAACTCTTTGGTTTAATAGACTAATATGTTTGAGGAAGGGGAAATTCATGCCCAATCGATAGATGGGGATGATGTAGAAGGAAAAGTTTTGAGAGATGATCAATTGGAACTACCTCCAAAAATAGTATATACTGAGGGAGAAATAGCCTTACATTTAAACATAGATACTTCCCATGCTTTGGAAGTAGGCAACCAATCAGTCAATTATTTAGTGACAGGTGAAATAGGACAAAATGGTAGTAGTAATGAACATGAAGAATGGATTACCCCAAAGAAAAAGAATCGTAAAGGTAAAAAATTTGTAGATGTTGGCACTGACCCCAAACAAGGGAGACCAACCCTAAGAGAAACAAGACAATGAGAGATTGCTAGGGAGATTGCCAGTGGTAAATGGAAAACACTAGAGACCCATTCCCTCAAATCCTCTAAATGAGAATATTATCTTGGAACATGAGGGGTTTTAACAACCCCTCCAAATAGTTTGAGGTTAAAAACTGTATTCTAGATAATAAATTAGATATTTTATTACTCCAAGAAGTCAAGATGAATGAGGAGAGTTTTAAGAAAATAGCTAACTACATATGGCCTAAGGCTACTTTTTGCACTAGTCCAGCTGAAGGGGCTTCAGGTGGGATTGTAACTATGTGGAATAGTACTAAAATTTAGGGATCTCTTATTGCTTATAATAAGCATTTTTTGATTATTAACTTCTTTTTGTCCTCTTTGAACTGGTCATTGATCAATGTCTATGGTCCAAATAACAGAGCATTGAGGCAAAATTTATGGACCAATTTGAGCAGATTCACGACTAACACCCCACACACTAGATGGATGTTGGCTAGAGACTTTAACACTTTATTATACCCTTCTAAAAAACATGGTGGTATTATTTATTACTCTGACAGCATGTTTGAATTTGTTGAATTTATAAATGATTGGGGATAGTTCGATGTTGAATTACAAAATCAAATTTTCACCTGGTCTAATAGAAGAAGAGGAGACCAAATGATCCAAGTTAAGTTAGACAAATTTCTTATTTCTAGTAACTAGGATGATTATCATAATATGCATTTACATGCTTTTCCTAGAACCATGTCTGATCATTGCCCTATCTTCCTCAGTTGGAAAGATCAGGGACAACATGATCCTTTCCCCTTCCATTTTGAAGCTATGTGGATTAAACATAAAGACTTTAGACAATTGGTGGTCCAATGGTGGCAAGTTCCTATCTAGGGCACTCCTATGTTCAGATTAGTCAAAAAACTTCAGCACATCAAACAGGAAGTTCATGGATGGAATAGATATAGCTTTGGTCAAGTCTTTCATCAGAAGAAAAACATAGCTAGAAAACTTGAAGATATCCAGAAGTGGATTGCTCAAGGAGATGATTCAAAAGACACTTCTAAAGAAGAGAATGCCCTAATTTTTTACTGGAAGAATCTTATAGATAGAAAAGAGGTTTTAAGGAAACATAAATCTAGAGTTTAGTGGCTCAAAGTGGGGGACAGGAACACAGTATTCTTTCATCTCTCAGCCATGAAACACAGGAAGGCTAACTCCATAATGAAGCTATGCTTGGAAAATGGCAACATTATAACTGAAGACAATGAGATAGGGGAACAAGCTAATATATTCTTTCAGAATTTGCTGACTGAACAAACTAATGATGATGGGAATGGTGGAACTATGAATCAATTCATTGATAAAATCCCCTATTTGATAACTGAGGAAGACAACCTAGAGATGTTAAGGCCTATATCTAAGGAGAAAGTCCATGTTATTTTATTCTCTATGGGTTCCTCCAAAGCCCTGGGTCTTGATGGCTTCCCTCCTATATTCTTCCAGGAATATTGGGATATAGTGTGAATGGATCTTATTGCTGTTGTCTATGACTTCTTCAGATCAGGGAAACTTTTGAAACAAGTTAATAATACTTTTATAGTACTTATTCCTAAAAGGTCACAACCCACACACCTTTTAGAATTCAGACCTATTAGTCTGTGTAACACTGTTTATAAGCTCTACACTAAAGTGATAGTTATGAGAATCCAGCCTTTTTTAGACAAAATTATGTCCCCTACTCAAAAAGGCTTTGTCTTAGGTTGGCAAATTCTTTATGTTGTGATCTCCACTCATGAGACTATTCATTTCATGGACAAGAGTAGAATCCCTAGTATGGATCTTAAGCTAGACATTTCTAAAGCATATGATAGGGTCTCATGGACTTTTCTATTTCAAGTCATCAGAAAGTTTGGGTTGAATGATAAAATGTCTTGCCTTATATGGAATGTTGTTTCTTCTACTAAATTTTTAGTTCTAGTCAATGGGGTCCCTAGAGGTTTCTTCTCTTCTTCGAGAGGAATCTGCTAGGGGGACCCTCTCTCCCCTTGTTCATCATAATGGTAGAGGCACTGGTGAGATACAAACAAGCTAATATAGCCTCTAAACATTTAGTGGGCATCAAACCTGCTTCCTCCCTTCCCCCTATGGTGGTGCAACAGTTTGTGGATGATACCATTCTTTTTGGCATCTCTTCGGTGATTGAAGCTATGAGATGGAAAGATATTTTAAATAACTATGCCATAAAGTCTGGGCAAAGCATAAATCTCCAAAAAATCAATGTGTACTTCTTTAATAATCCTAATGACCTTAGACAATAAATCATTGGCATCCTAGACTGTGCTGAAGCTAATCTACCTACTACCTATTTGGGCCTTCCCCTCATAGTCAAAGAGGTATCTCCAAGTTTTTGGAATGGAATATTGGAAAGCACTCAAAAGAAACTGCTTGGTTGGAAAGGGAGACTTCTTAGCAGTGTAGACAAATTGCAGCTTCTTTAGGCCTCTCTACAAGGGATTCCTACCTACTTCTTGTCTCTTTAAAATACCTATGTATTTTGCTGACAAATTGGAATAGATTCAAAGAAAATTCTTACGGATGGGACTGGAAGATAAACAGAGAATGTCTTTGGTCAGTTGGAAAAAAGTTTGTCTTCTAAAATCACATGGTGGCCTCAATATTAGATCCATCAAGAACATGAACAAAGCCCTTCTCTCAAAAACCAAATGGAATCTAATTCATAAAAATAAGGATTGGGGGGAAATCATGTATGCCAAATATATGCATAGTTCTGATGGTTCCAACTTCCTCCAATAGGTAGGGCTACCCCAGGGATCTATGATATGGAATAAAATGCTAAAAAGTAGAAGACTTCTTAAGCAAGGAATTAGATGGAAATTGGGAAATGGTTGGCATATTAAATTCTGGAATGACATTTGGGTAAAGGATAAGGCTCTTATCACACAGGGAAACTATGAAGAAATTGCTGACATTGCTACTCAGTTTTTTGGAGATAAAGTCAATGATTACATGGCTAATAACAATGGCATAAAGAGCTAGAAAAATCTATTGGATTGTTGTGCTCATCAACCTGAGCTCTTCCCTAGAGTTCTAGATATTCAATAGTTGATTCATGGGATCAGAATCCCTCTCTTCTTGTGAGAAGATGAACAGTACTGGTGGCTAGATAAGAATGGATGGTTCTCTATCAAGTCTGCTTATCATTTGCTGACTCTTGAGGTTCAGAATAAGGAGATATGGAAAAAAGTTTGGAACTATAAACTTATACCAAAAATCAACATGTTTTGATGGGCTCCTACTCATAACAAAATTTTAACCCAAGACAACCTTCAGAAGAGAGGGTTTACCCTGGTCAACAGATGCTATTGGTGCTATTCAAAAGAGGAATTTCATACACTATGATTTTTCTTCAAAACTTTGGGGCATAATCCTAAATAATTTTGGTATTGAGTGGGTCTATAATTCTGACCTCAAGGAAGTCATTATCAGTGGGAATCCTACCTTTTCTCCTCCCTGGCTCATTGAATTATGGAATTAAAATATACCCTATTTGAGTAGGATTTTATGGAAAGAGTGCAACCATAGAATTTTTAGGGATGCTATTAGAAATGCCTCTCAGATGTTTCATTCTTTTGTTAAGACTCTTTTGGAAAGTGTCACTATTGCTCATATTCTTACTTCGGAGAAACCCCTAATTCAAGAAGAACAAATTGTGGCCAAATGGAAAGTACTAAATCATATTCTTACTTACAATAATTCTAAAATTCTTCAAAGACATAATACTAAATGGAATCCACTAAAGCTTAACTGGTTGAAACTTAAATTTGATGGGGCCTCCAAGTCTGATGGTAAAGCCAATGGGGGAGAGATTATAAGAAATGACAAAGGGCAGATGATTGTTGTCTATGCTGGTGGAATAGGCTACCAAATTAATAACTATGATGAAGAAACTACTCTTCTATGGGGGATGAAATTGTTTATATCCCTCAGTATAAGGAATTTGAGTATCTAGGGGGATCTAAAATGGTTATCGATGGAGTTAATAAAGCATCGAGTGTGGGCATTAAGTTTAAAGATATCATTAGGGATATTTAATTTCTTCTGCAAAAGCTCACCAAAGTTGATATTTCACATATTTATAGAGAGGGAAATAGTGTAGTTGATGCCTATGCTAATCTCAGCCAACAATTTTCAAATTAGCCATGTTGGTACCAAATAGATCGTATCCCTTTAAATATTAGGGATCTCATCCAAAAGGAAATGACGTGTTAAGGATGAGTCAAACATATTGGAAGGATATCTCTATTAGTCGGTCCCTTTGGAGGGTGCCGACATGGATCTCAGGTTTTGGGGCCTATTGTACTCTTTTGATAGTCATTTCTAATTTATTATACCAATTTTTTAAGGTGAGCAAACTGCTTCATAATTATGGAGATCACTGAGAAATTATGTTTAAGCATGGGATGAGTAAGTGTCATCTCTACATGATACTCTAAATTATGTGTTATCTCATCATCATTATGCATATTCGTGAGCAAGGGCTTGTAGCTACTTTAATTACGATGGTAAAAATTGGGGAATCTCCTAATCTGCTCTTTAAGTCCAAAATGAGGGGTGATAGAATTCAAACGGAACCAATTTCTTGCTGTGAGTTCAAAGACAACCTAGTGGTCTGGTACTACTATAAAGAGGGTGGGATTAGTCCCAATTTAGAGAGGTTCAATGGGTTTGATGAAAACTTGTCTGAATAATTTGCAAGGTCTTGGCTAAACTGACAAGTCACTATTGGAGGAATTAGCTTTGAGATTTTAGAAAAGGTGATAGCTATGGCTACTAGCATGTCTACATAGGGGATGAAGCTAGAATAGAAACAAAAATCATGAACCTTTCTAGCTAGAAGCTATTTCTTGGAGAAGGTGAATAACTTGTACCTTACTAAGGAGGATTTTATCAAGCCAAATTGCCCGAGCCTTAGGATGGCGTGTGCTTCATCCTCATGAAGTATTTCATGCTAGACGGATGTTTCACCAGGTTTTACATTATCATCTCTCCCTTCTAAATCATTTTAGGCATAATGCTCTTATCATCTTTTCCTTTTATCTGCTCTCTTACCTAAGCATTCAGTCCTTAGGGTGAGAATTAAATTGGCAAAAAAACTTGATATGAATCCTATTCCCCTTCATCAGGGCCTCATTTTTTGCCTGTATAATTTCCACCATACCCTCGAGCCATCCAAGACTATTAGAATTGATAGCAGGGAATTTTCTTCTAACACTTTTGTTGGTGATGTTGTTGAAGAGCCCTATCCTTCCCCTGTCTCTACTAAAACTAAAGAAGTTTCCTTTTCTACCCCTGAGGAGACTCCCTTAGACACCTTAGGCTTGTTTGTGAGTACAAAGGGAAAGAAGAGGAAGTTTTATGCTAGTTAAGAGGGTATTGGGGGGACTACTTTGGGGACCCCTAAAAATCCTTGTAGTACCCTTGGGGTTAAGGTAGTAAATCCCATCTATCCACTAAGGTTAGTAAGGAGGGCCTCTCCTCAGGAGTTTGACGATCGGGGTGGATTGCTGGAAAACCTGATTCCAAGGCTAGGATTATTGACTACACTAAGAGTGCCTCAGAGGAAACCACTCAAGATGAGGAGAATAAGGAATTGGAAGTTTAGGAAATCTCTGAAGATACTGAAGGTAAGCAGGAGACAAGAGAATTAGAGGCTACTACTGAGGATGTTTCTAACTTTGTAGAAAATGTTGACAAAGAGGGAAATATGTATGTGGAAGAAGCTGATGAGGAAACTAAAACTGAGACTAGTTTGAGAGCTAAAATTGTTGTCAATGTAGAGAACACTAAGAAATTGGATGACCTCATTAAATCTATGTTTAAGTAAGGAGAGATCTGACCTCCTTAGCTCTTGTTTTTCTAGATTCTCTGCCTCTCATTTTTTTCCTTTTTTAGTTTGTTTTGGTTTTGTTGTGTCTGATGGTTCACTGAATATGATGTTCCTATTGTAAGGCATCATTAATGCAAATTGCCTTCATGGTTTCTATGCTTTTGTAAGGGTTTGGCCCCTGGTTTTTTGCCTTATTTAATCAAAAACAAATGTAAAGCTAATTTACTATTAAATCAATAACTTTTGTAGTGAGGTACTAGTACATAAGGTTCTCATCATTATTCATTTTGATTATCTTGAGGACAAGATAGGGTTTAAGTTTATGAATTATTTTGGCATGATTCTAAACATAAAATAAAAACATGGAAGCATAATATCATACTATGGCATTTGATAGGTACAAACGTCATTCACAATATCAATTATAATTTGTGTTATCTCATAGATCGACCAAAGATGTACACTCAAGGTGAAGAGATGTGTTTGTTTATAGTTTGAATGTAATAGTGTATTTAATATTAATATTAAAATGAGATAAATATATCCAAACATGAAAATATAGTATTAGGTATACAGTTTCTATTCAATACTTATGAACTAATAAAAATTGAGTTACCTGTCAGTATATATGTTATACATTATCAATGTTATTTTTAGTGTGGTTAACTTATAAAATATATTATATTAATGAATTAAGTGTCCTCTTATGACATATATATCATATAAAACATCAAACTATAAATTCATGGTTTTATGTAATTTTCATGTCAACATTCTTCTTTGATCTACACTAAATATCAAACACTACAATATAATCTTCATCATAAGCATCATTATAATTTTTTAACCAATTTGCATGAGACATTCAATTTGGTGGTTCTCTCATTTCCATCTCCCCATTGAGTTTTTTTTCACTAAATTATAAAAAATCCATATTTGAAAATATTTTATGTCATTCATACACATGCTTTCTCAAATCATTATAGTACATTTAACATATTTTTTCACCACATCTTGGGCATGTGCTCTCCATTTCTATTCAAACTTAAACAAACTGATAATATTGGATAATCATGAATTATCCAATAGAAATTACCATAAAATTTGAAATTATATTTTAAATTTGTCTCAAAACATCACACATATGCAAACCATTACATAAAATCTCTAACTCATATATAAGAGGTTGAAGGTAAACATCCATGTTTTCCCCTTGAATCTTTCCACATACTAGTAGAATAAACAAATATTATTTTCATAACAATATATATAGAGGAATTTTATAATTTATCAAAAAAATATGACAAATTGAATATGTTGTTTATAAGTTATAATATGGATTAACCCCATACCTTGTCAGACATAACGAAACACTCCTTGCATTGCACTTTATATTTTTAAGGCTAATTTCTCTCAATGTTTTTTATAGGTTGGAAATCACTTGGTACATATGTCACCCCATCACTGCTTCTATAATTTACGTGTAATGTCACTAACTCTAAAAATTAACTACAATAATAATACAATATATTTTATTTAATAATTTTAAATGCCACATACCTTCCTTGAAATTGGTTATCCATTGAGACTATGATTCAAAGAAAATTCTTTACACGTAGTATTGGGAAAAACTATAACATCCTCCTAATATTTCCAAAATAAAATGAATTTATCAACAAATGCATCATATATGATATACAAAATTCTCAAGGAAGATAATAATTGTCGTCATGCCCTATATGATGGATAAATTGTGTTTTCCTTAAGTAAAATAACATTATTTTGAAACTTGAAAGTGTATAAACATTTGCATCATGTGTGTGTGTGTGTGTGTGTGTGTGTGTGTGTGTGTGTGTGTGTGTGTGTGTGTGTGTGTGTGTGTGTGTGTGTGTGTGTGTGTGTGTGTGTGTGTGTGTGTGCATGTATGTATCTGTATGTAACTGTATGTGTGTGTATAGACACATACACACACACACACACAGCTATATATATATATATATATATATATATATATATATATATATATAGCAATACCATGATTGATGTATCTAATAATAATTATATTTACAATAAAATATCATAATTTTAATTGGAATTTAAATTTTTATTACTTTAGTTATGTTGTGAGACTAATGTTTGACCATCCAAATTTGATCTTCAAATCCATCAATGTTAATATTGTATTCAATAAAATAGTTTTATCCTCACCATCTTTAAACAATGGAGTATTTATTATTGTTTTAATATAATTAAGGCCCTCATATTTTATATTGACCACTTCACTACTATTAATTGGTTAATCAACATGATTTTTATAAGTTTCAATCATCATCCTTAACCAAAATTTTGATTAAGGTGATAAACATAATATAATTAAGATGAAAAATTGAAACTTAATTTAAACACTAAAATATGGCATTCAAACATACATCTAAGTATAAAATACAAATTAATTCTTCTTATTTGATAATAATCAAATGTTAAATATAATATGACACTAAAGGGATTAATTATTTACTTTTCTTGTTAATTATTTTTATAAAGTATGCATGTGGTTTATTTGGACTCAAATCTAGTTCTCTATATACATTATTTCAGTTCTATTAAGATTGGTTGATATCATCAGTTGATATTGACTTTCTAGTTTGTACTAACATACATAGAAGTAGATGAAAATGATGGTATGGTAACTTATGCCTATCTCTATTTTATCTATGTTTCCAATATGGATCTATATAATGCATGAAGCTCTAGAAATTGGTCTCATTTATTTTGAAACCCTAGGTGTGATTGTGAGGGATATACTAAACATATAAAAATGGGAGAATTTATAATTATTTGAGCTAACTCCAATCACCCCAGTCTGATAATTGATCACTTCCTACATATCATATAATCTTAGGACGGAAATCAAGTCATGTATATTTCTCCCACCTAGTGAAATTTTATATATGTGTTCCTTCACTATATGTATCCAACTAACGATTTGTATTTCATACATAACAACGATTATTTTGGCTTGGATTAAGAATGCCTTAGACTTGGATTATGACTTCTTCTAGTGATAGGTTTGAAATTTTTGAAGAATATCACATAATTTCTCAATGTGTATTAGTATATAGATGTGTACTAGATAAGTGTCAAATCCCTTTCCATTGAAACATTGATTTTATATATGGATCCAATTGAAAATTTTCTCATGAAATCAACATGATAGGAAATTTTCTGCACCTTAAGGATATATTTTATTTAATATAATATAAATTATTGGAAGTGGGTGTATAAAAAATAAACTAGATAATTGAGATACTAACCATTTATTGTAAAACCAACATGTGTATAGGAAGATTGAATTAATCATCTGGATATTGTTGTGCAATATATTTAGTTGGCTAAAAATAGACCTTGAGATTCCTATAGGTGTATATAAAAAAATTAAACGGTTGAATCATAATATATCATGGAAGTGCAAGATAATTGTGTATTACTATGCTGTTTATATGATCAATTAATGTGTGGTAAATGTGTATCAGATTTGTCATTGTCAAGTACCTAAGACTAGATTTTACTATCTACAAATTCCTCCTTTTTATTCTAGTAATGAATTTATGGAGTAAAATGATAAAAAATACATGAGTGTGTACAACATAGTTTATCTTTGGTATGAATCTACAACTAAGTAGGTTAGTCAATAACAAAACCTACAATCATGTGTAGTCAATATCCATAGATTAACTATTTTAATCTAAACTCAATTTTTGAAATATTGAAATAAAGAAGTTCATAGTACACATGTTGGAGATGATTCTTCCTTGTTTAATCATTGAAAAAAAAATTGATTTCTTATTAAAGTAGATGAAGAGTTTGGGTGTTTATTCCCCAAATTTTTCAACTGTCCTTTTTCTTGGGTTGGGAATACAACTTGCCCCAACCCTCATTAATTTGTGGAATATTATGTGATATACTATTCCAAATAAGTACATAAGTAAAAGATAGAACCTTTATGAAAGGTTATCTAAAAACAATCAACCACTACATATGGCTCATAAATTCAATTGTAAAGTTCCACTCAAGTTCACTCCATGTATATAAAAAAACATAATCAAAATGGAATGAAAAATGTTCATGCCCTCATGATGAATGTGATTTTAATTTTATAGCTTCATGCAGTGTATAATAGAATGGATGATCAAAATAGGACTATCAATGTCCATGCCCCCATTATGACCAAAAATGTAATAAGTGTGAAGTGGAATGATAATTGTTTTTAATTATACTATAAAATATTATTTGTTTGTGTGTTTTCATGAACTAGTATCATACCACATGAATCTAAAAAATGTCTATATGTGTGCATGAAAAAGTATTATGCCCCCATAAATAGTGCCAACTAGTATAGAATGTTTCACATATATATGTTGAATTTGAAAATAAAAATCTGAAATGTTTATGTATGGTTCAATGCACAAAGTTGGAGGACAAAGAGTATGAGATTCTCCAAACTTTAAATTTTTTTTTACAAAACATGTATGCCCTTTTTTTAAATTTACAAGGCTTAGACTTGTGCCTGAGCCTCATGGGAGTATGCCCTTTTCAAACAGAATATTCCTTTTTCAAAGTGTGTACACCCTTTAAAAAATAAAGGGCATATGCCCTTTTTAAAGGGAGTTATCCCTTTGTAAAGGACATACACCCTTTGTAAAGCATAAAGGGCATACTCCCTATTTCAATCATCATTTATTATTGCAAAAAAACCCATGGTCTAGATGAATTTTTCCTCGCTCATTGTTTGCCAATTGCATATTGGTGTACGTGCTTTGGAATTTCATCCCACCAATGAGATTTGACATTAAGATTGCTACAAGTCAGGTATGTTGATTTTTTCAGTTTAATTTTTTCATTTCTATTTATATTTATTTATTCAAGTAGGATTTTGAATTTAGTTTTACATTTAATTTCTTACATTACCTAAAACAAACCTATATTTCTATTTAAATTTTGATACATAAGTTTGATGGATCCATTTTATGAATAAATATTTTAAAAAACCTCAAATATTATGATTTACATAAGAAGTTCAATTGTATGAGAAATAAAATTCCAAACATCAACAATTAAAAATAATCATCAATGGTTTATGTCACTCTTCAGCTAGTAGTGCACACATTTCAGTTGCTAGTACATTATAGTTTATTTGCAATAAAAATGGAAATGACCTCACAACTTGATGGAATGTTGAATTGAATAGAATCCATGAAATAATTTTATTTTAAAAAATTGTCATATGAAGATGTGAAGAAAAAAATAACAAAAGAAACTGTGTGTGCTGTATTTGTTAAGCCTATAACCAACCAACCTCCACCAACAAATTTTAAACACTTTAATATTAATTGGTGTGTTCATGAAGAGATTAAAAATAACTTTTGGAATAGGTAGTGGATGGTTTTTTATGAGACTCCATGAAAAAATAATGAGGTTCCATTATTTTTTTAATTATATTATGATTTTATGTTGCAATAAATTCCAAATTATTTTGACATGAAGGCCTCCTAAGATAGGGGAGTTGGGTTTGCATTTGATAGACCTAGTGGTAGGAGATATTCCATTGTTTTTTTTGATAAAATTCTAATGCAAGTTTGTGTTGCAATAAATTCCAAATTATTTTGACATGAAAGCCTCCCAAGGTAAGTGAGGTGGGTCCCCATTTGATAGACCTAGTGGTAGATGATACGAAAACCATCATAACCAAGATCCAAAAAATAGAAAGACAATATCACATGCCTCTATTCCTAAAATTAGACATCCTAACATATAGATGAACACCCTTGAGGTGGTTACTAACCTGAAAAAAGTAATAATTGACCATGGTATGCATACTTTGAAGACTTATACTTAGCCTATATGTGGTGCTAGTGGTAGTGGTGGAGTTGGTGATAATGGTATTGGTGGTAGTGGTAGTGGCGGTAGTGGTGTTGGTGGTGTTGGTGAAGGTGTTAGTGTCCCTACTCCTACTCATGTTATATTTCTTGTGCATCATTGCACATCATGTGGGAAGAAGTGTATGTCACCTCCTATTTAGGTGAAACATACATAGAGAACATTTATGGAGATTATCATGCCAAAGTGTACACCATCTTTATATTATTTAGTATTGTATATCACTAGCATACCAGAGCATATGCCACACGTAGATACTTCAAAATAACATGAAACTAGCATAATAGACACTATGTGACGTGTACTAGTTTCACCAACTCATATTAGGATACATCAGGCTCTTGTTGTATAGGAATTATCGACTTCACCATCTGTATTTGATACACAAGTTTAATTTTAATTGTAGTTTGTTTATGTTTGTAAAAGAATATTAATTTTATTTTCTAGTATGTATTTACTCAATTGACTAATATATTTGATTGAAATTGTTATTGTTTGTTTGTATATATGATTGGTGATATATTGGGTAGCTCAACTAGCATTGAATCTACTATAGAGGCCATAATTAGCATGGGTGTACCTTATACACTAGTTTGGAAACTGTTAAATTACATATTTATTCATGTACATTTTTATTGTCCTTTGAACAAAAAACTATTTTTTAAGATATATGTTATAGTCATAGATTTTTATCATATTCATTCTATTCACATATTATTCATTTACTAGTTTTATAGATGATGAGGGTTTCTATGGGCACCCCTCATGGATGAGAAGAAGGTTTAGTTATGTTGTTGCTACATTAGAGAATTCACTATCTCCATAATAGGTCATAATTCAAGGATGGAGACTGGTGAGAACGCATACTAAAATTATTTTTAAATTTAAGTAATGATATTTTATGTCATATTTATATAATTATATGCACATCTAGATCTAAAAATATATGTATGCTCCACAGGATTCCCCATCATGGGTGTATGTTCAATCTCCTAGCCCTAGAAAACTATTTAGATGGAATATGGTGAGTGTAGAATAATTTTAAAAAAATTAAATTATTGAAAAAATTATCAAATTTTTAATATACAATTTTAATTCATTAATTTTTATATTTCATAAGTTGTGCAAACATAATAATTTTCACCAGTTGTCAGTGAAATAGTGGATGACTCAAATGTTGAGAGGAGAGTATCTACTTGTATTGAGGTCCAACACCCCTGACTCTACATCTATGTCAACAAAGTGCAATTTATTTGGATGTAATGAGGATTAGGAGAGTCAGTTGTTGTGCAAGGGGTCTAGTTGTAGGCACAATCTATTTTGTATGCTGATATGGCCCACATTATATGCCTATATGGTGCATTTTTCCTATGTACATGTTATGGTCTACATTTTTTATTGATATGTGTTATCTTATTTATATTAAATTATGACATATAACTTTGCATGTATCACATATATATTATTCAACAATACGATTCATTTACCTATGTGTATTTTCTATTTTAATCATTTAATGTTTACACATATTATTGTCTAATGATTATTATTTACTTAATATGGGGTTAAAAAAATTCACATTATTCTCTAAATTAGGTGCGTTGAATCATTATGTATATTTTACATTTACATGTGATATTTACTATTTACCTGATTCATTTACATTTAATTACATATCAATTTACAATTGTGATGTTTGAGTGGACTTGGGATCAATTAAATGGACATTTAAATAATATAAATTTTACTTGATCATAAATGTTAGGAAGTCTAGTGATGTACTTGTGTATGTTGGTAAAAGATTCTTTAAAAGCACAAAATATCATGTTGTCTACATTGTTTTATCTCATATGGCCTTTTAAGTCTTCAAGATTAGATGATATGTCAACATCATAAGTACTCTTCATTGGTTGCGTGAGATCTAGCCTATGCAAGGCCTTGTAAAAAGATTCAAGGATTGAAGCATTCAAGTATTTTTTATTTATTGCATGAAATCTAGCCTATGTAGGGGCTTAGATGATGTATCATGTTGTCTACTAATTATAAATGTGTTGTTACTTCATAAATTTAATGAATTTTAAGCCATCTCATATCATGCTTTAATTACCATGGTGTAGACATTTGCTTGGTTTTTTTTCCACTACTATGTATAGGATTGACATACATGTTTTTTATCCCCATAATCCATTCTTTGGAGAAGTCACTACCCAGTACTACTTTATAATTGAAAATTCAACTCTAGTAATAAAATGGTTTATTCATCTCTTAATATAGTTTAATAAACAATACAACTTTCTTTGATTTATTTTGCATGTTTATCATTTTATGGGAAATGAATATCAATAATATTTTGATACAATTTTGTCAATATCTAATCTTGCTCAAGCACTTGGAAAAAGTTATACTACATTTAAAAGTTAACTTTATTTTAATTGATTGATCATAAACTTTTTTACCTTTTATAATATTTAGCACACATCTTACCAAAAAAATTTATGAATTACTCCTTTCACTTTCATCATCTAGGAGAAGCTTTGTAATATGATTTGTTTACAAGCATATGGTAGATATTTAAACACCATTACAACATCAGATTGGTTTGATAGGTTGTCTCTATATATTTTATTTAACCAATTAATGGATTGGTGTCATTTTCTAGTAGGGCCAATGTCCAAGGCTATATGCAAATGAGATATTGGATATTTGAGTTAATAGTTCATTATTTGGTTTGCGGGCGGGGGGGGGGGGGGGGGGGGGGGGGGGGGGGTGTTTACTTTATTATTGATGTCTAAATCCTAAGGGTAGAAAATAAGATGCTAATCCTATGTTGTAGAAAAGGTAAAGCTATAAATTTTTGCTAGATGAATATCTGATATACCATTCCTTGTTAAAAGTGTTGATGTTTAAAATTGTGCTTGATTCTACTCAACAACAATGGGAAGTTTCAAGATATGGGACTTGCATCTTGAAACAACCTCTAGATTTTAGAGAAGCTGGTCTCTTCTTTATATCAAGTGTGGGGGGGGAAAGGATAGGAATTTAAATAGAAACACAAATGTAAGAAATGAAATCTAACTATGGTGATGCACCTGAGTGTAATTTTGATCCTTAATCCTAAGCACAGTAAAACTATATGTAAAATTCAATTACATCAAAGAGCAGACTATGGCATGATTAATGTAATAAATAGAAACAATAGAAATAGAGGCTCACAATTTTAAACTATCTTCACAATGATACAAGAAACACCAACAAAGGCACAAAATTCTATTTTCTTATTAATTCCTTAGCCACATAAAAGGCACAAAAATATGCACAGTTACATCAACTTTACAATTCGAGAAAATAGAATAAAGGCAAATGATATTCCTAATCACTGCTCTAGGAAGTCTAAAAACTCTTGATAATAGTTTCTTTAGAAAATTCTCTCTCTGAGTATCTGATCCTGATCCTTTTCTGATGATCCCTACACTCCTCTTTATAGCCTCGAATGTCTCATTCCATCACCACATTTCCCGTGCAATTATATTCTACCTTTAACTCACAGGGGACAAATAGACAACACTTTTAATGTTTGCCAGCCCCAAAAATCTACCCGATGAACTACTCCATCTACTAGAAATAATCTAGCTGAGTTTCCCTCTAGATTGATCACATGTTCCCAAAATTATGGCCCAACTAAACTCTAACTGAGTTGGAAGTGTCTATATAGGACCCTCTATTATATTGAAATGGAAGAGGACACTTAGTCAATTTCTCAAAAATTTGCTTATTTCTTAGGAGACACCAGAGAATGACACTTGGCACTTTTTGCCTAATTTATCAAAGACACTCTGCACTTTCCACTTTCCCTATATCCTGTTCAGGAACGCTCTGCCTTTGACACCTATCACAATCTACTTCTTTGATACTTAGCAATTTCAATAAAATAAGACTCACCGCATTCCTTACCTGAGCAACCTTTAAAAGGGGGAAGGATGTACATGGCAATCTCCGCTTGCTCTTTAGCTATGCTTGTAGAAATATTTGGGATGCATGTTAGGCTCTTATAGATGGTGACACTCGATAGCTTCTGTAAGCCTTTGAAATAAAACTCGGGACCCACCACAATCTTTATTCAGCAATGAAACTCAAAGATGATCGCTGGGATGTTGACACATGGAGGCTTCCATAGCTTCTGGGAAGATACGTGGCATCTTTCACTTCTCTTGCTAAGGGTATGTGGTGACTTTTGCTTCTCTTGGGAATGGAGTAGAAAGGGGCTCAGAAAGCAACACTTGGTGGCTTCCACTTCTCTGGCACTTAAACAAAAATGAAACAATGCCTTACTGCCTTTTGAAAGGGTGCTTGACCCCTTTGGTTTTTGGGACACTCCTTTGAACTGCTCGATAAACCAAGCCATTGAACTGACTGATTGAACCAAAAATGGTTCAATGGTTCAACGGTTCAACACTACACACCATTTACACATTAACCGAGGTATTAAACCAAAAATGTTGAACTAAGGCATTGAATCAACAGTCTCTTAGACACCAACATGTGGTGACTTTCACATTCTTCTAGAAAAGTAGTCCAGAGCCTTTCGTGATTGCCACTTGGCACTTTCCACTTGATCCTAATACTTAGCTTGTTGAAACCTTTTGCCAAAAAATAGATGAAATGTAGGTGCTAAAAAGGAATGCGGATGCTGACACATGGTGTGTTCTACTGAGTTGTTATTAGATACATGGAATTTTCAATGGCCCTCTTGAAAGTTATGAAAGGTGCCTTGGACGACGCCACTTGGCCGGTTCCATATCTCAAAAAGCAACACTTGGTAGCTTCCGCTTGAATTCAACACTTGGGAAAAAATGGAACAAAGAATCAAAAAGGGAAAAAGAACCCATGTTTGGATGACACCACTTGGCAGCTTCCACTATTCTTTGACACTTAGATAGAAAATGAATCAATCCCATGCTCTGTTTCAAAATTCTACCATGACAACCAAGGTATGCGAGAACAAAATCTACAGTGCACAACTAAAAATCAAAATGCAACGAGTAAAATTTTTACTCTACAGTTACTGGTGACCCCTAAGACTTTTGAGCCTGCTCAAAAAGAAACACAACTCTTGCTCTATCAAAATTGCAAAATTCACAGCTTCAAAAGTGTTGTCTGGTAGGTGGACCATTCATGGTCAGATAACCCTTGCTTGTTCTGTAATTCATTGAAGGCTAAATCAAGGTGGATAATATCCTTGTGTGAAAAATTTTGCAAAATCTAAACTGTAGCCTTCAACTTTAATTCAAGCTGGGAAATAAGAACCAAAGCAGCTTCCACTTCTGAGACTGAAGAATCATCCTGTAAATTCTAAAAAACTATTTGATTGTTCTATTTGGCTAGCAGCAATGGTTGAATTTGATCAACCATTAGCACCGTGCTATCATCAAAAAATGGAAAAGAAAGGCCCAAACTAACTAGATCTTTGATATGCTGCTTCATCTCATTGATGCCTTCTTTCATGATGCTAAGGAGCTCTCTGTAACTATTGGCTATAGAATTTCAACTGAGAACCTCATTGACTCTCTTTGCGGTGACCATTTTGTTAGTGATCCCTGTTGTTGCCAATGTCACATATGTTGCATCATAGAGCTTCTGTAGTAATGTTTGAGAGTCTGTTACTCTATCAAAAACTATAGTCAGAGTGTTCTACACTGAATCTCCCACCTTTTCACACAATTTGTGTGCATTTAACAGGAAGGTGAGGGAAGGCCTAAGCTGTAAAATATCTGAGGAGATTCTTTTCCACATGGATTCGTAGAGCTCCTTTACCAGTTTTATCACCCTGACGTTGCTTGTCCTATTATCCATCTCTAGTGTCAGTTGTGCCACTTTCTATTTCTCTTCCTAGAACTGGGCTCGAATGGCCACAATATTATTCTATTCGGTTAGCAATTTGTGCTGCCATTCTACTTTTTCCTACCTCAGGGTCATCATTGTATTCTTTTCATGTGTTAGATCTACCTTTAAGGAATCATTCTGGGCCTAAACTACCTAGTGAATCTGAAAGGAAATAGTATTTTGCAACTCAGACTTGTTATTTCATTATCTTTCTTGTTGATTTCTTTAGTCAAGCTGTTATAGTTTGCCTTTTCCTTGGCCAAATCGGCCTCCATCTTCTGTAGCTTCTTTGATGTCTTCAAATAGTCTTTAATGACTGCAGAAGTGGATTCAATCAACAGCTCAACTCTATTCTAGGGCCTAAAAAGGGACATGTTAATGGCCATTACATCCATTGAGTAATCCTCAGGCTGCATCTTCTCACTCAGCTTGACAACGTTGGGTGACAAATGGGTCACTGTCAGTTGCTACTAAATGGTGTCAAATTGTGACTGTTGATGTGGGGCAGCCAAAGCTTTATTTTCTTTTGTCCTCTTTTTTTATCTTTAGGCTTCCCTTGCCATCCACACAGCATCTGCTTGGGTCAGGAAGGTAGAAGGAGAGGTAATGTGCCCACCTACAAAAGGATGTCCCTGTGGCAGACCATACTGAATAGATAATTGTTGGCTATAGGAAATTTGAGGAGAAAATTTTTTGGGAACAAAGGGGGAGAAATGGGGTAACATTAAAAATTGAGGCACAAATGGGGTGAAGTGAGAAATGGGAATGACAAAAGTGGTAGGGGATGCTACCTGGCTAGATGTGATCATCGTGCCAATGGGAGAAGACAAAGGATGAGAAGGAGGAGGAGGATGAATGATACTTACTTGAGGAGTAATTACAGCACTCTGTAATTGGTGCTATTGGGTGTCCACCTCCTCTTCCATAGCCAACTAAAACTACACCCTTTGTCATTTCTTGGGTGTCTCCTACTCTGGCTGTGTTCTCTCTCCTTCCACATCCGCTACTATCGTTAGAGATGCTTGTAGAGAATTGGGAACTTCAATGACTTCTAATGATGGGGAAGATTTTGGGGGTGAATGAACCACACTCTTTTGTTTCTCTGCGACACTGAGAGGTTGGGGCCAATCAGACACCATTGCTATAGCTATAGTTTCTTCTAAGGCTTGTGGCTCTTGGCTTGGCTAGGCTTCCTGCTCTATACCCCATGTTGGAAAAATGGTTGTCTCTGGGCTAGATTCAGGGGAGATATGGCACTCATCCCATAGTTTTTCCCACCTCTCATATGTGTCCACATTCCCAAAAGAATGGGTGGTCTGAGAAATTTCCTGCCTATACTTCCAATAGGCTTCTATCTTCTCCATATCCCAATCTTTATTCTTCAATGCTCTTCTCAAGCCAGAAGTCATTCTAACTTTGGGATCATAATCCCACTGCTTAATGTAGAAAGTTTTCCATGGTCTATTTTGCAGAGGGGGCAAATTTGATAATTCAACATAAACATTAGGAGCATCTTCTACAGGGTTCCTCTAGGTCTCCCAAAAAGGGTGGCCCTCATGTGTAATCTTGGTTACAACCCTCTTAGTCCTTATCTAGGAAGTGATGTAACCATCTGGGTCACATACCCATTTGTCTTCAACTAACAGGAACCCCAGAAAGGCTAGCTTTTGAAGCAATAAAATTTTAGCATCCCTGGCTTCTAAAACTATGTTACCTAACATCCATAGGATATCATACATCTTCCTCTTCCATTTTCTAGAACCATAATCATTTTCTACCACTAACACTTGCCTGATGACTTCTAAAAATGCTAACCTAAGAGTTAGAATCTTTGGTAGCAACATTGGTTCCCCACAAAACCCATGAACTCTTATAATCGTATGGTGGGATCCAAAGTAGAAGTCACACAAAATCGGGCAACTGGCTTAGAGGTTTGAAACACTAGGAAATAATTTGTTCATGATTAATTTGAGGCTAAGGTGGTAAAGAGTAGGGGTAATAAAAAGTTCCCAGAAATCATATGGGTAACTAGTCTTGGATAAAATATGTGTCCATGCAGACACAAGAATGGTCCTTTAGGGATCAAAACTTGGGCCATACATGTTTAGATGCATATGTTGGGTGAAGAGGTCAGGGTTCTGGTATAGCATGAGGTGAAACAAATAAGAAGAGTACCTAAAGACACCTTTTGACTTGAACTGGGCCAGTTGCTCCACCATTGTAAAAGCAATCTGCTCTGAAAAGTCAAGCTGATATTCCCAGGTCTTGTCGACGGTCTTCAACTTGAAGAGGATGGCCATTTACTCTGCATAAACTGCCATATCATCTTTCATGCCAAAGATGAAAGCCATCATGGATAGTGCATCTTGGCTGGCTTGTATGAATTGGCCCCTAGCTGCAAGGAGTGTGGGCACAGTAGTGTTGTCATCACCCATTTGCAATTCGGTTCTTAATAACCTTAACTGAGTATTGACGTTACCCCACATCCTTTGCATCTTAGCAATTGTGGGAAACATTGATGAACTATCATGGTGTAGGGATAACATATCTCTGATGGCCTATGGTGTGATTTGCACCATGAAAGGACCCTGTTGAATGGTGCATGAGGGTGCATGGAGCCAGTTTGCACATAATTCAACCACATCGAGGCACGGATGCATAGTAGGGACAAGGAATTGTGCTATTTATGAGGTCCACATCCTCATGCCAAATGTCTCATATTGCCCTACTCTGGCTCTCTGAAGGCACCTTTGATGTGCCCCTTCTCTGAGGTTTTTACTGTTGGCTCTTTGCAAGATTGGGTCCATGATTCCATCTGCATAATCCTTTACTTTTGCTGGGTCACTGGTCTAACCAACCTCTAAAACTTTGGTCCTTAGATAGGCTTTCAATGGTGGCACGATAGCTGAAGCATATGACTTACTTGCCAAAAACCTATCAAGGGATTCGTAAATCCCAGCTCCTTGTTGTGAAGATGATGCTCCTTCCATGTCTATGTCCTCTCTGTGATAACTGGTATGAACCCTTTGCAAACAAAACACTCTCGTTGAAGCAACTATACTAGGTGTTGAAATTTTTTGCAAGTAACAAGATATTTTCTTATAAAAAGTAGGAATGCTTGAGAGTTTTTAAACTTTAAATCTTGCTAATGGCATTTATGGACCTATCAAGTCTCAAAAGGCATTAAATTTAGACAACCGTTAGCGAATCCTACTCAATCTTCCTAGGACAGTGAGGTAGACACATTATGCAAGTTGCGGCATAAGGTACCTTAGAGATTTCAAAAGATTTGGGAAGCATTCAATGCTTTGAGAATTTGAAGATTCTTGAAAACTTTCTGAGCCACCAACTCTATGTTTAAAACACTTATTTAAAAGAAAAGTGGGAAAACCACAACGAAAAAAAAACACTGTGGGAATGGGAAACTATGTAGCTATAATACATTAGAGACCTAAATTAATTGAAAAGCTTTAAATAGATTCCATTTATAAGAATATCTTCAAGTTCTCCTTCCATCAATTCCAACTCGAATGAATTCTTCTGCTGGCATGCATGAATTTTATATGGGCCAATCCATAATGCTTCAAATTTTGTATGCTAACCCAGCTTGGCGGCTCTTGCATCCCATTTTAAAATAATTGAGCCTACTTCAAAATGAGGATTCAAAGTCCTTTTATCAAAATAGTTTTTAACCATTCCCTGATACTTAATCAATGAATCATGGGCTATATCCTTCTTTTCTTGAACTTCCAAAAGTTTTGCAAGTCTGACCTGCATGGGGCCATTTTCTTCAATTTCAATTTATTTGATTAGCTGGAGAGCAGGGATTTCCAAGCTTAGGGGGATTACAACAGACTTTCCATATACCAATTCATATGGGGACATCTTGATAACCTATTTAGGCATGATTCTATCATCCCATAGTGTTAGATTAAGCACTTTATGCCACTCTTTGTGATGATCAGCCCCTACTCTTTTGATAAGTCTTATCAGGTTCTTGTTGGTTGATTCTGCCAGACCATTACCTTGAGGGTAATAGTTAGATGAAGTTTTCAAATATATTCCATGTTTCAAGGCAAAGTCAAATACTTTAGAGCCCAAGAATGCTTTAGCATTATCTAAAACTATGGTGTGAGGAGCCCCAAAGTGAGTAGTGATATTCCCTAGAAAATCTAGGATCACATTCTCTGTTGCTTCCTTAAGTGGGACTACCTTAGTCCATCTGGTGAAATAGTCTATGGCAGTTAATATCCATTTGTGACCCATACTAGACACTGAATTTATCATTCCAATGAAGTCAAGACCCCGTTGAGCAAAAGGTTCATCCATAATTATAGGACTAAGGGGCATGGCTGCATTCCTCCTCATCCCCATATAATATTGGCAGGATTGACATTTTTTAACTAGCTGATAACAATGTATAAATAAAGTAGGCTAGAAATATCCTACCTCACTTATCTTTATGGTTGTGGTCTTTGTAGAAAACTGCCCCCCTAATATTCCATGATGCATCTCGTGCAGTATTCTCCTATCCTCAGCCTGTTCTACACATCTTAACAACTTTCCATCAAAATTTCTTCTAAAAAGGACTTGTTCAATTAAAACAAAATGAACTCCCTATATCCTATAATATCTCCTCTTATTTTGAGGGAGTTCTCTCAGATAAATCCCATTTTTCATAAAATGAATCCTGCTTGTGACCCAAGATTCCTAATCAACCTCTTGTATCTTTAACATGGTCTTCGTCTCTCTTTCTGAATCTATCTCCTCAGGTAACATCTTTTCAAGATCTTGGGTCATATATTAACACAGACCCCTACCTCTGACTAACTTGGTGGGTCTGACCTCTATGTCATATTCAAGGATCTTAGTGATCCAGTTAGCTCTTTTTTCAGTGATTTCTCCCTCTATGATGTATTCTTTGACACTTGGGTGAGCTACAAGTATCAAGATTTTGCTCCCTGATACCATATGCCTAAATTTTTTGAGGGATTTTACCATGGCATATGCTTGTCTCTCTATAAAGTTGTACCTGGTTTCATAATTCTTGAGAGTTCTTGAGAAAAAGGCTATTGGGTGTTCTCCCTCTAGCCTATCATCATTTTGTGTCAAGACATCAGCAATACTTAACTCTCCTCCATAGACATACGTTACAAAAGGTTTGGAAAAATATGGGTTTTTAAGCACTGGGGCTAATGAGATAGCCTTCTTGGCCTCTTCAAAGACTTGCCTTCCTTATATAGTCCATTTTAAAATCAGGTTTTTCTTTAGCAAGAGTGTCATTGGTCTTACCAAGCCTGTAAAATCAGATATGAACCTGCTGACAAAATTAATCTTCCCTAAAAAGGACTGAACTGTCTTTTTATTCACTAGAAGAGGTAGGCTCATTATAGCTGTAATTCTCTTAGGATCTATGGAAACTCCTTCCTTAAACACTATATGCCCCAATAATTTGCCTTGAGGCACAACAAAGATACATTTCTTGGGATTCAGTGATATTCCAAAATCCTGACATTTCTTAAAGACAGATTCTAAATGATCAAAATGATCAACAACATTTTTTGAAAAAATAGTGAGGTCATCCAGATAGACCAGGATGATCATATTTATAAGCTCCCCAAAGGTTACATCCATAGCTCTTTGAAAGGTGGATCCTGCATTTGATAGACCAAATGGCATCTTAGCATATGCAAATGTTCCCCATTTGGTAGTAAAAGTAGTTTTGTACTGATCTTCATCAGCCAACCAAATCTGATTGTATCTAAAGAAACCATCTAGTAAAGAAAACCTCTCTGATCCAGCCATAGTTTGTAGAATTTGTTCCATGGAGGACAAGGGATAGTGGTCTTTCAGAGATGCTCTATTTAGATCTCTGAAATCTACACACAGTCTTACATCTCCATTCTTTTTCCTAACTGGTACTAGATTTGATACCCAAGTTGAGTGCTTGATTGGAAATATTATTTTGGAATCTAAAAGTTTCTGTAACTCATCTACCATTAGAGGCTCAATCCTTGGATTTACTAGCCTCTATTTTTGTCTGATGGGCTTAGACCCTTCAATCAATTCTATTATGTGTTGAATAATGTCTCTATTGTATCCATGAAGGTCTTCATAGCTCCAAGCTATGAATCTATCGTATCTCTGGCACAATTCAATTAGTCTTTCCTTCTCTTCTTGAGTTGCATAATTTCCAACTTTTAGCCTTTTCCTGTCACTCACCTCTATTTCAGAATAGTCTGCTTTGTCTATCTTGAACCTTTTCTTTTCCAGGCTTACATCCTCTGGGTCAAACAAGTTTTATAAGGTGATCAAGCCCTTAGGGAGCTTATTAGTCCTCAATTGTATAATCTGATCACCATATGCCTCTTCAATTTTAGTTTGTAATTGATCAACAAACTCATCTGATTATTGTAAGAATGAGAGTCCCTGAGAATCATTTTCAAATACTTGCCAATTCTCATCATTGTCTGGAGTGGTTGGCCTCACTATAAATTTTACTGACTCATTATTAATTAATAGGCTAGTTGCTAGATCAAACTGTGAGCCAATCTGGGCCATCCTATTAGCTTCAGAGTTTTGACTTGTAGGGACTATCTCAATATTGAAAGCTTTAAAATCTTCTATCAAATCCCAAATTCTATGTCTGTAGGATCTCATTCTCACATTTTGGCTGCTACTTTTTCTCTAATTTGCTTTACTACTAATTCTAAATCTCCTTTTACTTTTAGATTCTTTCTTCCATTTTTCTTGGCTAACAGGATCCCATGTACTAAAGCTTCATATTCAGCATCATTATTAGTGCAAGCAAATTGGAATCGGATAGCCCTTAAAATTTTATCGCCATTTGGAGCAGTAAGACAAATTCCTGCTCCAGCACCATGTTTACTTCTAGCCCCATCAAAATTCAAGGTACAAATCTCTGAATCTTGAGTAGTTGGTGCCTCTTCCCTTATAACATTTGGGATTGCCTAGTCCTCATCAAAAATGACATATGTGCCCAGACCTGTAGAGTCATAGTTCCCATATGGGTCGCTATGCATCATAGCCAACAACTGGCTATTTTCTTCTTCTTGATCATGCTCAGTCCAGTCGCCTACCTCTTCAACAAAAATCCTTTCTTCCTTATTTAACATAGCATGATCTACCTCTAATCTTGTTGTTGGTTCGTTGGTGATATGGTCTTTTGACAGTGGTTCAGATAGAATTTTCATCTTTGAACCGTATCTGGTTCTCAGGATGATGTGAGACCAATCAAGAGACATATATCCTCCTATTTTTTTTGTAAAGACTCTGGATAAACATAAACCAAAAACATGAGGTATATCTATGACAACTACATCTTGGTTGACAATTATATTGGGACAAGTATATAGCTGCAATGGGAGTTGTTTCATTCTCCCTATGGTTTGTATTATTTTGCCATATAGCTGCATAACTCCTTTTATAAGGGGTTCATATTTTATTTTCAAAGCATCAGCTATTTGCTTTGGCATCACTGTAGTACTAGCTCCCGAATCTATCAATGCATTTTGCAAGAATTTCTTTCCAACTATCAGAGTCAAATATAAAGGCTTTGGTTTGGATTTACTTACTTGTGCTGCATCGTTCACAAAGGCTATTGTCTGATGAGGAACTGTATCTTTGAGCTTTTCCTTTCTAGCAAGTCCTTCTTTGGTAACAATACCTTTGGGCACTGCTTGGCCTTGCATATATTCTTGTAGCAGTGTCTTCTATTCAAGAATAGCCAGTATATCCCATATTGATACTTGGGCTGGAGTCTTCTTTAATTGATCCACTACATTTATCAGTCCTAAAGACTGTGTTTTTTGGACATAAAGATATCTCATTTTTTCCTCAATTTGGGCAGGGATTCCCTTGATCCTGCACCGGCTGAGGCACTTCTTGTCTAACAGTAGCATTTCTTTGCCCTTGAGATGGAGGATTATTCATGACTTGACCATTTACAATCTCGGGCTACTCCACCATTCTCCTCTTTGACTTGGTCTAATAATCAAATTGCACCACTAGTCTTTGGGAGGTAGATGCTTCATTCAAGAAAATTGATTCTTCATCTTCAACCCATGAGAACAAAGCATGTTTTGGGGCTATTTCTTCCTCTCGTTACAAGGACATTCCTTGCATCTGAGCCACTAGGACTAAATTTTGCATACTAAGAGACTGGTAGGCTTGATTGTCACTAGTACTGGCAAACTGACCATATATTCTTCTTTGCTTTGCCACCCTTTGTTGTAGATTACCCCTAGGACAATCTCTAGGTGTATGAACATTATTGCAAGGGAAACACCAGGCATTAGTATAATCCACATAGTTATTCTACCCTGGAACCATCTCCCTATTTGAGTTGGGAGGAATGGTCTGTGAGGGTGTGGGAACTGCAACTAATTGATTCACTGGCTGATGGTTAGTTTGTTTTGGAGGACCCTGATATTGGTTTGGTTGGGATGAAAACCTATTTCCTTGATAGCCTTGATAAAGAGGCTTAGGGAAAGTATTCTGCTATCTCTTTATATTAATTAGCTCATTGGAAAACATCTTTAAGATATTCTTGATATCATCCATCTCAGATGACTAAGTAGAGGTAGGTTCTTTCATAGATGGTTGAGGGTAAGTGTACATAGATATAGGTGGGCTTACAGATTTAGGAACTTCTTGAGGTAATGGCAAGAAAATTTCTGAGAACTTGGGCATGGGGGGCCTTGGGGGTAAGTTTCTAGCATCTATTAAGTGATTCTTAGCTCTGACATCATATTCATAAGCCTCTAGCAAAGTGTGACCTCCAAGTGACTGAATCATAATAGATATATCTAAATTTAGAGCCTTGAGATAAAACACTATGGCCATACCTAGTAGTGGTCTAGCTGTAGCAGGGATTCTATCTCAGGTCTTTTGAAATCTGGTATTGAAGTCAGTCATGTCTTCCTGTGGTCCCTTTTGAATGGTGATTAACTGTTGTAATAAGGAAGACTTATCACCCTTCTCTACAAATCTTTCAAAGAATAGATCTCCAAGCTGATCCCATGTAGATATGGTATTTGGGGTCAAAGACTGATACCATTCTAAAGCTTTCCCTTTAAAAGAAGCTACTAATAATCTTATGGCCACATTTTGCTGTGTGATAACATGTAAGCACAGACATCTGATACATCTTGAAGATGTTTTACAGGTGTTTTAGATCCTTGCCCACTAAATTTGGGCAGAGCTTTTAGAGCATTCACTGGGATAGGATCCCAAATGGCTGGTGGTGTTGGGAGGATTAAGGGACTACCAATGTTCTAGCTTGCATAATTTCTTGGGGGTATAAGGACTGCCATATTTAGTATTGGTACAAACTGGTTAGCTCTTCTTCTTGGACTTGTTACCAGAGGTGACAAAAGAACACCTAGATTTGTAGCATATTGTGATCTGGTGACTGGTCCACAGGTCTAACTCCTTGTAGCTCTTTGGTTCATATGGTCTTGAAAGAAACTTCAAGACTAGTCCCACCGGGCATGCCAAAAAATTGTTGATGTTTAAAATTGCGCTTGATTCTAATCAACAACAATGGGAAGTTTCAAGATATGGGACTTGCATCTTGAAACAACCTCCAAATTTTAGAGAAGTTGGTCTCTTCTTTATATCAAGTGTGGGGGGAAAAAGGATAAAAATTTAAATAGAAACGCAAATGCAAGAAATGAAATCTAACTATGGTGATGTGCCTGAGTGTAATTTTGATCCTTAATCCTAAGCACAGTGAAACTATATGTAAGATTCAATTACATCAAAGAGTAGACTATGGCATGATTAATGCAACAGATAGAAACAATAGAAATAGAGGCTCACAGTTTTAGACTACCTTCACAATGATACAAGAAACACCAACAAAAGCACAAACTTTTGTGTTCTTCTTAATTCCTTGGCCACATAAAAGGCACAAAAATATGCACAGTTACATCAACTTTACAATTCGAGAAAATAGAATAAAGGCAAATGATATTCCTAATCACTACTCTAGGAAGTCTAAAAACTCTTGATAATAGTTTCTTCAGAAAATTCTCTCTCTGAGTATCTGATCCTGATCCCTTTCTGGTGATCCCTGCACTCCTCTTTATAGCCTCAGATGTCTCATTCCATCACCACCTTTCCCACTCAATTCTATTTTGCCTTTAACTCACAAGGAACAAATAGACGGTGCTTTCAATGTTTGCCAGCCCCAAAAATCTACCTAGTGAACTGCTCCATCTACTGGAAATAACTCCATCTGAGTTTCCCTCTAGATTGATCGTGTGTTACCAAAATTATGGCCCAACTTAACTCTAACTGAGCTGGAAGTGTCTATATAGGACCCTCTATTCTGTTGAAATAGAAGAGGACACTTAGTCAATTTCTCAAAAATTTGCTTATTTCTTAGGAGACACTAGAGAATGACACTTGGCACTTTCTGCCTGATTTATCAAAGACACACGACACTTTTCACTTTCCCTATATCCTACTCAGGAACGCTCCACCTTTGACACCTGTCACAATCCTCTTCTTTGATACTTAGCAATTTAAATAAAATAAGACTCACTGCATTCCTTTCCTAAGCAACCTTTAAAAGAGGGATGTACGTGGAAATCTCTGCTTGCTCTTTAGCTATGCTTGTAGAAATATTCAGAATGCATGTTAGGCTCCTACGGATGGTGACACTCAGCGGCTTCGGCAAGCCTCTGAAATAAAACCCAGGACCCACCACAATCTTTATTCAGCAATGAAACTCAAAGATGATCACTTGAATGTTGACATGTGGAGGCTTCCACAGCTTCTGGGAAGATACGTGGCATCTTTCGCTACTCTTGCTAAGGGTATGTGGCGACTTCCGCTTCTCCTGGAATGGAGTAGAAAGGGGCTCAAAAAGTGACACTTGGTAGCTTCCACTTCTCCAACACTTAAACAAAAATGAAACAATGCCTTACTACCTTCTGAAAGGGTGCTTGACCCCTTTAGTTTTTAGGACACTCCTTTGAACTACCCGATGAACCAAGCTGTTGAACCGACTGATTAAACCAAAAATGGTTCAATGGTTCAACACTGCATGCCATTTACACATTAACCAAGGTATTGAACCAAAAATGTTGAACCTAGGCATTGAACCAACTTTCTCTTAGATGCTGACACATGGTGACTTCCACATTCTTCTGGAAAAGCAGTCTAGAGCGTTCCACGATTGCCACTTGGCACTTTTTGCCTGATCCTGATACTTAGCTTGTTGAAACCTTTTGCTAAAAAATAGATGAAACACAGGTGCCAAAAAGGAATGTAGATGCTGACATGTGGTGTGTTCCATTGAGTTGTTATTGGATACGTGGCATGTTCCACGACCCTCCTAAAATTTATGAAAGGTGCCTCAGACAATGCCACTTGGCAGCTTCTGCTCAAATTCAACACTTGGGCAAAAATGGAACAAAGAATCAAAAAGGGAAAAAGAAACCATGTTCAAATGATGCCACTTGGTAGCTTCCACTACTCTTCGACACTTAGATGGAAAATGAATCAAATGAATTAAGCCCATGCTCTATTTCAAAATTCTGCCGTCGCGACCAAGGTATGCGGGAACAAAATCTGCAGTGCACAACCAAAAATCGGAATGCAACGTAGAGTAAAATTTTTACTCTACAAAAAGGATTATTTAGTTCACAATATCAACATCCATAACTTAAAAATATATCATAAGACACTACAGTGTCCTCACTTGACTTGCGTGGTTAGGTATGATAGTGTTGTATTTCAAAATGTGAGAATGTTGATTGCTTATTGTTACCTAGACTTCTTCCTAATATATTATAAATATGGAGATACATTTTTTATTCAAAATATGTTCCTATTAACTTTAATCTTATGATAATTGAAAGACACACTTTGTATAAATGAAACTCACTTGCATTGAACCGAAATGAACTTTGTATTTAATGAAAGAACACTTGCATTAAAAGAAACACACTTTATAATAAAATGGAAATAACACTTTCTATTGAAATGGAAATCACACTTTGCATTAAAAGATAAATCATACTTTAAATAAAATGAAATATACCTGTTTCAAAAGAAATACACTTTTAAACTATAAACTACAAATATTGATTGTCCTGATCTTCGAAGAGAAGTGGGCCCTTGCTCTTTCCTTAGATTAGGATCAACTTTAACTCAATAGTGGAATAGAACGTTATACTATATTTAAAATTTATTATCAAAAGTAACATAAATAGATGCTAGGAATTTTGCTACAAAATTACACTTGAATTTTTCTTAATTTTCTTTATTCTCTATTATCCTAGAATGAGAAGGAGACATGTACTTAAAACACATCTCAATGACCATTATCAAAATACAAAATCTAGTAATCTAAATATAAAAATCCACTTATTATAAATAGAAGATATAGGAATCATATACCATGATTATAGGAGATGTTGGAACTGATTCAACTAATAATAGATTGAGTATAACTAACATATTTCTGAAAAGATTATATCCAAATTTACAAAATAGAAGTACATCTATATTTGGATCATTTAATATATAAAATAAGATATCTAAAGGCAATATATATATATATATATATATATATATATATATATATATATATATATATATATATATATATATATCTTTGGAGTTGTTATATTAATCTCCATATTATATTTGGGCATCTTTGGAGCATGACTAGGTGTCTTTGGAGCATAGTTGGATAGGTATTTGAAGCTTCATTAGAACATCTTCAGAGCTATGTTGGAATGTCTTTAGAGTTTCTTGGGTGGATATTTAGAGCTTTGATGGAACATCTTCAAATCTTCTTGGTAGATATTTAGATCTTCAATAGAACATCTTCATAGCTTGATGGAGCATCTTCAAATTTGCTTACATAGATCTTTGGAGCTCGACTAAAGATATTCATAACTCACTATATTCTATGTTGAGTCTTCAAAACTATTGCCAAAAGGTGTTTCCAAAATTTTTGATGACATCTCAAAATAGTCTCACCTTATAGATCTATTTCTATATGTAAAACTATACTCATTTAATCCAAGTTATACACAAATAACAAGATAGAAAATCAACAATGTATCACATTCAAACAAAAGACAATTGCACTCATTTCCTTCTTGGATGAGACCTTAACTATTAAATTTAATGCAATATATAACAAAGAGGTAACACTTATGGAAATTTTATATGAGATATAATGAGCTATCTATAATGCTCATCATGGTGCAAGTCATGTCTCAAGTCACTCTTCAAAATAATTTTCCCATATCTATGATTTGAGGGACTGAGAGGTTGCACACACCAAGAAACTCAATTTCTCTCAACTCTCAAATTTTATAAGCGTTATAAAATATTCACATGGTTGTGTATACATAACTATGTTTTTAGTGTTTTTTTAATAAATAGCCTATCATGTATTTATGTTGTTTGTAATACCTATACACCTTACCTTTCTTGTTTTAGGAAGTTCAAATCTTTAGACGAGTAGCCAAATCCTCCTCCAACTTTGGTCATGAATTGAAGCATAACTGTGAGGGTTATAAATGATCCATTAGTTCCTACAAATGCATTGATGATTTATATAATAAATTTGGAGAGGATTTTATCTAACTCGAGATGTATGAGATGTGGAAATGAGGTTTCTCTTGCATGTAAATCTCTAAAAATAGGCCAAAAGTTGGTCAACAAGGGCTGTATATTATGACCCCTCATCTCAATAAACAAACCATCTATATAGACACATATAGATAGTCATTTTAGGGTAAAATAACCTTTGGTTGGTCTTGGTTAGGCCCCAAGAGCAAAATTTATAGTTGGTCAAAGGCATCCCTTAAGAGAATTCACTTATCCTTGAGTGTGCAAAATGAGTGAATCTTCATCACACATTATAGGAAAATCATGAGGGATAGAGACAAGTAATTAATTATTACACATGAATTAATGAGTCCTCTAAGAGAGCCTAAGAGGATTTTATCTAACTCAATATTAATGTGACATGACAATGATGTTTCTCTCATGGCCAAATCTCTTAGAATGGGCTAAAAGTTAGTCAATGGGGCTGTATATTCTAACTCATCATCCAAATCAATGAACCATCTATATGGACACATCTAGATAGGTATTTTTAAGCTATAAAAACCTTTTTCAAATCTCATTTGTTCCCTAGGAGAGAAAGTTACAATTGGTTAGAGGCATCTCTTAAGAGAATTCACTTGTCCCTGAGTGTGTAAAAAGAGCAAACTTCTATTACACATTGTAGGAGAACCATGAGGGATAAATATGTAACATCAACTAATACACATGCATGGAAAAGTCCTCTAGGAAATCCTAAGTGGATTTTATCTAACTCAAGAAGGATGAGATTTAAAAATGAGGTTTCTCTCACAACTAAATCTCTTATAATGGGATAAAAGTTGGTTAGTGGTAGATGTATATTCTGAATTGTAGTCTAATCAATGAACCATCTATGCAAACACATCTAGATAAGATTTTTTAGGTTATAAAAATATTTGTCTGGTCTTGTTCAAGATTTAGGAGTAAAATTTATATTTGGTCAAATGCATCCCTTAAGAGAATCCACTTGTTCCTAAGTGTGTAAAATGAGCAAACTTGCATTACACATTGTAGGAGAACTGTGAGGGATAGAGATAAGAAATCAACTCCTAAACATGCATAAATGAGTCTTATAATATATCCCAATAGTATTTTATCTAACTCAATATAGATAATACATGGAAATGATAATTCTCTTGTATCCAAATCTTTCAGAATATGCCAAAAGTTGGTCAATAAGGGCTGTATATTCTAAATCATTAACCTAAACAACAAACTATTTAGGAATTTTTAAGTTAAGTTGACCTTTTTATGGTATCGATCAAACCCTAAGAGAAAAGGCTGTAATTGGTTAGATGAATCCCTTAAGATAATTCATTTGTCCCTAAGTGTGGAAAAAGAGTGAACTTTCATCGCATGTTGTAGGAGAACCATGAGGGATAAATATCAACCATAATATCATACACATATATGAATGAGTCTTCTAAGAGAGAATGGGAGGATTTTATCTAAGTTAAGATGAATGAGATGAGGTAATTAGGTTTCTCTCATGGCCAAATCTCTAAGAACATGATAAAATTTGGTCAGTGGAGGTCATATATTCTCACTCATCAGTCCAATCGACAAACCATCTAGGTGGACATGTCTAGATAGGGATTTTTAAGCTTTAATGACCTTTGTATGATCCTGGTGGGGCCGTAAGAGAAAAAAAAATAGTTGGTTAGAGGCACCCCTTAAGAGAATTTACTCATCCTAGAGTGTGTAAAATGAGTGAATTTCCATCATGTGTTACAGGAGAACCATGAGGGATAGAGATGACCCATCAACTCCTACAGGTGCATGGAAGAGTCCTCTAAGAAATACCAAGATATTTTATCAAACTCAAGATGGACAAGATGTAGAAATGAGATTTCTCTCATGGCCAAATGTCTTAGAATAGGCCAAAAGTTGGTCAGTAGGGGTTGTATATTCTGACTCATCAACCCAATCAATGAACCATCTACATAGACACATCCAAATGGAAATTTTAAGGCTATAATAGCCTTTTTTTGGTCTTGATTAGGCCTTGAGATCAAAAAATTTAGTTGGTTATAGGTATCCCTTAAGAGAATTCACTTGTCCCTGAGTGTGAAAAATGTGTGAACTTTTATCATGCATTGAAAGAGAATTATGAAGGCTAAAGTTGAACCTTTAGCTCCTACACATGTATAGATGAGTCCTATAAGATATCCCAAGAGGATTGTATCTAAATAGAGATGGAGGAGATATGATAATGAGGTTTTTCTCATAGCCAAATCTCTCAGAATGGACCAAAAGTTAGTCAATGGTGGCTGTATATTCTGACTCATCATCCTAGTCGATGAACCATTTACACAAACACATATAGATAGTCCTTTGTAGGATATAATGACCTTTTTCTAGTCCTAGTTGGGCCCTAAGATTGAAAATTGCATATATTTAGATGAATTTTTAAAGATAATCCACTCCTCTTTGAGTGTACAAAATGAGTGAACTTCCATTGTGCATTACAAGATAACCATGATGGATACATTGAGCCTTTAACTCCTACATTTTCATGGATGAGTCTCATAAGAGAGCCTTGGAGTATTTTATCTAACTTAATATGGATGAGATGTGGCAATGAGGTTTCTATTGTGACTAAATCTCTTATAATAGACCAAAACTTGGTCAATAAGGGCCATATATTCTGACTCATCAACCTAATCGATGAACCATTTGTGCAAACATGTCAGGATAACAGGTTTTAGGCTAGAAAAAAAAATTGATCTTGATCAACCCTTAATAATTAAGGTTATAGTTTATCAAATTTATCCCTTAATATAATCCACTCATCCCTAAGTGTGCAAAATTAGTTAACTTCTATCACACATTGCAGGAGAACCATGAGGGATAGAGATGAACCATCAGCTCCTACACATACATGGATGAGCCCTATAAGAGATTTGGAGTATATTATCTCTAAATAAAGATGGAGGAGATATGATAATGAGTTATCTCTCATAGCTAAATTTCTTAGAACATGTCATAAGTTGGTTAGTGGGGCCATATATTCTGAATCATTAGCCTAATCAATGAAACATTAATGTGGACATATTGGGATAAGAATTATAAGGTTATAAATACCATTGTATGGTATCATTTGGCCCTTCTAAGTGAAGGTTGAAATTGATCATAGGCATCTTTTAAGAGAATATACTCATCCCTAAGTGTGCAAAATGAGTGAACTTTGGTTATGCATTGCAAGGAAACCATGAGGGCTTAGGATGAAATGTTAACTCCTATATGTGCATAGATAAGTCCTATAAGAGATCATGAGAGGATTAGTTCTAACTTAGGATGGAAGAGACATGACAATAAGATTTCTCTCATAGCCAAATCTCTCAAAATATTCCAAAAGTTGATTAGTGGGGGTTGTATATTATGACTCATTAGCCCAATCAACAAATCATCTGCATGGACATGTTAGGATATGTATTTTAAGTTTATATTGATCTTTTTTTGGTCTCAATCATCCCATATCAATGAATGTTATAATTGATCATAGGTATCCCTTAATATAATCTACTTGTCTTAGAGTGTACAAAATAAGAAAACTTCTATTGCACATTGTAAGATAACTGTGAGTACTAAAGATGAACTATCAACTCATACACATGCATAGATGATTCCTCTAAGAGAGTATAGATAAGATTATTTTCATGTTTTCATGAAAGGATAAATAGGGAGAAGGTGAAAATGGTTTGTTTAATGTAGATTAAATTAATATAATTTTTTTTTGTCTTCTCTTCATTTAAAGAAGATAATGTTGTCTACTCACGACACCAAACATGTGAAAGTAGAAGCTCATCTGGTGCCACTAACCACAATTAAAAATTTTAGTCAAAAAATTGAATAGAAATAAAAACATAATGATAAATTAGTTGAAAATTAAAATACATTAAATCAAATAACATTAGTATATTAATTTGAAACACTAGATAAACTTATTAATTCAATTTAATGTACCTCCAGGATTAGTTGTGTTTGCAAGTGTTTCAAGAATCACTTCATGGCCAAATTAATGCACTTTCCATACATTTATATTGTGAGGACTTACATGATACTTGATCATTTGAATATTTTTAGAAATAACCAGGTTTGAATAATGAAGCACCATCCTATGTGTTTCAAATTCCTCAAATAACAATTGTTTTATTTTTTTATGATAATGCCTATGAAGCCAGGTTCTGTAAACCACTATGGATCTAGTGGAATAAACTATCTCTTCTCCATCCATAACATTTGTGGTTATTTTTTTCATCTCTACACAATGACACAAGTAATAGTTTGTTCCCTCATCATTGTCCTCAGGTACAATGACTTCAAAAACACGCCTTGTATTTAAAGAAAAATAAAATTATAAGCACATCTAGAAAAAATAAAAATATCACTAATATCTAACTAATGTTGTATATTTAATTAAAGAATAACTTGTACTTGGTTGCATAAGATTTGATATGTGATCAAAGTCAACTGATGATGCCATTTCATGATCTGTCAATTGTTGGATTGAATGGGTACTCTCTACAGGTGATATGGGTATAAAATACCATTCATCAACACATTATTTTAACTCATATTCATTCCAATTAAATTCCATACATGAGGGGGGAAATAATGCCATATACCTAGTATAAATAGTCCATGAACATGAATTTGAACTATGAACAGAGTGGAAAACACTCGATCTAGGTATTGTAAATCAATCTTCATACATTTGCCTTATGTTGTTCCTCTATTAACAAAAAGAATATTCGTACATGAGAATGTTTATCCAATTCATGACAAATATTTTAATTACACAAAGTCACAATACTTACAACATATATCAAATTAGCACCATCCTTGTGCTTTACTTGCTCTCTTTTAAGGGCTCTTTTTACACATGCACTTGCACCATCATGTTCCCCTTTTCCATGCCTAGCCTCAATGAAGCTCCAAAAATGTTGAGAACCATTCTTATTATGCATTCCACTTAACCAATAAAACATTTGAAAATTATTTAAATACATTGTAAAATTGTTTGATTAAATTTAGTGTGCATCAAATATGATTTCTCTTTCATTCATATTTATATAAAATATCTCAAAACAAGCCTAGACAAACTCTAGAGAATGTGATCTGTCATCGCTCATATAAAAGTGTTACTCCCTAAAAATCTTTTTGTTATCATATATGCTCTTAGGTACATGTCTAAATGTAATATGAATAAAAATTCTAAGTTTAATTGAATTATATTATTAGGATTTAACGTCATTTTATGGTTTTAGTGTATAGTTCTTAGCAAAGTCCATAATCAAAATAATGGTGCCAACTGGGAAGTTATCATTGCATACCTTGAATTGATTATCTAACCATTTTCATTTTTGTGTGTGTCTTTCATATTGATAGATAATATTCTCCTTGAATTTAAACATGAAATCACATATAGAAACTTTGGTCATAATCAATTCACATCTTGACGACTCTTTTTCATCTTTTAACACGTACTTTCTAGATTATACTTCTTATAATCAACTATTTTCTTTCTAAATTCATGTGAAATATATTCATTTATAAAACTAATAAAATTTGACAAACCATCACAACTATTACATGTTCCATCTAAACATTTTTTCACAAGAAAAAATTGTCCCTCAGGTCTTTGACAAAAAATACCTTGGATTAATTCTCTTAAAGTCTTAGGTGGGGAAAATACCATACATTCAACATGTACCCTACAACAACATGTGGTGCATTCTTTGTTGATTTTAACATAAGAAGGCTTGTACATCTCAAATGACCTTTGGCTAATTATCAATTGGCCATTAAATTTTTCAATAAAATTTTGTTTGGGTCATGTCTAAGAAAAGTTTTGCATGTGGCTCATAATTTTTTGAGCCTTTTTTCTTTTAAAAACATATTTTAAATTAATTGATACCCTTATGTTATCATAACAAAAAATTTCAACCAAATGTCTTGTTCCTTCAACTAATACCTTATCTTTTCATGGGTGTCTACCACTAAATACCCAAAAATTCATGAGTGAATGTCCATCAAGCCTTGTTCTTATTTTTATGGAATTAATTAGATTTTTTCTAAATAAATTCAAGGATTTACTTATTTCAGTAAGAATTTTATCTTTATATGTTGACTTACTCACTATAGATTCTATTATTAATCGTCTTGCCATATTACTATCTTTATTTTGATTTTTATTGCCTATTGCCTTAAATGCATTAAATAGATTCTTTACTATTGTAATATTTATTCCCTCCAATTTTAATGTTTTAAACCCCCAACTATGCATCAGAGGGTGAATTTTTTGCATTTTCATTAATTGAATAAATAGTTGACATCATTTTGTATGGGTGTTATTCTTAAATGCATAGTCCCATACATATTGAGCATGATGTTGAAGTGATATTTTTGAAATTTTAACTTTCATAAGTTCTATTATTTTTTCATCTATTTCAACCAAATACCTTGGTGTTCATCTTATTATCCTTAGAGGTGTGGGTGTACGAGCTATATTTTATATTAAATTTGGTGGTGTTACCACTTTAACCATAATAAGGATAGTAGAGGGTTGGCTATCTAAATTAGACCCTATAGGTGAATTAAATTCTTCTTAATTAGGAGATATGTGATTTAGGGTCATTAATTGATCTTAATTATCATTATACGAAAAAAAATTATTAAGGAATTGATGTTTTATTAAATTGTGTAAGTCCATATGTTTCATCATTCATTACAAATTCATTACTTGCATGCTCTAAATTTTGAATTTTATCATGAAAAAAAGATTAATCAGGTTCTCTTATCTCACTTGAAGACATATCTAAGATAAATCCTATATAATTGGGCATGTTATTTTCATTTGAAATATTACCTAGTGTAAGGAAGCACCTTCACCTTGCCTAGAAGCCCTTATGGATGCTCTTCTATCTACTTGTCTTTCTTTTTCTTTATTTTTCTTTTTTCCCTTCAATTTCCTCATTTGTTATCTCTTTGATTGGTATTTTGTGATGAATTCCCAACCCCATTATTTATATTTACCAAAATAAGAAAATTTAGATTTAAACTTGAAGAATTTATAGTGATTCAAACAAAGTGAATGAATAATTTACCAAATTTGCATAGGTACAGTAAAAAAACCAATTTATAATTTGAAAAGAATAAAATAAATGAGTAATTTTTGTGGGAAATGCAAGAGGAATTAGTGAATCATAAAGGGCGTGTGTGCTTGGTGTAATAAAAAAACCAATTTGTAATTTTCAAAGAACAAAACAAATGAGTAATTTTTATGGGAAATGCAAGAGAAATTAGTGAATCACAAAGGGTGTGCATGATTTCAAAAGCACGCACACCCTTTGTGATCCATGAAAAAATGGTCAAAAACATTGATTTAGGAAAAAGTTGGTGTAGAAAGGGCATACACCCTTTTCAAAGGGTGTATTCCCTCTTCAACTTTTGAATTTTTTTTTCCACTTTCCCTCCTAATTTTCCTTGATTTAGGCTTGTGGGTCCCAATCCTGGTCCAAACTCTATCATGGAACAGCCAAGGAGATTTCAAATAATTTTTTTTTCATATTTGTCAACATGTTTGATTAGGCATATTTTATTATTTTTAATAAAAATTTATATGGGTTTGTAGAGGGGAAAGCATAGTTTTAGAATATATATATTTTATAATATTATTTATAATTATTACTTAAGTTATACATAACATACCTTGTTATATATAAAATACATATCATCAAAAATTCACATATATCTTTTTGAATATTAATCGAATGATTATAAAGATTGCATCTCTGCAACCTACACATTGTCAACTATGCTTTAAAAAAAAAAATCATGAAGTTAAGGTCAAAAAGTTGTGTTTGTACACTTGCAATTTCAATTTTATAGATGTCTTGACTTGTAAAATTATTTATATAATAAAAAATTATAAAAAATATTCCCAATAATCATAGACATTTCACCTATACATATATGAAGTTTCATTCAAAAAAACATTCATTTACTCAAAAAAGTGTGTTCTTACACATAAAATCTCGTTATCTTTTCACAAAAATGACTAACCTATTATCATAAATGCATCTATTTCACACACTTTTATCATCTGGGTATTCAAAAAAATTATATATTTAGAAACCGAATTAAAAATTATACAATTCATATTTTTATGTTATTGTCAGATTCCTTTTTGAAGTGTCTCCAACATTCTCTCCAAGTTCAACTATTATTATTTTCAAAAAAAAAAAGTGTCTCTTTATACCCCACTTTATCCCCCATTATCCTGCATCTACCCATATATGTAAACCCTTAATTCTTATTTCTATAAATTGTGTGCATTTCCCATACATATGTACACAATTATATGAATACATGTTAAAGTGTTCCATAAATTGAGTGCATATACATGGAATATGCCTTAGTAATATTTATCAATGTGTTAATAGTTGTCATGTATTTGAACAATATAATATCTAAATAATTATTAATCTCTAAAATTTATACTCTTATATGATTTTATGCTCATGGATGTGTATGTCTCTATTAATCCCATTGTAGTAACACCTTTTGAGATGATGGAAGTATTTTATAAGTGACTCATGTCAAACTAAAATTGATTTATATATTGTCATGTATAAAAATATCATCATGTAATATTATGTGAACATGTTATCATAGTAATGTATTTATTGATCAAGGCATTTATTTAACATACGTAATAGAACAAATGTAAGTGTCATGTCTAGATATATGTATCAATGAAACACATAATAGCAAGATCACTGAATAAAACTATATGGTAAAAGTTTATGACATGGATCATGGCACCATTCATTGTTATCATGCTCAACAAGTGTATGTCTTAGTGTCACACATAAGTCCATGAGACACATACAAGGTATATACAATGTCACAATAAAAAATTCCAATTAACAACCACAAGGGGATAAAACAATATGTCATAAACAAGGAGAAATAGGGATATTGTATAAAACAAGGTCTAGGTACCACACATAATAGTCAAACAAAAAGTGGCCTATCATGTAATAGAGTAACAACATCAATAGATCATAGAAAAATGAGCTCTTCTACACCATACATATGTATCAATGTCACATCATAGTATAATATCATATCCATGTATGAGCATGTAATACATGAATAAATAACAAGGAATGTGTAACCAATATTGTAGCTAAAAATGATACAAAGGTCATAGAAAGATATTACCTATAAATAGTGAAACCCATGGAACATGATGCCTCAAATAACGACATGGACATTGGGTAGATGAGCCTCCAACATTTTTATGTCCATGTGCAACTTGTGTGTCATGTATAGTAGTCATATAACATGAAACACATCTGTGAATGTATATAATATTACATCTACCAAACATGTGATAAATAAAATATGTAAATAGTGTAATCTACAAATTGAGTCATGCTTAAGTGTTGGTTTAGATATTTTAAATATTTGAATGTTTTTGTATTTTTATAAAATTAAAATATTTAAAAGTTAGGACAAGTTTAATTGGTTCTAAAAATATAAAAATGGTATGGATATGAATAATTAGATGTATTTTTCAATGTATAGTGTACACTGGATGTGATAACATTGTTATGTGAAATAAGTGAGACAAATAAATACAATGTCATTGTAATCATGGCTCAAATATATGTAGGACTTATAAGGGGATGTTGAGTAATGAATACACACCCCGGTTCCATAATATGTGAATTTTTAGGCATAATTATATTGATCTTGAGATGATCTTATTTTGTAGATTCAAGCTTTGTGACAATTATAAAATTATATCTATATTGTGGCTTTGAAGTCTCAAAAATGGAGATGAATTTGAAAAATTACATTGGTTGGTTTCTCTAATTATAGAAACTATATATGTTTTATTTTGACATAGGTTATAAGAAGTGACTACATGGGAGAAAATATTATATTTTTACATAGACATTTCTTTCAAGGGTTGCCATGAAAAATATAGCAACATAGGATCAATGTATTAGATTTTTACTATCAATATAATGAGGATAATGTAAGTTTTAGGTGAAAAAAGAGTTAAGGGATAAAAAAATGGTTAGTTTTAGGGTGTTTATACAATACATAAAGATAAAAAGGGATGACGCAACAAACAATGATGAAGACATTATGTACAATGATAGATGTGGCTAATATCTAAAATAACTCATGTAGAGGTCTTTTATCTAGTGCTAACAATGTCTTTTTGCATTTAACTCATATGTCATATGTATTTGATACATACATACATGCACATACATACATATGTGTGTATGTGTGTGTGTGTATGTATGTATGTATGTATGTATATATTTCAAGATCTAAATCTAGATTTGTAATCTTAATAGGTGTTGTATGATATTATTTTTTATTATCATGGTTAAGTTTATCATAAATAGATTGATTGATTCAATGATCATGATATGTTCTAAGTTCTTAGTTTTATCCTTTTAGGATATTAGTTATTACAAAGGTATGTTGATCTGAATACAAATGTTGTTAATAAAATCTTATATTTTGTGTCTCAATTTGTAACATTTGTTTGTTGAATACCTTGAAATATAAATATAGTCACAATATGTATTTTCATTATAATTATTTGGTGTAGGCTTATTTGGACCCATATTTTATGGAGGAATAAGTATGAAAAAATTACATTTGAGTGTATTATTTATTAAAATATAAGGAGGTGATGGTAATTTTGGAAAATTCCTCTTCAATGGAGGTAATATGTCAAATTGACTGGTAGGTTGTGATATTACTTGGATTATACCATTTATTTATTTTTCACATGTTTTTTAAGGTAGTGATGAAATATATACATGAAAGGATCCTTATCTGCTTCACATGTATATAAATTTTTTTTGTGTGTAAATATAAAACATATTTGTAATTTTTATGGTATTGCATTCATATTATGTATCTAAAGTTGTCCCAACAATAGATTGTAATGTGTATCATGAAACATGAGTTAAAATAAGGAATATAACTTTTTTTTTCCTATTATTACCTACATTAAAATTGTACCAAGTACTAACCATATCTCTTTATTTGATTAGTAATGATGTGATATGCTATGTTTTTTTGTTGCATATCCATCCCTAATGTATGAAAGAATGATATGTGGTTAAAAAACTTATTTAGCATCAAAATTAATTTGTTTCATGAAATTTTATATTATCATAACATGGATAAATAGTTAATTATATTGGCCCATTATATACCTGATAATTACATTATTTTGTTATTATCTCATGATGGATATATCCTTAATGGATCAATATTTTAGAGTATTGGACATATGTATGTCAATAAAATAGATATAAGCTTCATATGTTTATTTTATGAAATTAGTATGTGTTTTAGAAATAGCTATAAATCCCAAAGCCTATCATACATTTATAATATATGCTTGGATAGGGTGAAAATTACTTTTTGCTTTTTCCCTAAGTTTTATCCCTAATAGTCATTTTTTTTAATATCTCAATCCAAAAACATATTAGATCAAATTTGTGTCATTGGTTTGAATTTTTTTTTACCAAGTGTTTAAATATTCAATATCATTTTCAAGAGATTATATCTGTCCTTGAACAAAAGTGTTAGATGTAATGTTTTGTATGTCTTGTTTATACATTAGGTGAACCTACCTTCTTGGGATAGTGATAGCTTAGACCTTTATATAATGGAAGTATCTTGAAACACATTGATGAGAGATAAAAATAATGGGAAAAGAATCCATTAGCAAATGGTAAGGTTTTTAGGCGTATTTAGGAATATAAATAATACAAAACCATAGAATAATGATGATTAAAATAATAATGATAACCCTTAGAGTCAAATGGAACATAAATGAGTAAGAATCAAGGGAAAAGGTGAAAATATATTTTGTGTATGTAAAAATATAAGATAAATGAAAGTCTAGGAAAAAATATCTAAGACAAATTTTAATGTGTGAGTAGATAATAATTGAAATTTGAAACCATGGACAAAAAATATGAAACCTTGAAAGGATGAAACCCTAAGGTAAAACTTAAGGTTTTACACTATTCAAAATGTGTATGGGTTCACCAATATGCTTTACCCAAATTTTGATTAAGTTGATAAAAATTAAATTATTCAGACAAAATTCAAATTTAATTTAGATATTAATAAATGGTATTCAATAATACATTTGAATATAAAATACTAAGATTTATTCTTCTAATTTGAAAATTGTCATATGTTAAATATAATAAGTATATGAAATGGATGAATACTTAGCATTTTTGGTTGACCAACTATTAGTGACTATATTTTATAAGTGAAAATTAATAGAAATCAAGCCTATGGTTATTTTTATTTTAAAAACTATTTATCTCTCTATATTGGGTTGGTTCCACGGATCCAGGTTAATATCACTAGTCATTACTAACCTTCTAATCAATATCGATGTACATAGAAGTAGGAAATAATAGATATAAATTCATATGTGTTTGTATCTATTTTATCTATGTTTACAATCATGACTCTTAATGATGTATGAATCTATAGAAATTAGTCTCCTTTTATTTAAAACCCATGGTGTATTTATGATGGTTATAAACCTCATAAAAAATGTGAAACTGTAATAGGTTGAGTTGACCCCAATCACTAATAGTTGATGACTAATTTTTGACTATTTATTAGATACTCTAAGGAGGGAAATTGAAACACATAATTCCACCACCTCATGTGATTTTTAATGATTCATATTTTATACCTAAAACATTCTTTATGTGACTTAACTTTGGAATGCTTTAGACGTGTCTTTTCACTACTTTTAGTGATATGTTTGCAATTTGTGAATAATAGGTAAGATTTTCCCATTGTGAAATATTATATATATATATATATATATATATATATATATATATATATATATATATATATATATATATATATACACACACACGATAATTAACAAATCCATTTTGAATGAGACCTTGAATTTATAAATGGATCAAATTTAATAATTTCTCATTCCAAAAACATGCTGGGATGATGGGCTGAATCTAAGGATATATTTGATTTTAAAAAATTATCATTATAGGTAGTGGGTTTGTATCAAATTGATCAAGTTAATATCACTTGATGATACTAACTAGGTTTGGAGGAATTATACACACATAAATAAACATGAAAAATTTAAGCACTCAACTTACTAAGGTCTTACCAAGACAACTGTTGAAAATATGATAGGATGATTGGTCTAGGTGTTTGGTTGATCCGGTTGAGGTAATAAAATAAGGTTTTGTATTATGGGTGGAAAAGGGTGTTGTTACCATTACTATAAGAGATCTCATGCATCAAATTTATCATTGAGAGTGGCTAACATTTGAGGAAACATAACTCCAAGGTCCCTTGGTGTGAGTGAGAATGAGATGTCAAAGTTTTTATTCAATGCTTTGTATATGGAATTGGGCATTTTTAGGCTAGATAAATATACATAATATGTCAATAATATTAGGCTGACTATGTCTATTCAATGTAATATATAAATAAAATTAAAATATGATGACCTAGTACTGAGGAAGAAGAAAAGGGAAGTGAATATCTAGACATGGAGATCATTATGATAATTGGTTCACATGTGAATAGGTATGATGATTGATTGTACTTCTATGTATTTTCACTCATAAAGAGTGTTGAGTTGGTCAATGATAAGGTTTTGAATGGGAGTGGAATATACAAATATATTTTAAGTTCAGCATTGATATCCCTTTAAATGTTCCTACTAGAACGAGAAGTATAACTCTATGAATGATACATGTTCTATGAAGAAGTGGCCACTCTAAGAGTGTCATCCAAGAGGAAAGATGATGTTATGATGAGGGAATAAACCATCGAGATTGTATTTATTAAAAATTTGTTTTTAATGTGTAGGATCAAGGTTTAATGTTTTACTCATCTTTACAAGGCTTGTTTGATTATTTTTTTGTGTATGTTTTATGGCGCTTTTTAAAGAAAGTGAAATATGTTATTGGTTGAAAATAAATTACATACAATTAATGAGGTAAATGATTTTTTTTTTTAATCTTTTCTAAATTTAAATAATTAAATCTAATATGCAACTAAATTTTCTTACATGCAAATTAAAATTAGATCTAAAACATGGAAAACATGACTTCTAAGTATAAATAGATTATTTTTCATCTACAAGTTATAAATCTAATTTTAAAACCTTTGAGTGATTGTTGGTGAAATTAAATGGTCTAAACGAAAATGGATGTGATTATAGAGTTCATATTTTTATGATTTTTCTGATCTATAGTAGCATTCATTCACTACCTAAGATAAAGAAGATAGATCAAACATGAAAGTTTTGGTTTCCTCATTAAATGAAGTTTTGGTGTGCATGTGTGAGTAAATGCTTATGAGTGTCAAATTCCAAAAAATATTTTTTCTTGGTTTTACCTATTAATTTTATTAAATTAATCTAACCTAGGTTTTATGTAAGACTGGTATTTTTTGAAATATTTTGTACGTGGAAGTAAAATATCTAAACTACAATTTTTATGAAAAATATAGAGAAGATAATATTTTATTTTATTTTTATTTTGGGTTTTCTAATTTTTAAAAAATATGAATATAATATTATATAAAAACTAATCTAATCTAATTTAATAAATAAATTAAAATTTCCAATCAATCAATGGTGAGACTAAGCAAAGGTAGAGATATTTTTGTTGTGAGTATAATATATTTAGGTAGTTATATACTTTGCTTAGTAACTACATTAATAAGTCTTTTACAAAAGGATTAAAATAATAAGAAATAAACAACACCATAATATCAAAAAGAAAAGAGTGGTTAAATACTAGCTAGACTAATTCACAAATATCGAAGATCTAGGTTCGGATTCTATGAATTATCCTATTGAATATTATTTAGAGTGACACAAGTATGATAAAAAAATGAAGGAAATATTTTTCAAAACTCAAAAAATGTAGGCTATGAATCTATAAAACTTAAAATCTTGAATCTCTAGAGCAAATTTCATATCCAAAAACATAAGGAAAATCAAATACTTGTGAGGGAAGAAATGTGTATGCATGTGGGAGTTTAAGTAAATATTGATTAGGTGATAATTTTATAAGAGATAATAATTGTTATAATATGATTATGAGTGACCTCGACCATTTAGAGGGTGAAAATAATAGTAAACAAAGAAAAATGAAAATTAGAATCATGCAAAATGCATCAAAATTGAAGTTTTTGACACTAATTTTAAAAACATGAAAATGGTGATGAAACAACCACCCATGATAATGAAAACTAACTATAATCATAACCATTAGTATATTAGGGTGGTATTTATGAAACTTGACTATAATTTCAATAATTATAACCATATAGTATGGTAGGGTGGTACTGGGTAGTTGTTTAACCATCGATATATGGTAAGTGTTTCATAATTATCATAGACAAATCACAAAACCACTATTGGAGTGGATCATAATCAAGAATCATACATGAATTCAAAAATATCTGAAACATGTGAATGGAAATATGTAGAAGAGACACTTATGTCATAGAAGTGAAATCAAACATGATAAAAAATAAGTTGCATTATGATTCACTAGCCAAGTAACTTTACAAAATGTACATTTATAGATAATAAAAAATTAACTAAAAAATTATAAATTAGGTTAATCCATATTTTCCTAAATGACCTAATATGACACCTTAGAAAAGTAAATAACTTTTGTAGTTGAAACCATTTAATGGTATAAAAACCTACCCTAACACTCGCCCCCTTAAGCATAGCTTAGGTGGGTAGAAGAATTAGGTCTTGGTAACAAGGCATGATGAGGTACCCAAGTACATAGAAAACAACCCCATAAAAATAGAGAGAATCCCCCTTAGAAGTAGAGAGAGATGGTAGGAAGAAACTAAAATTCCCCCTATAAGATTTTGTTATAGATTTTTGTACTCTTATTAGATTCATGAAATGATCAAATTTAATGTTGAGATCACTTTATTTAATACTAAATAAGGTCCATATCCATCTAACAATGGTTCTTCCATTTTCAAGGGGAATAACATAATAAATACTCTTATTATCTATCCATTCCATAATGGAATATTAAGGTATCAGTATGAATATATTTAAAATTTGTCCAAAGATAAAAATATGGCATGGGTATGGAAATATCATGCACAACAACTAAAATTAATGCCACTAAAGTAGATCTACCAAAATAATGACATGAAACATTCACTTGGATAATTTCCATGCAAAGTAGAGAGCATGGTTAAATAAATATCGATACTAAAGAATGAGGATCCACAAGAAAATATGAGTCATTGATGCTCTTTAAAAATATTGAAGTGACACATAACACAATAGGGACACTCTCATCAATGGATATAAAATAATCCTCAGATGTAGAAATATGTGATGGATATATAAAATTAAAAGCAACACTCTCTATAGTATTTGAGGTGGATTATACAAAATACATCTCAGGTCTAGAAGAAACATGTTCCATAAGGGTGTCTCAATAAATAGAAGATTAATATATGACAAGAATGTATCATCATAATAAATAAGGTGAGTGACGATAATCTCAGAAGGATAGTCTCTAAATTGTTTTTGAAGAATGTTCCAAATAGTTCAAGGACACTCTCTATGCTCCAAATGGTGTATTAGATCCATGGAAACATACATAAATAAGTGACCAAGAACAATGTCACGAGAATTGAGCTAGTCATTAAACTGAACTAGGTTAGTGGCAGTAGGAATCTGTCTATATACAAATGGTAAAAAACCGTGTTTAATGAAAAAATATTTGTATTAGTCTCTTGAAAATATCTTTCAAATATATAATTAGTGAATAAATACTTGTGAATAACCCAAATTTACTCAAACATTACAAATCCACTAATCAATCACTAAAAATAGATGATGAGGATGTTAGACAGTAATTATACCAAGTGAACTGTCGAAAGTACAAAAAATTACACCAAGAATTTCATCTACATGAAGTATTTACAAGAGAACACAAGGAATAATGTAACCCCCTTAAACTTACATAGGTATAAATTTACAAGGCTTGAGAATAGCTCCAACATTTATAGATAGAAAATACATGCACTTTTATAAAAATGGCACTTGAAATGGAGCCACCTACTAACAATTATTTGAGTTTGAATTTATTTTAAAAAACTCCACTTTGTAAAATGAAATTTTACTTGCAAAAAATATAGACCCAAATTTTCCCATAGAAGTTAATCCCCCTTGGTTGGTTGTCACCAAGGTATAAACTCCCATATGACCAAGTGATAGGATGAGTGGTGTAAATAGGAGGAGGAAGAAATAGAGGAGTGCCCAAGTAGGAGGTAGAATCTAATAGTTGTTCATTATCATAATTGGAAGAACTCATATGAGGAAATAGTAGCCTCCTCTCCTGAAGGAACTCATATGAGGAATTGATTCCTTCTTATAACTCATATCAGCTTCATCTCCTACTAAGCCCTAGGATATGAGTTGAGGCTATAAATTTTATTAGGGATTCTAAGTTTTTTGGTACAATTGATAGTTTATTAATTAAAAAATTTTAGATAGGGTAGGGATTCTTAGGATCACACAGGTGAGAATTTTTCCCCATAGATTAAGTTGTTATTAATCTTATTCACTTAATGGAATCTAGACTAGAAAATATTTAAATTTATTAGAGGTCTTAATAGAGTGGATGATCACTCTTATTGATGTCTACAATATTTTGGGCTTGTCAATGATAGGTTTCCTTGTGACCTTGAGAGAGGCTATGAACATGAGAGAGGCTACTAGTTAGGAAAAGCACTTTGATGATGCATTCACTCCTAATATGGATGTGAACCATAGATTTAGATTATAAGGAGTCAAATGGTCAATAATATCTATCATTCACAAGTATATTATTTGGATCCTTTCCTCCTAACTAATTATGAGAGATAAGGGGATAAATCAAATTTTGTAAATTTGGCCATCTATATTCAGGGTGATCGAGGAGAGTGGGAGATAGTTCTCATGTGAATAAGAGGATATAGTGTGTACCAATATATATTTTTACTCAATTTCTCATTTTTTATACATTTTATTCAACTGACCCACACTCATCGTGAGTAAGGATATGAGTTGATGATCCCATATCAATGAGGAGTTGTAGCTAGATATGTAGAGGCTATAAAATCCTTGATGTAGATAGGGATGAAACCATTTAGGGCCTTTTCATAGAAATTGGGTACACGAATAGTGATAGATTTATTGGATTTTCCATAGTAGGATATGACATGATTATAAGTAGATGAGATAATCACTCATGTAGATGAGGTAGTAAATCTCATGATCTATGTGAGTGCATGGAAGGTTAGGTAAATATAATGGATAAATAGTCTTTTTTAGCCTATGTGTAATGCATTTCATATCTTATCAAAGTGTAACTAATGAAGTATATGGATTTTTTCATTCCATCGTCATCCTCTTGGGCCAACATACATGAAAGAGAGACCTTAGTTACCCTTATGTAAATTATGAAGGGCCTTTCAGATTTGTATTTTAATTTAAATTAGTGAAACCTCCAACTTGATCAATGGTGATACTTAGTGAAGGTAGAGAGATTGATGTTGTGAGTACATCATCCTTTAGAAACTAGTTATGTTTTTCAATAAATACCTTGATAAATATCTAAAAAAAAGAATGAATATAATAATAAATAAAAAAAGGACACAATCTCAAAGAAAAGAGTAGATGACTAATGGTTGAATTAATTACAAATAATGATGAGTTGGCTACCAATTCTATGAGTTCTCCTTTCCAAGCTTATGTAGAGTGGAACAAATATGGTCACAAAATCAATAAAATATTTTCCAAAAATAAAATTAATTAGGATGGGGCTATATAAAACTTAAAACCTCTAATCTCGAATGGAAATTTGATATTCAAAAACCTAACTACAATCAGATAATTGTAAGGGAAGACATGTGTATGCATATGTTATTTTAATTAAATCTTGACCAAGAGCTATTTTTCTAAGAGAATGGGATTGATAAAAATAGGACTATGAGTGACTTGGTCCACCTATAGGGCATTAAAAAATTTAAAAAATAGAAAATGCAACCAAAATCATGTAAAACACGTGAAATATGAAGTCTCAAATGTTAATTTCATAAATGCTCAAATGATGAAGAAATTGCCACCTTATGTAGGTGTTGAAAATGAAATGATTGCAAGTTATGGTGAAATTTCCACCCATGGTAAAGAAACTATCTTGTCTCAAAATTCAACTATTGAATATGGTAATTGTTGACCAATTTTGACCCCAAGGTCAAAATTTCCACCCCTACGGTAAAAACTCTCTTGTCATGTCTTGTCAACCTTGTTCATAACTTTGTCATGTAATATGTGGTCTCATAATAGCCTTTCTAAAGCCTTGTTAGCAAAGATTAAGGTTTTTAAGAGAGATTAACATAACACTTTGTCTTTGTTTGTATTGTCATAGACATGTCATGGAGTGATAATATTTTGTCAAATATTATCATAGATTATTAGGGGCCCCTCAAAGTCATTTTCTTGTCTCCAGCTTGTATAAGCATTTAATGCTTCTTTGGAGAGTTTAAGGTTTATTTGTGAACTTTAAGGTAAGATAAATTGAAGAAAAAGATGATTTTTACTAATTTCCATGTATTTAAAATCCAACAAAAGTGAATGATACATACTAAAACTCTTTCTAAATTCCTTGGATTAGTTATATAACTTCCATATATGTCACAAGGTTAGAAAGAAGTTAGAATCTTAAATTTGAATTCGTAATAGGCAGTTTAATGCACTTATATAGACTTCAAGAACTAATTTTTAGGTGAAAAATAGTTTATAGGTGTCTCTTTGGATTCCAAATATTATATTCATGCTTGGGATGAAGTCTCAGGTTCCACAGATGTAGATAACTCTCTATTTCCTCCATCACTACCTTCATAAGCTAAAAAACAAAATTTAAATGCATGGTATGGCTAGAAGAGAGAAAGTTGGAGGATAAAACTTTTGTAAATGTTAAGGGTCCTATAAACATTCAATTTAGTGCAATTATTTTTAAAATTCATCCCAACTCATTTATTAACAATTATTAAGAGTGACAGGAGGTCACTATGTCTTATTCACTCAAGCAAGGTCAGGTTTTGATCTTGTTTCCTCACTTTAGAATTTGATTCCTCACTTTAGAATTTGATGGGAGTGAATGGTTTTGTGGTATGTTTTCAGAGGAAAATTTAATCCTTTAAATTTTGGTTTCATCAAGCAATTCAACCTTATGAGGTGTCTTCGACAAGAGGAAAAGTTTCTTAAGTGTATGGAACATCATTCACCCTATTGTAAATTTTTGGGTTAGATTGAAATGTTGTCACTCTTAGAACATTCTAGATGCTTCAGTATTATTTAAAATCATTCACTCTCAAAAGATCCATGTGTTCTCTCTCTGTAAATAGTTTTTGGTAGATAAGCCCTTTAAGAGATGTCATGTTTTGGAAGCATTATATAGTCATGAATAGTCTTCTACAAACATGAATGCCAAGCTTGGACCAAGTGGAAATGAGGATCAATAAAATAATATGGAAATGGTATTGAGAAAATTTTAAGCTTGATATAATAAATATGAAGCTCAAATACAATATATAATAATCACTGATACAAATTAATTCACCCACAGGTCTGTAGACTTGTAGATGAATATTCATGATGTCTACGTTTCATGTTAAGGTGTTCAAGACATGGATAAATGTGATATAGAATCATAGACGTCAATTTTACATTGAAATTTTAATTTGAATCATTAATAACATGAATTAGTACTATAGACTCTAACTCTCATACACAAAACCTTGCATAGAATCTGATTATATACACAGGCTTGTACATGTAAATGGAGAGATTTGAGACTATATAGTGCTTATTTGAATTCCAAAAATCATTTAAGAATATCACATGGGAATTGTAAAATATTTTATACAACTTGTAAGCTTCAAGACTTAGGAAGTTATTCTTAGGAACCCATGCAAGCCAAAATGTAGACCTATAAGTGGCAAACATGTAGGTCCTTATTTTAGACAAGAGGCATTTGCTTATAACAATAATAATTATTTTGAAGAGATAATTCAAGAATTAAATGAAAATATTCATAGATAAATGCACACCTTATCTATTTTAGAATCAAATAAAGGTTAAGAGGCTTGAGTTCATCAACCTAGGTACTCATATACAGGCTTGTGTATTATGATAGAAGGAAAATTTTTATTGGTTTTATGAAGGGAAAATGGAATTTGTAAGAAATAATAAAGAAATTCCAATGAATTTTGATTACCTAAAACCATACTTTGAGAGGGTACAAGGAAAGAGTGTATTTTGTGTGAAGGTGTAAGGTTTTGGCTCAAAGGAAATGTTCAAAGTTTTCAATAAAATGATTGTGATCTGTGAATAATAAATTATTTGTGTTAGAACCTTTAACTCCAAAGTATAACCAAAACTATAAAATTGTAGTCACTAAATCACCACCTACATGTTTGCCAGAAAGAGTAGGCTAGTTTCACATTGAAGATAAAATAGAGTGAGAATGAGAATAATTGGAGTTTAGTTCAGTAGATAGAAAAGTATATGAGGTCATTTTAGATCAAAATAAAACATGAAATAATGTCCAAAAATATTTTCCATGACCAAGTCTATTTAGACCCTATTCACATAATCAGTTGTCATGTATAGGTTTGCCTAGAATTGTAGAGGTATTTGTTTGGTTTGTGAAGGATAAGGTCACCAAGGAATAATTCAAGTCATATTGGATGATTTTATAAGGATAATATTATTTCATTTAATCCCTTAGACGAATCAAAAGAGATGAAATGTTGAAAGATCTATTTATGCCTAACAAGCCTAAACAAAACACATAGGGATACAAGTACATTCATGAAAAGTGTTCTTCTTTGGGGTAAAATGAGAGTCTAAAAACACTAATGAGCGTAAAATGTTTTCATATATCATATAATACTATTCATGGGAAATAAAATATAGGTAAAGTTCCTTTTAGTTCTTTAAGACCACCTTGAGCTTCTTTTAATTGAGGACTATAATTTAAAACCCACCATCTTCTCCTTCTTGGTACCTTGACACTATAAATGGATCCAAGTGGTCTTCAGGGATGATAAATGGGTTCTCACAATACAATTTTTTGGTATCAATTTTTGGTTTAGACATATGATAGGTATGAACAAAGCCTAAAAATAATAACCCCTCGTCAATGTCCTATTTGCAACCCAATAGTCAACTTATTTCACTTGAAACTATAAATAGGATATCTATGGGAACCTAAGAAACTAGGGAAATTTAAGGAGGGTTTTTAACTTGAAAATTGTTTCATTTTTTCAAGGATTAAGAGTTTAAGGTTTATGAACAATCACTAATAACTTAAGTCACTCTAAACCCTCTTAAAACCCTAGTAATGACTAGTTGAGAGAGATGGACCTATAAAGTGCATTAATAACATGAATTGATTTGGAAACCTATTTAAAATTATGGATCACTAAAATTATGTTCTGAACATGTACTTATTTTGTACTTTGAATTGTATGGACTACATTAAATGCCCTATTTTTCAAGGATTTTAGGTGTTTTATAGGGTTTTAATAAATTGACTACTTTAAAACTATTGGAAGAGATTATTTGGGATTATTTTAACCTTTTAAACCCTAAAAATACATACATACAATCCTATAAGTTCCAAAATAAGTTTATCTTTTCAAGCTAGTCTTAAATAGGCTTAAAAAGAGACTAGGTTTTGAGACTATTTCATGTTTCTCACACTTCCATGAGGTCTCAGGACCTCAAATTTCGAATGGAGGTTGGTGATAAGATGGGAAAAGTGAATAATATTATTTTTTATGGTTTCAAATGTGTGGGAGAGATCTAGAGTAGAAAATTAGTATTCTAGGCAAGGAGGCTTGATTGAGGCCTCAGTGGGAGAAGAAAATAGTAGGAAAAACACACTTCCACTTAATCTAAAGATATAAAACTTGGATTGTCATTTAAAATTAATACTAGATACTTAAATATGTCTTCAATTTCATATAATCATTTTTACATTATCCTACACAAGGAGGTGTAAATGATTTTAGGGCTACAATGAAAAGAGGCCTAATGGGAGATTGAGGAGTAAAATGGAGTCTTGAGGATAGTTTGATGATTCAAAATGAGTTTTTATATATTTGATATGATATTTATATGCCTTACATGGAGAGATAATGCATTGGATAAGACAAACTCAAGATTTGACACTTGTAAACAAGATTGGCCTAGTGAGACAAAAGGGTTTTAGGATACCTAGAGAGTTACTTGATGATAGCCACTTAGATGTCAATTTGAGGAGACACTAAAATTATTTAAATATATAAATATTAGATATGAATTGTAACTCAACATACCTTTATGTTAAAGAGTGCCACTAATCCATTCACAAGCCAAAAGAAGGGGCAGTTTTAAAGAGAAGACCAATATGTTAAGTAAGGTTTGAAATTTACACACCATGTGGATCAAAGAGCATCTTAAATAGATTAAAAAATTTTAATTTAGTACCTGATGGGGTAGTTTCATACCTCTTTCTTATTTTAACTCTCGTTTGGACACTTGTATCTTCCTTTCTCCTACACCCTTCTCCCTTCTTCTCTCACATTTCTATATATATTCATCCTTGATAGGCTATGTTTATATACTCCACCTAGGTATGGAAAATACATACCCATTTTCAAGCCTTTTATCAATGAGAAAATTATGTTTTACCTCTTCATTTGACTAGTTTCAATGTGTTTGCTTGACTAGTTAATCTTGTTAAGTGATAGTCTTACTTCCTTGGCATGTTTTCCCTTTCTTACATTCATATTAAATTTGTAATCCTTATTTTCAGGTCTTGGGAAGTTTCCAAGTGAGGTGTGAAGGATGAGTGAGTAGCCTATTCATTATTTTTATGTTATGACATTTTGACTAGTCCTCCTAGCCCAAACATTCTTCACAACCTTCATAAGAAATAATAATGTAGAGAGGAAGATTTAGAGTAGTGTTTGTTGTAGGTTAGTCTCATGTTTGAAGTGAATTTTTAGTTGGTGGTCCAACTATTTTGGTGCATCACCTCCATTATAATAGGTTTCTCTCTCTCTTCCTAACAACTTGGTAGAGTAGTTGGTGAGCCTAAATGATTCATCAAGGGTAGTTATACATTTAACCTATAAATTCACCTCTCTTATAGGTCACACATAACCTTGAGTTATTTCCATGTTATTCCAAATTTGGAAGGCTTGAACTACCTTATAAAAGGTGTAATTTTTGATGATAACAATTTTGACATGTCAAGTGGGACTAAGGTCCAAAGTAGTGGAATGATTGTTGGTGTTATTCTTCCACATATCAGCCTTTGGAGGTATTCAAAACATAAATGGTGACTCTGAAATCAATCATCCAATTCTAGCTGCCCTGTCACTTGTTCAAAATAAGTGTGTTTTCAACTCAATATCTTAATGAAGTTGTTATGGCTTAGTTTGACGTGAATTTCAATTTTATGCAAGTGGATGAGGCATTTCAGTCATATATCACTCCATATCATCCTCAACATAATCCTTACTAGTCCTATAATGAACCATACATGCCTTATTATGATTTATATCATCCTTTTTATGAGTTATATATGTCCTATGATTAGCCTACATTCTCCTTAGATGACTATGAGGTTGCATGTGATCAACCTTATCAAAATCAACTTGTCCCTAGCCAACATATCCACTTTTCAAATCAATACATTTCAAGTTTCAAGCAAACTCTCTTGGGCTAAGATAGGTACATGATAGGGCTTAAAACACAAATGGAATATGGTCAAGATATCCATAGTCATCTCATTCATAATATGAGAGACTCATTTCAAATAATAAAATAATAATGGGAACCTATTGAGAGAGCAAATTGGCAAAGCCTCTTAAGTGAAATATTGGATTTAAGAGGTCTATTTCAAAAAATAGATGATATGTTAAGAGTTCATGAAGGACAGTAGGTTCAATCCTATCAACCCCATGTGTCTTCATATATAACACCTCAAACCTAATGTGTGCTACCCATTCATCCCAAAGATAATTTTATAAGTGATTTTCAAGGTGTTCCAAGTCCTTCATATATTCCTAAACCTTTCCCTTATTGGAATTAAATCCAAGAGAGAATTAAAAGGAAGGAAGAGATTGTTGTTGAATAGCCTATTCTTGAAAACCAACATTACACTTCTCTTCCTCAAGAAGCCCCCAAAAAGTATTTCAAGACTCAAAGATAGAATCAAGTGGTAAAATCATGGATTTGGGAGTTGAATCTAAGGAATAATTTGAACCTATGTAAATCCCTCCCATTCCTCCTCAAGATCCCTCATGTATCCCATATCAGCATTTTTTTCTCCTTATCCTCATGAAGTCACTTATCACCTTCAAGAAAAGCTATTACAAGAGAGTATAGACAAACAAATTAGAGAGTTGGAGTTGAAAATTAACAATCTTGAACCAAGCCAAGATTTAGACTTTGAAACCTAAGAAAACTTTGTGCCTACTCAAGCTCCATTTGCCTCTCCTCAGGAACCTATAGCTTTTTCATCTTGGAGGTCTATCCAAGAGGGTTTTAAAAAAATGAAAGAGGTCTTATTTTATAAGTTTGAAACTTAGTTTGTAGCTATTGAAGATCCTCAATAAGGATATGAGAAGGATGAGGTGGTTTTTGAAGATAATGAGACACTCTTAACATAAATTAATTTTATATCTCTCTAATAATTCATAAAAGAGTCTCCCATTCCTAAGACTTTAATTTACAAGAGCACTCCTTCCATTCCCAATCCCATTCATGATCTATCCACCATACCTCATAATCCATCTCCAACTCATGAACCTATCCATCACCCTCCCACCACCTCCCTTATTGAAGAGGAATATGTCATATGGGAAGAAAATGAAGAATTTATAGCTGTAAGTGAAGTCCAAGGAGAGCATGATGAAAACTATTAAATTTTACATGAGGAGGAATTAACCATTAGTACTCCCCTTGGTAAGACAAACACAATTCAGTTTTCAAGGATGATCAATAATGTGAGTTTGAAGGAGTGAAAGCTGACAAAGCTACTACATTAAAAGAAGACACTTCTAAGGATGTGTTTTAGTTTGTATCTCTTTATGAGGAATGTCAATAGAAGGATGAGGATATTTGGCAGTATTACCTATACTTATGAAATGAGTTTTAGGACCTTTAAGGTCATATAACAACTTTGGATAGATTGAGGATGATGTTGAGGCTTCTCTCTTGCTTGAGAAACAATGTGGGGACCTACAAGAGACCATTCAAGATCAAGTGCCTCATTTCATGGAGACCCTAGAAGCTAATAATGATTTATCCTATAACCAAATAAATGGCCATGTTTGAGATAAACACAAACATCAAGAGGCATAATGAGAAGTATCTTGAGCCATATGATGATTTAATATTCATAGGTGATTAGTTTGAAATTTTTGCTTCATTTGAGAGCATGTCAAAAGGAGTGACAAGAAATAGGATGATGAAGACAATAAGATGAATGTTCAAAAATCATCTTGAATCATGCCATTTGTAATCTCATGGATAAAAATATATCATAAGATTCACCTTTTATCCATGAGGAATAATTTGTTTTCTAGTCAATTATATATAGTTAGTTAATTTCTTATTTGTTATGTTCCATAAGTGTTTAGCTAGCACATGTGTGTGTCATATTTCTTTGATTTGTGTGTGTTGTCCTTGTTTTATATGTTTTAGAGGTCAAATAATTTTTTTTTCATGATAAATGTCTTTTCAAGTCTAAACTTGAGTGAAAATGACTCCATTACCCAATGGAAGGACAAGGCTACTAGTCTAATTAGCATTACTAGCATGCTACCCCTATGAATCACCAATTTGCTGCCCAATTTTGACCCCAAGGTCAAAATGTCAACCCCTATAGGAAAAAAACTTCATTACATGTCTTTTAATCCTTTTTTATTGCTTTTTCATCTACTATGTGGTCTCCTAAGAGCCTTTCTAAAGCCTTGTTAGCAAATATTAAGATTTATTTGGAGAAATTAAGGTAGCACTTTATCTTTATTTGTACTAGCCTAAACATGTCATGGAGTGATGAAATTTGGTAGAAAGTTGTCATAGGTTATTATGGGCCATTCAAATCCATGTTCTTGTCTCCATCAACTTTTATAAAAATTTAATGCTTCTTTTGAGAGTTTAAGTTTTATTTGTGGACTTTAAGGTAAGATAAAATGAAGAAAAAGATTGTTTTTACTAATTTCTATGTATGCCAAATCTGAAAAAATTGGACTATATTTACTAACACTCTTCAAAATCTCCTTGGAGAATATATATAACTTCCATATAAGTTATGAGGTCAGAAAGAAGTTAGAATCCTAAATTTCAATGCTTAATAGGTAGTTTAACGCACATATACGGACTTCAAGAACTCATTTTTAGGTGAAAATAGTTTTTAGGTGTTTCTTGGGATTCAAAAGGTCAAGTTAATTCTTGGGATGAAGTATTAAGTTTCATAAATGCATATAGCTCTCTCTCTCTCTATCATTGTTACCTGCACAAGCTTAGAAAGACAAAATTCAAATGCATAGAATGACCAGGAGAGAAAAGGTTGGAAGATTAAAATTTGGTAAATTTTATGGGAAATATAAACATTAAATTTATTGTAATTATTTTATAGATTCATCCCCTCTCCTTATGAACAATCATTAAGAGTGACAGGAGGTCACTATGTCTTGTTCATTCAAGCAGGGTCGTGTTTCTCTCTTGTTTCTTCATTATAGAATTTTATGGAGGAGAATGGTCTTATGGTATGTTTTTATAGGATAAATTACTCCTTTAAATTTTTATTTCATCAATTAATTAAACCTTATTAGGTGTCTTCAATAAGAGGAAAAGTTTCTCAAGTATATGGAGCTTCATTCACCCTGATGAAAATTTTTTGGGTTGGTTTTAAATATTTTCACTCTCAAAAGGTTCAAAATTCCTCATTATTATTTAAAATAGTTCAATCTTATATGATCCATGTTTTATCTCTCTAGAAATATTTCTTGGTAAATAATCCCTTTAAAAGATGTCATGTTTTATAAGCATGATACAATCATAAATAGTCTTCTACAAACATGAATGCCAAGCTTGGCCAAAGTGGCAATGAGTATAAATGTAATTGATAAATTTGGAATATCAATATAATAAATATGAATCTAAAATACACTCTCCCATAAGGATCAAGACAATTTCATCCACCCATAGGTCTGTAAACTTATTGATGAATATTCACGAGGTCTAGGTTTCATGTTAAAGTGTTAAAGCCATGGATAAATATGATATAAAATTATATACATCCATTGTAAATTGAAAATTTACATTCAATCATAAATAACATGAATGAGTGTTATAGACTGTAGCTTTCATACACAAAATCTTGAATATAAACTGAATATATATATATATATATATATATATATATAAGTCTCTACATGTGAATGGAGACATTTGAGATTGTATAATGTTTATTTGAGTCTACAAATTAGTTAGGTATATCACATGGGAATTATCAAAGGGTTTATATAAACACAAAGATTTAATAATTAGGAAGTTGGTCTTAGTAGGCCATACAAGCTAAAATGCAAACCTAGAGGTGACAGACCTAGAGGTCCTCATTTTGGACAAGAGACATTTGCTCATACCAATAAGAATTGGTCTGGAGACATGATTAAATAATGAAATTATAAGAGTAATATATCAATGCACACCACAACTATTGGAGAATCAAATAAAGGTTAAGAGGCATGACTTTATCAACCTAGGTACTCATACATAGGTTTATGTATGATTATAGAAGGCAAAAGTTTGTTGGTGCTATGAAAAAAAATGGACTTTGTAATAAAGTGATAAAGAACACCCAATGAATTTTTATTATTGTAAATGTGCCATGATATAGTTGATAAAATAAATTTCTAAAGTCCATGTTCAAATTCTTCTCTAATAGCCACGTACATCCATAATTTGAAAGGGTACAAAGTGAGTGTATATTATGTGAAGGTGTAGGGTTTGGATGAAAGGAAAGGTTCTAAGTTATCAATACAGTGATAGTGATATTTGAGTGATCAATGATTTTTTTTATAACCTTGAACTCTAAAATATAACCAAAGCTCCAAAATTGTAGTCAAATCCTAAATCACCACCTACATGTTTGCTACAAAGAGAAGGCTAGTTCAAGTTGAAGAGAAAATAGAGTGAACATGAGAAATATTGGAGTTTATTTTAGTAGGAAAAAAAGTATATGAGGTCAATTGAGATAAAAATAAAACATTAAATAATGGCCAAAAATACTAGTCATGACCAAGTCCATTTAAACTCTGTTCACATAATCAATGGTCATCTTTAAGTTTTCTTATAAATGAAGAGGTATTTGTTTGGTTTGGGAAGGATAAGGTAACTATGGAAGAAGTAAAGTCATATTTGATGATATTCTAAATCCAATATGATTTAATTTAAAAATTTAGACCCATCAGAAGTGATGAGATGTTGAAAGCTTTATTCAGGCCTAACAAGCCTAATACCAACCACACAAGCATACAAATATAATCGTGAACATGTGGTATATCTTAATGAGAGCTTGAAAAAAATTATTAGTGTAAAATGTTTTAACAAATAATATAATACTATCCATGAGAAAGGGAAGATATGGAAAGTTCCATTTAGGCCTTTGTAACCACCTCATACTCCTTTCATGTAGGATTACAATTTAAGACCCACCTTCTTCTGCTTGTTGGGACCTTGACACTATACATGGATCAAAGTGGTATTTAAGTATGATAAAAAAAAATTCACACTCCAATATTTTGGTATTAGTTTTTGGTTTAGACCTCTTCCATGTATGATATAAAGCCTAATAACAACAACCCCTGTCCAATGGCATGTTTGCAACCTGAGATTCAACTTATTGCACCTAAAATTATAAAAATAATATGCATGGGAAATTTATCACCTTGGTAAATTTGAGGAGGTTTGTGCACTTTAAAATTTTGGCATTGGTTCATGGATAAGGGCCAAGGGTTTATGAACAATTGCTAAGAACCTAAGTCACTTTAAACCCTCCTAAAACCTTAGTAATGACCATTTTAGAGAGATGGACCTATAAATTGAATTAAATTAACTCAATTTATTCTAAAAACTCATTAAATTTTTTATCACTCCAATTAGGTTCCCACCATGTAATTGGTTTGTACTTGCAACTATACAAACTACATTAAATGCTCTATTTTATAAGGATGTTAGGTGTTTTATAGGGTTTTGAAAAAAGGGGAACTATTAAACTATTATAATAGGTTATTTTAGATGTGTTTCACATATTCAATCTAAAAAATACATACATCAAATCCTGTAAGTTCCAAACCAAGTCTAGTTTTTCGAGGTAGTCTTAAACAGGCTTAAAAAGAGACGAGGTTTTGAGATGATTTCATGGTTCTCACACTTCCATCGAGTATTAGGACCTCAAATTTGGTATTAAGGTTGGTTATATTCTGGTAAAAGTTAATTACATGATTTTTAGTGGTTTCACATGTGTGGGAGATATTTGAATTATAAAATTAGTCTTCTAGGAAATGAGGCCTAATTGGGAGAAGATAATAGCAAGTAAAGCACACTTCCACTCACTTTTAGGATAGGAAACTCAACATGGAGTTGTAAATACATAATGGGTAATAAAATATGTCATTATTTCCACATGATATTCCATAAAATTTCCTACATAAGAAGGTTTATATGATTTTAGGGCTATAAGGAAAAAAGGCCTAATGAGATCTCGAGCAGAAAAATGGAGTCTTGAGGACATTTTGATAAATCCAATTAAATTTTTTTAGGTATTATATGATATTTATATTCCTTCCATGGATATAGAATATATTGGATAAGAAAAAATCAATATTTGATGCTTGTAAGCAAGACTGGCTTAGTGAGACAAAGGGGTTTCAAGACACCTAGAGTTACTTGATGATTTACACTAAGATGTCAGTTTGATGAGATTATAAAATTGATGGCAGGTGTCAAGAGCAGATCTAGAATGTAAATCAACATACCCTAATGTTGAAGAGAGCCACTTGTGCATTCTGAAGCCAAGAGAAGGGGAAATTTTGAAGATAAGGTCAATGTGTCAAGCAAGATTTGAAACTTCCATGCCACTTGGAGTAGAAGATAATCTTTAGGAGATCAAAACTTATCCTTGAGGAATTGATGGTTTATTTTCATGCCTATTTATTTTTTTAACTCTCTTTTGGACACTTTTCTCTTCCTCTCTCTTATGCCCTTTTCCCTTCTTTCACATTTCTCTAAATATCTACCCTTGATAGGTTATGTTGGTATCCTCCACTTGGTTATGGTGAAGTCATGCCCATTTTCAAGAATTTGATAAATGATAAACTTTTTTTTACCTCTTATTTTGACTAGTTTCAATTTTTATGGTTGAGCATTTAAACTTGTGAAGTGGTATTATTGCTTCCTTGGAATCTTTGTCCTTTCTTGAATTCACATTCAGTTTGAAATCCTTTTTTGTAGGTATTGTGAAGATTATAAATGAAGTGTGAATGTTGAGTGAGTAGAATATTCAATAGTGTCATGCTATGAACTTTTGACTTGTCCTCCTAGCCCAAGCATTCTTCACAATGTTCATGAGAAATACTAATGTAGAGAGGCAGATTTAGATTAGTGTTTATTCTAGTTTAGTCTCATGTTTCAAGTGAATTTCCAGAAGTTTGGTAGTAGTACAAATACTTTAGTTCATCATCTCCAATAAAATAGGTTTCTATCTTTTTTCCTAACTAGTTGGTAGAGTAGTTTGTGATCCTAAGTGATTCATCAAGGGGAGCTATCCTTTAGCCTAGAGATTCATCTCTCCAATAGGTCACCCACAACCTTGAGGTGTTTCTATGTTATTCCAAATTTGGAAGTATTGATCTACCTTCCATAGGGTTCAAATTTTATTTATAATAGTAATAATCTCCAAGTCTAAGATTTTTTATCATAGTGGTTTATGAAACTTCCACAATAGGAACACTAAAAAAACATTAGTTTTAACACATAGAATGACTATTGTGTCACATATATATGTGGTTTTGTCATGAAGTAAATAAGTTTAAAAATTAATGTAAAATACTAAAAAAATTATTTTTTTTAATGTTTATAAAGGGAATATAATATAAAATTATAGATGTAAGCATGCCTAAGCTTATTTATGTGAAGGTTCTCACATCATCATTTGATTTATTCATAATTTTTTTACTGTGTAAGTTTTTGTGTATATATAGGAACTGGGTTGTGTATATGAGCATTCAATTCAGATTACAAGGAAATTTTTATAATAAATTTGGAAGCTTTGAAATAAATAATGATATTCATGTACGTGTATAAAATGAAAGTATCGACTCATAAGATTACATGCAAGTGTAAGTAATGGAAGATTTAGATCTTGTTTATTTGCTCAAGACATGCATGGTAAATGTAATTAAATATTTTCAATATCATGTAATAAAAACTAGATTTTAGTATCTACACACTATTTCTATTTTTTTCATGTACTTTGCAAGTGAGTTGTGATGATAAAGACACTAGAGTGCACTAAACTAAAGAGATAGTGGATCTAATAAATTAAATTGAGAAAATCAATATTAACATATTACTTAAGCTAACCAAATATGAAAATTTTCATACTCAAAATACCACATAGTACACATGATTTCACTTGGAAAAAACTTTTCAATTAAAAACCCAACACAATAACTACTTTATTTTATTAACTCAGCCATTTAGAATAGAACAATGCACTACCCAGTTATTATTTTCCCTTATTGTATGTGTGATTATGTATAAGCACATCAATAATTAAGTATGAAATATGAATTATAATACCATGTGTACCACAACCATGAGCTATATAAAACATGGGAAAAAAAGACCCAAACATATATGCCCCATTCTAGCTCTACATCCTAGTAAAATGTAAATCTTGGAATATATACAAAACATTTCCAATAATATCTCACATATTTAATTATTTACATATGGTGCCATACGACTATACCTACAACAACTAAGCTCAATTATTATACACATTAATTTTATATTCCAATAAAATTTATCAATGTTCAAATCCTTTACCATTGAATCAATAACATTATCACGTATGTCAACCTTTTCTAATAGTATCTTCTTTTCCTCAACTATTTCCCTTACAAAATGGTGTTGTACATCAATGCATTTTTCTCTAGACAGATACTTAGGGTTATTTTATATAATAATTTAACTTTGAGAGTCACAATATATACTTGCAATATTTTGAATAAATCCAATAATGAAAATCAACCTTTATATCCAAACTAAATCCTTGATTTAATGAGTAGTTGGCATGTCCTCAACCTCTATGAAAGATATCAAAACACTATCCTATCATTTTATCATCAAAATTATAAATCCACTAAATAATTTATACACATACCCATTTGTAGATATTTAGAAAACAAGATATCTATCCCACTATGGATCTATAAAAGCATTCATACTAAATGTTTTTATTTAAGAATATTACCATGATAATGGATTGCATAGATAGATGTCTTGCATAAACACCTAAATATATTATTCTCTATAATCTAATATTTTTTTTGCCAAATTTGGCATAATTAATTCATTACTCCCACTTCATGAGCAATGTCAGGTTTGGTATAAGCCATTGCATACATCAAGCTACCAATGACACTAACATATAGAACTATAGATCCTTTGATTCATTATTCTATTTTAGGACATTATTCAATAGATAAATTTTGATCACCAAGAAAGGGAGTACTCTCAGGATTAATTTTTTACATATTAAACCTTTGTAGAATCTTTTAAAGGTAATTACTCTAATTTAAATATAGTTTCTTCTTTACTTGATCTCTTTTAAATTGCATGCCCAAAATTTATTTTTTAAAATCAAAATCCTTCATAAAAAATTAGGATGATAGTTGAGACTTCAATTGATTGATAATTTCATTATTATTAATAATTAATAACATGTCACCCACATACAAAATTATGATAATAAATAATCTAGACTTATAATTTTGTCATTTCTAGTTTTATAATTTTTGAAATTGGATTTCCATATTTCTATTATTGGTTTTAATTAGTATGATATTTATTTTAAATATATATATTATTGGATTCCAAATTATAATTTGGAATTAAATTCTAATTATATCTTAAATGATTTTTCACCTTTAAATTCATGTTCAAGGGAAATGGGCCAATAATTGAGCATTGTCCAATAGTTAAAATAGGTCCTAATAATTTAAATATGACCCCATAGTTTTCATATTATTACCTAATTATAATTATTATCATAATTTTTAATATATATATATATATATATATTTACATATATTAACCCATCACATCATGACATGGAAAATTGAAAATTATTAGTGAAACTAATTTAACAATTTTGAGAATAATTGGGGGTTTATTCCTAATTTAGTTAAATGGTATGGATTGATTAATCAGTAAATAATGTGTGGTAAATAAGATATTGATTTGTGAAATTTATTGGTAATTAGAGATTTTCTAAAAATAGTAATAAGAGGGATAAAATATGACTTAGCTTAAATTATGTTGATTTGACTAAGACAAGATCTGATATTCATTATGCAGGCCCGAGACACTATCATAAAAAGGATTTTAACTTTCATTTTTTGATTGGATAAGAGTACCAAAAGTACACATGAGTGGCACCAGTGTTTTAGTCCTTATCTAATGTTGTTTTCCTAAGGATCTAAGATTTATAGGTTTTGTTTGTTAGGTTTGTGTGACCCTATCTCCAAAGTTTTGATAGTTTAAAGTTTATAGAGCTCCCTGTAGATAATTTTTTTATTCAAACCCTATCTTCTATTGTAATTTGATCAATTTAAAATAAGAGGGGGTGTTAGTGTGTGTGAGATTCACTGGATGTGGATCCACACCCCTTTTGTGCACACGTTTCCTACATACCAATACTCTAAAGAGGGGTCAAGCCATATGTAGTTCTCCCTTTGAAAGTGCTTGGTGTAATTATGATATGAAAATACAAAAAAATGCTAAACTAGGTTTGCTTGAGATGACTAGGGATTGGTGTAAGGATTTGAATAAGCTATAAATATTATTAGATGTTTGTATGCAGAGAATAGGGAAATGTGCTTGAGTAGTCTTACTTGTATTCTTTTTTGATTTGTGATATTTTCCAACACTTTACAAATGATCTTTTAATGGGATTTTATAGGGATCTATTGGCCATGGGTTGAATGTGTTCGTATTAGGCTGATTAGAAGAAGGATGGGAAACTAGAAAAAATTGATAGTTGGGTCCTTAAATGAGCTTGAAAAATAATGCCAAAATTAGACAAGAGTCACACTGATATTATAATCCTAGTATGGTGCTATTGTCTTGGGTAGATGGGACCCAGGGGGATGTATTAGTTATAAAAAGAGGGTCTTGACTTAGTTGGGATCAAGTTTGTAAGGCTATGGATGATTGAGAATCATTGAAAATAATCCTATGAGGGTCATGAGAGCAATCAAGATGGATCTATGGATTGGGATTCATAAGCTACACTCAAGTTACCCTTTTTGCATTTTTATATGACTACATTTGCCACTCCTTTATTTTAGTGTTGAAACAAAGTGAAATACTAGGATAAATGAAAAAGAAAAAGTGTACCTAAACTTACCTATAAGGGTGAAACTCATGATTTTTTTGTGATGCTAGGTTGTGCATAGAGAGAGCATGCTATGAAGTATGAGTCTATAAGAAAAACCAAGAGTAGATCAGTTCTTAGTAGATATGTTATATCTAAAATAAGAACATACAAAGCTAGATAAGTGAGAGGAAGAGAAAGTTAAAAATACACCTCATCAGGTACATGGACTAATATAAAACATATTGTAATGTTGAGTAATACTAAGTGATGTTGGATGATGTTATACCAAGAGTAGTATCATGAATGGAGCTAAGTACTCAATTCCCCAAAAAGTGGCTTAAGAATGTAAAGGCTAGCCCTTTGGCTCCATCATAACCCACCAAGTGAAGTTAAGTGGTCTTTCATGTGTTGATCAATGTCTAGACAATGTGTCTAATCCCTTTAAGTAGGTGGCTCAAGAATACAAAGGCTAGCTGGGCCTTTTGTTCCATCATTACCCCATGAAGTGAAACTATGAACTGATATCAGTATGAAATGTATGTTGTATAAGAAGACTCTTAAAGCCCATGAACGTATTATGATCTAAAAATTTTGACATGGATATCCAAATATATACTAGAAATTAGGCAACTCTTGGCCACTTCTAAAGATGGAGATTAGGCTTATATGAAAGCCACTCCAAATTTGAGAATCTAGCTTATGTGGAAGCAAATCAAGAACTCAAAAACTCAAGAATGTGGAGGGTAAGCTTGTATGAAATCCACTCTAAAATGATTCCAACCACTTATAGATATAATAAGGCACATAATTGTTGAGAATGTTTGGACAATGCTTAACTAGGAAAGAAAAGAAACAAATGTGTTGCACACATTATCCCCAATCACTGATGTCTAGAACATTGATTATGATCTAGAAGTTATACCAACTGTTATATCTAAAACTAAAAGTGAGAACCATCATTCCATGTATGATTCCCCATATATCTAAATTCTTTGAGAAAAATATGTACTAAAACTATTGATTCTAAACTAGTTTGGTTGTGTAAATCTATAGCTGAACCTACTTTTTTGCCTACTTTTAGAAATTCTGATTTTTTTTCTATTTGGATAGGATTTTTTGGTTTATAAGAGCTATGATCTCTATGAAAAAACCCTTGTTTGTTTCCCCCTATTCTGAGGGTAGGAATGGATACCTTTCAATGACTACCCTCAGAATAAAGAGCACTACAACTTTATTATGCTACAAAGTATAGGATATAGCAATGATAATTGACAAGATATCTCAAGATATAGCATTGTTTGTATTGAGATATTGTTAGATAAATAGGGGTATGTCTAGATAGATATAACAATATAAAATCATATTCAATTTACTAAAATAGAACTAGAATTATTAGTTGTGAATTGTTACTTGTCATGGAGGGATGGAGCATGATGTCCATCATGGCATCTAAGAAGCAAGATAATGCATGATTTAGATCATGGCATTGCAAATAATCAAAATAAATCAAGCAACAAGCACACAAGGCAAGAAGAAAGAATTAAGAAGTGTACCAAAGTGTTTAAGGGGCCAAGCAAACAAGGGTCATGGGCAGATGTCACTCAAATTGGAAATTAAGCATACAAGGCATGTTCAAATGCCACATACAAATAAAGTTGAAAAAATCAAGTTGGCATGAAATCCATAATCACACAAAAGAGTAAAAGCAAGGGACATTGGAAAATGTCCTAAGGCACATTCCAAAAATTAGAAATAACTATGAATTCAATCATATTAAGCTATACTAAGCAAGAATATAAAGTATGTAAAGACTAGAAAATACAAGCACATCTAACTAATCAAAGCAACGGCAAAAATACGCAAGACATGTTAGTACAAGATGAGGTATATGCAAAGAAATACACAAGTATTAAATACTAGTGATTGTCGATAGAGTAATCTATTTAAGCTAGTAAATAATGTACGTCAACATGATAAATAGAGTGTGTGGTGTAGAAATGACATAACCTAGATGGTTTAGTCATATAGAAGATGCCCCTAGGGGGAAGATATATCAATGTGTGTGTCTCATGCAGGAGTAGGATGCCCCCTCAATGGGTAGAGTGAAGCAATCAAAGGTCTAAAAGTCACTGCACACACTCAAATAAGATTAAGTGAAGCATGGTAATTTAGATAAATTGTAACAAATAATATCATAGAATAGAAAATGTAAGTCTAACATAATAGTAGAAATGTAAAGCATGGAGGATGCATACAATCAAGATGTTTTTGTGTTTGTGGCATATTTGAATGTTTTTTAGAGATTGAAATTTTATATTGTTTTTGGTTTTTTTTTAGAATATTTGAGCTATGTACAATCAATCATATGTAAATTATGTACAATCAAGTAAAGGAAACAATGTACAAAGTGATGTGTGGAATGTTATACTATACATAGAATCTACGTAGATGCATAATATTCATTAGATTTTTGAGTTTCTTTCCTTTAAGTAAAACTAGATGATACACTTTAGGGATAATTGTTTTGGTAATGATGTATGAACCTAGCCAATTTGTTTTGAATTTTCCTTTGATTTATTCTTTGGCATTGACATTGCAAAGATTTTATTTGAGAATGAGATCATTAACTTTGAATTCTCTATTGTGAAATTATTTGTTGTAAGATAATTGTATACATTGCTAGTAGATTTAGAGATGCTATGCTACTTGAATGCATGTATGGTCTAACTGCTCGAGTTGGTGTAGAAGATTTTCATGATACTGGTCATTTGTGAGAATGCCATTAATGGAGACATGAAGAGATGGGATTTCTAATTCCAATGGTAAAAGTTCTTATGTTCCATATACGAGGGATTAAGGAGCGGTTCCTATGGGTGTATGAATACTTACGAGATAGGCCCATAATGCAAAGACTAGTTGATTATGCCAATCATCTCCAAATTTGGTCACTATTTTTCTCAAAATTATATTGATGGTTTTATTCATGGCTTCTGCTTGATGATTTCCTTATGGGTAATATGAAGTGGAGAATGTGTACTTAATCTTATATTTTTTGCAAAATTTCTTGACAGTTTTATTCTTGAATGATGTTCCAATATCACAAATGATAGATATAGGTAGGCTAAAGCATGAAATAATGTCGGTCATGAGGAAACTACAAATGTCCTCCCCCATAATAGATTAAAGTGGAATGGCTTCCACCCATTTTTTAAAGTATTCTATAGCTGTGATGATGAACTTGTGCCTACTAGTAGTTTCAAGGTTAATATTTACAATAAGATGAAATCCTCATAACATGAATGGCCATGGAGAGATAATAGTTTGTAATTATTATGAAGGTGCATGTTTTAAGTTACTATGTCATTGACATATATTGCATAACTTTGCATATTATGAAAATTATTCTTCCAAGGTGAGCCAGTAATAGCCTTGTTAAATCAATTTGTGTGACATGGCCTTTCCACTAAAATGACCACCACACTCAATATCATGCATTTGTGTAAGATCAATTTTGGATTTTTCTTAAGTTAAGCATCTAAGCAATTGTATATCAAAGGATTGTTTAAAAATGTCCCCATCAATGATTACATAAAAGAGTGCTTGCTTGTGTAACTTACATTTGTCATTTCATGAAAAAGAGTCTGGTGTAATAGATTTGTTTTGAAAGTTATAGATGTTAAAGAACCATTCTGGACTTATAAAACTATGTGTAGTGGCTAAGACAGATAGTGCTATCAAATCCACATTAGATATTGATGGTGATTATAATCACTTAATTATGAAAATATCTTGATCATCATTGATATCGATAGGGATCAAAGAGGAAACACTTTCCATTACATCTGGGTGTCGGTTGTCTTTTCTTGGTATACTTTCTATTAGAAAAGCAATCAAATTATGATGATAAACTTTGTGCCATGTTACAATATGGGATAAGATGTTCCTCTTTTGTTTGATAGACATCATTGAATTGGTTGAACACTAGTTGGGAATCATTGAAGACTTGAATGGATTTGATTTGGAGGGATTGGGTGACAAATAGACCTAAGATAAATGCTTCATATTCTATGGTGTTGTTGGTGTAGGAGAAACTTAATCAATTTTTTATAAGAACTGTGTGATCAGAAGGATCGACAAAGACAATGCATGCCCTTACATTGGATGCATAGAAAGAGCCATTAAAAATCATGGTCTAGGTATTCAAATGAGTAGAATAAGAAGTAAAATCATCTATGAATGTGTTGTTAAGAGGGTTGGTATCCAAGAGTGGTGCTCCTACCAAATTCTCTACAATGATTTGGCCCTTTATTGATTTCTAGAGGACTATTTTTAAGTCAAATTATGTTAATAACATAACCCATTTTGTGATTCACCCCAAAAGATGTGGTTTTGCCATTGTAAAATTCAAAGTTTTTGCTTTTGTAATGACCTAAGTCTCATTATTGATCATGTAATGTCAAAGTTTTTGCATGGAAAAACTAATTCTAGACATAGTTTTTTTACTATGCAATAAATTTTTTCATAATCAAATAATGTGCAACTAATGTAATAAAGTACTTACTCGATATGTTGATCATTGTGTTATGCTAAGATTTCTCTTAGTGCATGATCTATTGTTGAGATATATAGGAGGAAAGGCTTATCAGGGATAGGTGGTACTAAAATAGGTAGATTACGAAGATATTGCTTGATTGCATTGAATCTTTCTTGACAAACTTGGTATCTTTCTTTACTAAATGAGTGAAAGCCTAAGTTTTATCATCAAGTTGAGATACAAAATGGTGGATTTCTTGAATCTTGACTTGTAGGGATTGGAGTTATTTTAATTTTATGGGTGGTGGCATATTGATAATAGATTTAAATTTCTTAGGGTCAACCTCTATGTCAAGTTGAGAAATAATGAAACCTAGGAGTTTACCTAATGTGACTCTAAATACAATTTTTTTTGGGTTTAGTCAGACATTTTATTTCCTGAGTCATTGAAAAATATTATGTAAATCAATAACATAATGTTATCATTGTTTGTATCTAGCTATTATGTCATCAACATAATCCTCAATAGCATGGTGAATCAAATCATGAAATATGTGTGTCATCGTACGTTGATATATGGCTTTAGCATTTTTGAATCTGAAGGGCATGATAATATAACAAAATGTACCCCAGGGTGTTGTAAAAGATGTTTTTTCTTGATCTTCTTTAGTGATCATGACTTGGTTGTATCCAACAAAGCCATCCATAAATGATAACATGTCATACCCAACTGTGGAATCGATGATCATGTCGATGTTGGGAAAGGGGAAATCATCTTTTTGGCATGTTTTATTTAAAACTCAAGAATCAAAACAACATCAAATTTTATTATTAGGTTTTAATATGGGGACTATGTTGGAGTTCCATTCAGGGTGTACTACTGCTCGAATGAAGCTGACATTTAAGAGGCATTGGATCTCATCTTTGACTTAGAGATCCACCTTAGGATGTATTTTGTGATTTTTTTGCTTAACTGGTTTAGCATTTGTGTATAAGGGTATTTGATAGACTGTTATAGATGTATCAATTCTTGGCATATCTGAGTAAGACCAAGCAAAGAGTTCTATGAAATATGTTAATGTTTGATGAATATATATGTCTTCTTCCTTTTTTAGGGAAGTAACTAGAAAGACCATGCAGAAGTCCTGGTTGGTTCCAAAATTAAAATTAATTGTTTCTTCATTAAGCAATGTGGAATGATCGAGTGTGTAGGGAGTAGTAAGAATAATATCATATGAATCAACTGGTATGTCTTAGGGAGAATCTAGACTTTCTCCAAAATATGCATGGGAATATGTGTGATGAGGAAATATATTTTATGATTGTATGATGGGAGAGACTCATATGATCCAAGAAATTATAGAAGGGATTGATCATTAGAGAATTCATCTAATGTGAACATGTGTAGTGAAACTATGTCATCAATGAGATCAATGATAGTGTTGAAGTATGATTAACAATGTGATCTATTAGTGTATTATGTGGACAAAACTCTATATGTTTTGATGTAGCAAAAGAAGGCTTATTATGAAGATGAGTAGACTGATATTCAAGCCCTTGCATTCCATGTTGTGTGGATGCCTCAACAGGATTGATGATTCCTTGTTCATGCTTTCCAAGACCTTTGCCATGATATCCCATTTTATTAAGATATTTAAGTGTGAAAGGAGAGGAAAATTGGTGATTTTTTGTCAGTGCTATTATGTAACTTGGAGTTTGTTGATGTGTTGTATGGTCTGAGGGTATATTGTGAAAACCAAGTTGTGTAGGTAAATTATCGAGATTAAAATGTATAATATAAATATGTGGAGTTTTAGCAACCTAAAAGTATTTAAAAGGTTCATTATTGATTGGACATGTGTAGATGTATCCTTTGTGACTAAATTTTAGACAAGCATAGAGTGTAGAAGGGACTGCATGCATATCATGAATCTGACATAAATTATAGTTAAAGTCATTTGACATGACTTGGTAAGTAGTTGGTAGTGTCTTAGGCCCTATGATAAGATTGAGTGTTATTTGACCCATGACTTTTCATGAGATTTTTTCAAAACCTCTAATGTTCATGTTAGAATGGTCTAGGTCATGAGGTTATATATTAAGATGTTTAAGAAAATAAATGTTTCAAATGTTGAGTCCTAAATTGTTATCAACTAACACTCTTTTTACACCCACATCATTAATTCTTAATTGAATATATAGAGGTAGGTTTTGTTGAATGATGTGTTGTGGGGGTAAATCCTCTTTTTCAAAATAAATATGCTCTTCAGTCCATTTCATTGTGTTGAGGATAGATGCAACATAAGATGGTTTAGTTGAAACAAAGATTCTAATATTATGAAGGGATGTATACGACACATCTTTGTAGACATCTGATCATTTAAGGAGCTCAAGAATAGAAACTATACCTGAAGGGGTGTTACCCTGAGTGATAAAGATATAGCCATGGGTATAATCAACCTACCTATCTTTATAAACTTGGGTGATAACATGGACCACATGATCTGCTATAGGCATAGAGCAGGTAGCAAGTACGGGATGAGAGCTAAATATCCCACATTTGAAGGGAGGAGGGATAGATACAATTGCTACTATTTTCTTGTGTCCAATAGTGATAGGGAGATAATCAAAAGTAGCCAATGAGTTATATGCATTTAGGTAGAAATCATGAATGTGGAGTCAAATGCATGAATTTTGAGTGATGATTTGTGCAATAATATTTTTATAAAGAACATTCCATAGCAGAAGTAGAAAGTAATAAATAAAGAGTATGAAATTGTGCATGAAAGCATAGAAAATTTTGACATGTAACATAACATTTCTAATGTGTTTGGCATGATAAACTTGAAAAAATTTCCACATGAGAAATAGAAATAAAAGATAGAGAACATGAAATTTTGCATAAAGGCATGGAAAATTTTGACATGTAACATAGTATTCTTAATCTGTTTATCAAAATGGAAATAGCAATTACTCCATATGATCAAAAGGAAGTATGAAAAAAGAATATTGTAATCTTTTGAATGTTTGGAAATGAATTTTTTAATATCATCTCTTATTATTAAAAGTAAGCATGAGAGGAAAATAATTAATCTTTGTATTAACATATGATAAACTTCATCATTCATGCACATGATAAGACCAGTGATGGTTTCCTTGTTTTGTGCAAGAAATAAAAGAATAATTGTAGATAAGTGAAACCCATTTTTGAAATAAAGATCACAAACATGTAAGGTGATACCTCAAGAAGTGAATAGTATCTAGTACATGCAACTAGGGTTTTGATAATGATATTTTTGTAAATACTATGGAATTTTAAAAATGAAATTGGATTCCTAATTTAAATATGTAACTAAAATTTCAAAAACTTATTGGAAAATGCTTGATTGAATAGGACCTGGTATGTGTAACTAGGGTTTTGAGAAAATAGATTTTTTTAAATTACTATTGAATTTTGAATTTTGAAGGGATTTTCTGATTTTAATATGCTAGAAAAAATTTAGAAAATTGTTGGAAAAATACTATGACCTAGTATGGGCAACTAGGGTTTGAAAGAAAATTATTTTAAAATTTACTACTAAATTTTAAAATTTGAAATGAATTTATGTGATAAATATTCAAGTAATAATTAAAAAATTTATAGGAAAAATCAATAATAATTTTTCCCTGGGGTTTATGTGTACAAATGAAGTCAGGTTCACCAAATGATTTAATAATTATGAGAATAATTGGGGTTTTATTCCTAATTTAGTTAAAGGGTCTAGATTGATAAATCACTAGATAATGTATGGTAAATAAGATACTAATTTATGAAATTTATTGGTAATTAGACATTTTCTATAAATAGTAATAAGAGGAAAATAAGACTTAGCTTAAACTATGTTGTTCTGACTAAGACAAGATCTGATATTCAATATGTAAGCTTGATACACTATCACAAATAGGATTTTGAATTTTATTTTCTAATTGGATAGGAGTGATAAAAGTGGACAAAAGTGGCACAAACACTGTAGTCATTATCTATCACTATTGTCTTGAGTATCTGAGCTTTTTGGGTTTTGTTCAACATGTCTATGTTACATTGTCTTTGAAGTTTTGGTTGTCGAAAGTCTATAGAGCTCCTTGTAGAGCAGATTTTCTCTTTAAAATATATCTTCTATTAGACTTTGACCAATTTCAAATAAGAAGGGTGGTTATTATGTGTGAGATTCACTGGATGTGGATCCACACCCCTTGTATGGGCATGTTGCCTACATACCAATACTCTGAAGAGGGATCAAGCCATATGTAGTTCTCCCTTTAAAAGTGCTTAGTGTAATTGTGATATGAGAATGCAAGGAAATGCTAAACTAGTTGTGCTTGAGATGAATATGAACTGGTGTAAGGATTCAAATAAGCTGTAAATAGTATTAGATGGTTGTATGTAGAGATTAGGAAAATGTGCTTGAGTAGTCTTACTTATATTCTTGTTTGATTTGTGATATTTTCCAACCTTTTCCAAATGATCTTTGAATGTGTTTTTATAGGGATCTATTGGTCATGGGTTGAATGTGCTCATGTTAGGCAGATAAGAAGAAGGATGGGGAACCAAAAAAAATTGACCCTTAGGGATAGAAATAAGTTTAAATAATAGCATCAAAAGTAGGTAGGAGTGGAACTAGTGCTACAATCCTAGTGTGGTGCTATTTTCTTAGGTAGATGGGACTTGGGGGATGGATTGGTCATGGAAAGATGGTCTTACCTCAGTTGGGATCAAGTCTAGAAGGCTACGGATGATTGGGAATCAGTGAAAATAAGCCTATGATGGTCATGAGAGTAAGCAAGAGGGATCTATGGATTGGGAGTCATAAGCCACACTCAAGTTACTAGTTTTACATTTTTAGATGACTACATAAACATTGTAAAAGCATTTATTTTCACCATCTACAAGTATTTGACAATAATTTTTATTTCCCATGTGCCCAATGTAAAACATACTTATCATTATTCTTAACAATATTGTGTAGAATGGGAAAGTGCCCATTCTAAACTATATAATAACATATGAATTTCTTACTCATATTATCAATTTAGAGGTCATTATTCTTATCTGAATGTGTAGAGTGGGCATATGTCCATTCTAACTAAGATAATAGTATATTCCAATATTGCTCATATTATTCCTATAGATTTGTATAGAATGGGCATGTTATTATAAAACCAAAGATAGTTACACACACATTAATCAAAATTTCACACTTTATGTACAACTATATTCCTGGGAATAATTAATCACTTCACAACCACAATGATGTGATTTAAACTGTTTATCTATTGTATATTTATTAATTAATAATGTGTAGAGAAGACATAGATGTGAAGGAGAGATGAATAGAATTTATAACTTGTTTAATCCTTGTTTTAATAGGTATCAAACAATCCAGATACAATGCTTCACCTTCAACTCTTCTAGAAGGTTTCAAATATTGAAACCTCACTTTTTTTAACCACATAGACATCCATCAATGGATTGAATGCTTGCATAAAACAATTTTGATTTATTTTTTTTGTGAAAATGTGTGATCACTCAAATATATTTTACTTTCATGCCACATAGTATAAACAGTCATTTTTTGACACTTTCATGCATAAACTAGGATTAAGTTCAATTTCTAGCACATCACATAATTTAAGCCTATAAATCACCCGAATTGCCCAAATTAATTTGTGTAATGGATTTAATCACTCAGAAACATGGTGAGGCTTTCTTATTTGGGGTATTACCCTATTTTCACAAATAACCTAGTTTAGTTTTAGCCCTAGACAAATTATGACCTAATAATTTGACACTTTTGGCCCATCAAGCTATTAATTCAAAACATTTAAAATAATTTTTGAAAGCTAAAAATAAATCATCAAGATTAATTACATTAAAAATATTAATTAACTTGCCTAAGTAAAAATTTCCAGTTGCATTAGTGAATTTCATTTATTAAAAAAGGATCTTTTAGCCAAATATGAAATCAAAGGTTAAAGGAGTCAATAAAGTGATTTATTAATTCTTAAATACTCTAAAAAGGTGAGTCACAACCTCATAAATATCTAAAATGATTTTTTATGCCTCATAAATATATGAAACTAAAGTGTTAAGACTTAATGAGTGCTAAAATCCAACCCATGGTTACCCTAACTCAACATAGATTAATTTTAGACTCAACTAAAGTTAGAATTTAACCTAACCTACCTACAGTTAGATTTAGCTCTTAGAGATATAAATATAAGTTCCCACACAATATACCAATAATATTGTGTGTAAGGTTATTCTACAAGAATGCCTTCAAGAAACCATTGAGAGTAGTGTTATAATGTCCATTTTATGCCAAGCTTCACACTAAGTCAAGCCAATATAAAATCAAAGCCACAAGTTACCAATGGAAAAATGCTAACACCATGTAAAATCATTGTCAAGTGTTTCTAATGTTATATACTGATCACAAATATCCTTATGCCAATAAGTGGACATCAAACTCAATAAAGAATAAAAATTACTTGCATCATTTTTATCTCTATTTTTTAATCTTGTTCATTATGTTATGCTCCCCCTTGTTCTTAGGTAAGGGTGTTCAGTTCTAGTGTATTTTTATACATGTATTTTTATAATTTTGACTAACAAGGAAATAATCAAGATTTGTGTGCTCTTCAAATTCCTAAGATACATAATGGCACACCCAATGGGACCATGCATCTTGTATAGACAAGGAGAATGATGTGCAACATTTAGTTTTTCTAAAAAAAAGTATTTAACTCTTTAATTTTAGAGTTTTATGCTTAGAAATTTTGTCATTCTAATTTTTTTTAATCGATATCTTAACCTTGTATAATGATAGCTTTGTCACTCCTTACTCTGTTTATGATCTTTATTTCTGTATACATAATACCTTCAAAATGATGGCTTTGACTTGATAAATGGTGGCATTACAGTGGTGAAATCAAGGACATCAATGGAAATAATGACATTGATATGGAAAGATTGGTGACTTCACTGGAAATGATGACATTATTGTGGTGAAATTAGTGGCTTCACTAGAAATGGCAACTTTGCCTATGTAAAAACTACCCAATTTCAAGAGGTTCATTCGGGGTCATTCAGACTCTATTTTTTTATGATTTTTTTAAAATCATGTGTTTTATTATAAATTTTTAGATTATTTAGTTAGTTTGGCTTCATATTATTTGTATGTTTCATAAAATTTAATATGCAAGAATGTTAATTTATTTCTCAATCTAACTTGGTTATCACAAGTCTCACTTGCCAAAAGCCACATTTGAAACTTCTAACAAGTTTTTTTAAGTTTTCTCAATCTAGGAGAAACCATTTTGTATCCTAAAAGGCCATTTTCACATTTCATATTTGTATTTAAAATTTACCTAACACAATTAGTATTTTTCACATTTCAATTTTACAAGAGAAAAAAAGACCAAGGGATCAAAATTTCAATCACATGTGAGTTGGTGCTATTAAAAAGAACATACACTTTAGTTAGAGATCTTAAGAGATTTTTCACTCTTTGTTTATTCATTTGTTATTACTTAGTTTAAAAATTCTAGATTAAATTCATTGTTTGTGGAAAATCAAAATCTATTACATGTATGCTCTCCCCTTTTCCCCTATAGGGAACTTGGGTTACCAAAAGCACTTGGTTTATTGCCTTGTTTGTTTAATATTGTCAAAAAGAATGTCATGTATGTTATCCCCAAGCTTTGAGTAAATTGTATGACCTAGAAATAACCAATAAATTCTTTGCAATTTATTTTCTTCCATTTAGCTTGTGGGAAGGATTTTGTTTCCTCCAAACATGTTTTTTAGGGGTGCATCGAGTAGGGGTTCATCTCACAACATTGTACCAACCCCACTCAACATTGAGATATATAAATTGGGCACATGATAATGGGATTACTAAGGGGTTGAGTGGCTATAATATTAAATCCTAATGAAAAATTTGGTCATGTCTTATTAAACATCAGACTTCACTAAGCAGTACATAATTGAAGTTAATGTGTAAATGAATAGACCTTTGCATAGTAAGTTAGCAACAATGAACCCAATTGATGTGATTGTGCCCTTATGTTACCCATACTTGGTACCATTTATTACATTTTAAAATTATATATTTTATTTAACCCCACTTTCCACGGGTTATCTTGCCAAATGCTAAGTGCTCCCCACTCTAAGTTTGTGCCACATAGCAATGCTTGATAGATAGAGGGAGGCGTAAACACTCTACCTACACTTGTTCTTTAATTTTTGGATTAACACTTAATTTTTCATGAACATTGGTATATTAGTGAAATTTTAGTTAGAAGATACACACACCTATGTATGTTTTAGGGATATGATGAGCCATTAGTTTTATTTTTGTTTTCTTTGATTGACATGTGTGTTTAAAAATAAAATTGGTTATTTGTTTTGTCAAATTGAAACAAGTCCAAAACCATCACATTGTTTTCACACCACTATATCCTACGAGGTGTTACACTACCCACTTTATGTCACACTTTTGCCTCAAATTCTTTTCCAAAACCTTTTGTGTATCATTTATTTAAATGGAGTGTCGTTATGCTACCTATTTCATCTCACACATTTGCCTTGGAATTTAGTCCCAAACCATTGCTATATAATTTGTTTTAAGTAATATTATTAATCTTCCTAAATAATTATAAAACATTTGTCATTTTTGAAACTAAGTTCCAAAAAATTGTTATACCTTTTGTTTCAAAAGTGTAATTATGTTGCCCATTTTGATCTAGCCTTTTTCCATAAAACATTCGAGTCTTTTTGCATTAAATTTGAAACTCAATCATTCTATGTTAAAATTATAAACTAACCAGGTTAATGCTAAAGCCTCATCTAATTTGGAATTAGGTAATTTACCTTTTATGTTTGGATTGTGTTACTTGGGTTGATTTCCTATTTCATCTAAAACACCCATTACCTAGACCTAGTGGTTGTTTATTGTCTTGTGCCTTGTTTGAGCATCATTTGAGCTGAGTTATTTCCATATGCCTTTTTTTTAATGTGTTGTGTTGAGTTAGAAAATATACTAGTGTCATTGTTCAAAAAGTCTCTTGTGAATTAAGTAGTGAGTCTTAGATAGCCAACTACCGAGTGTCTTCCAAGCCAATTTCCTTATCAATAGATTATTTTTTGAGTTGTTTTACTAAGTTTATCCAAGATGATTGTCTAAGTTTAGTTTGTTTTCAATTTATTATTTGAGATTTGTTGTTTCTAATTCTGTCCATGTTTTTCATGCTAAAATTATTATAACCACCTTTAAAGATTTTTTTTAATTCTTTGATCATAGTTCACAATTGTTCTACCTTGTCTAGATACTTTTTTCATTGATTATAACTACCTTTGGGTAAATTAGTACCTTATCCATATATGAGTTTTGATCATTTGTGTTACCTTTACAATTGATTATAATTGCCTTTGGGCAAATCAATATCATTTATTATATTAGTTTTGAGTTTGTTTTGTCTTTAACTCTACCTAATTTAGTTGTTTTACCCTTTGGGCCTCTTATATAGAGCCAAAGTTTGTTTATTTTTTAGAACTCAGGTCTTTACTACCTTTAGACCCTTTATTTTTCATGAGACCTAGCCATAGATCTGAACATGCCTTTATCAATTATTTTTTTAATTGTCTAGCCTAGGTTTGTTTTCAAGACTAATTTCACTTTGCCTAGACCAATGCTAAGTTCCATGTCCAAATGAACCTAGATTGAGACCATTTTCATAGACCAAGACTACCCTCTTTGGGATAATTTTTGAACTTAGCCATGTTGATTATCATATACTAAGATAATCCTTATTTGGTTGAATTAAATTACCAAGTTTTCCCTTTTAATGATAATGGTACCCTATCCCTTACTTATGTAGGTAATCCTCCTTTGGCATGTGTTGACAACCAAGCTCCATAATGCCCAAGAATTACCATTCAAGGCTCTCCACCTTTATCCTTCATTAGATACCAAGCTCTATAGTCCCTAGGGATTGCCATTACAAGCCCTCCTTGTCCTACATTAGAAACCAAGTTATTTAGTACCCATTCATTACCATTATAGGCCCTCTTAATTTGTATTGAATTAGCAACCAAGCACCATAACACACATGCATTACCATTCTAGGCCTTCCTCCTTTAGATTGAATTAACCAAGATCTACAATGCCCATGGATTATCATTCTAAGCCCTCATCCTTTAGCCTATGCTAGTAACCTAGCTCTACAATTCCCCTTCATTACCATTATAGGCCCTCTTGTTTTGGCATGCATTAACAACCAATCTTTACAACACCTGATCACTATCATTATAATCACCCCTCCTTTATCTTTTGTTATCAACCAAGCTCCATAGTGCCAATTTATTACCATTTTATGCCCTCATTATTTGGCCTATGTTAGCAACCAAACTCCATAGTGCCCAAAGATTACCATTCAAAACCTCCTCCTTTGGCCTATATTAACAACCAAACTCCATAATTTCTAAGGATTACCATTCTAGGTCATTATCCTTCAACCTATGTTAGCAACCAAGATCCACAACACTCATTCATTACCATTCTAGGCCCTTCTAAATCTAGTAACTCATTATCCTAATAATGTTACACAATTGTAACTAGATAGAGCATATTTACCATCTTAGACCCACAACTAGTCTTTATTTAACTTGTCATAGATGAGCCTATTTTCAAAGATCTCATTATTGAACCACATGTCATTATTAATCCATTTCTAACTGTCATCCACTTTAGAAAATCCAAGATGGTCTTTAAACCATAATATATCCAACCATTACCTCTACAAGAGCCATCATTTAGAGACCAAGATGTGTCAAAATATGAGGTTTTAAAACCAAGTTTAATCTAAGACCAATACAACCAACCAATTCTTGATGTTGTTGTTATAACACCTATTTGTGATGGTTTAACCTATGTTTAATCATGATTTGACCCTTTCCCATTGTTTTATAAGTCTCACTTTGACAAGTCATTATTTATTGAGTCACTCCCTAATGATTATAACTACCTTTGGGAAAATCATTATTTCAACCATTTCCCTATTTTTAAAGAGCCTAACTTTGACAAGTTAGTCTCTATGAGGTTGCCTATTGACAACTTCCCTTTTTTTGAGAAGCCTCACTTTGACAAGCTAGACTTTGTGGAGTCCTTAGTTGAGCATATCTATGAAGATATCATTTTTCAATCCCAATCCATTACTTGTCTAATATCAAAAATTCAATATAACATATTTGATGCAACACCATAAGAAGAATCAACATTAAAATTAGGTTTTATTTTTAAACTAATATTAGATTAATCATCAAAAGTAAAATCAATGTTAGTATCAACATTGGATTAAGATTCCCTTGAGTCAAACTCAGCTTCATAATCAAAATACATTTGTATATGCTACAACATTAGTTACATATGCCTTATATATCAATTTGAATACATTTGTGATCCTTCTAAATTTTTTGAGAATGATTAATTTAGCTTTGACACAACTTCTCCTAGGATATTCTAAGAGTATTATGTTGCTTTTTACCATTCCATTATAATTCCACTTTCCATTAACACCAACTAACATAGCCATTATATTGGGATTCCACCTCCAATAAGTGTTTATTGGGACCAACAAAATCACACATTATTGACTGCATCCATGGTGGCATATCAGTTTAAAAATATCAAGGGGACAAAGACCATATTCATGGGGGTAAATAAATGAGTAGGTGAGATAAATAGGTGGTCCATTATTCCCCTAGTCCATATAGAAATGAGAGAGGGGTTCAAGCCTAAATATCTATTTGGGATGGTCCATAGGTGGATATCAGGCATCCCTATTCTATTAGATATATGTGTGGGAGATGGGGGCCCATACACTCTATAGGATATATTTTGGGATATGGATCGAGGGTCCCTATATATATCTAGATATGGGGCACTTCATTGAGGGAGATCCCGCCTCTTTATCCATGGTCTATTCCTTTATCTAAATATCTAGTTCTTTTGGCCTCCCCCTATATATAGGGATATGATTAGGGATAGGGATATACCCCTTCACCCCCCACCTCCTCTATATATAGATTCTAACCCATTAAATAAAATTCACTTTATATGGTTGACAAAAAAATTATATATAGTTGGGGGTAGTCCTCGATCCCCTCTCACCCTCTCTATATATGGGCAGTTAGATAGAGTTAGTTAAGAGGACCCCTTTCTATACAAATGGAATTTTTTTGGCCCTATATATAAACTAAACTATATAGAAATAAAAATATCCTAGTGTAACCTTTTTTGAGGCACTATGGTAAATTAAACTCCAAACTCAACATCTTCTAGTGAAACCTTGTTACAATGTAGCTTAGTAAAACCTTATTGGAGGTGCTATAGGATAAACAAGAAAAATTTATTGGTGAAAAGCACTTCGAGGAACCAATAAATTATAAAAATAGTTCTTCAATTATTTATGAATACATTATTAAACATAACATTAGTATAACTTCCAATCTATAGAAAAATCAAATGGCAACATCTCTCAAGCCCAACCAAAAAAATATATATGGATGTCCTATCAAGAAAATTTTCAAAAGTTTTCAACCCTACTTATTATCACTAAATTTTTCACCCTTAGAGAGGTAATTAAATCCTACTCCAATTGATTTAAATAATGGGATTCCTCCTAGACCCGTTGGTTGTCTATAATGGGGGTAAAACTCTAGCTGAAAGGGCTATCTCCCTAAATTTGTCTTGATTGTCCTATTAGCAAATAGTTGGTGTTTAAAAATGGATAAGAAATATCTAATTTCAATAAAAATTAAACAAATAGGTAATACACTAGAATATTTTATACAAAAATATCCTATACTTGCACTTAAAATAAATAAAACTACAATCTAGTCTATGCTTCAAGAGGAAGATTCTAACATAAGTATTTCAATTTAGAGGCTATGTAAGTATAATAGATAAGGTGATACATGTAAATGATTGAGAAGGCACTACTTAATATTTAAAACACTTAGATATAATACCACACTTCAATGTACTCCAAATGATCTGCAAAAGGATAATGTGTCCATACCTAGGTGTACACAAGTAGGACAAGATGCAAAGACAAGCAATTTTCTCACTATCATCTATCATTAAATAATTAAACACACTTTAATATGAACTTAGAAATATTTAACTAGTTTTAATTTATTTCTTAAGTAAAAATATGATTAACAAAAATATCATGGCTTCACTTACCTATTTTATGGATTGATTTATAATGCCAAAACTAGGCATACTTATAGCACTAGAGAGAGAGAGAGAGAGAGAAATAAATCCCATGTCAAGAATGGAATATTTGGGGATTAAAAGAATAAATAAAAGATTTATTGGATTTATAATATTTAGGATTAAGCATATAAGTTCTTGAACAAGTGTTACTTTATCTTCAAGTCTTTTGCAACTTGCCTTCAAGTCAGAAAGAGCCAATCCTTGAGGAGTTCATAAGCCTTCTTGAAAAATGATATGATTTGTTTTAAAAAGATTATTTTTTTTCTTGAAATTTAATGGATATCTATTTACAATTTTATGTTTTCACCTAACCAAGGTGTATGCATCATTATCTTCCTTTGAAAGAGGCTTTCTTGGGAGAGGGAGTTAGCTTAACTCATGAGGTGTAGTATGTCTTCTTGGGAAGTGAAGATATCATATGATTATTGTCATAAAGATTATAAATAACCACTATAATAATTACATATTATATCACCACATATTCATGACTCTTAAGGATCTAATTAACACCTTGTAATGCTTTCCATGCCTCGTAAAGAGTCACTTCAACATTGGTTGTCTAGTGCTAGTTGTCAACTAGTCCTAGTTGCACAAGTAGTTTATTTGAATGGCCATGAAATAAAATGGAACCCTATAAAAAGTATGGATATAATATTATCAGACCAAATAATAACTTCATTGTATGAACAAGGTCTTCAAGACATCATAACCTATTGTTCCTAGTAAACTAGGTAGCTAAGTCTCTTATTCCTAGTACAACTCAAACTGTCTTCTTTAAACAAACTTGTAGGAATAGTTTCATGATAATATGAAATAAATTTGTGACCTAATAATTTATAATACATCCCATTTTACCTCCCATAATAATATTCAATAATTCATCCATGTTTGTACCCCTTAATCTCATCAAAATTGGTAAAAGAGAGGGCATTTGGTGTGTCTATACATGTGACATCAACATCCACTTCCATGTTGAGGAGCCTTAGAGAGTTTTTGATAATTTTAAATTTATTTTAGGGCTTAAAAAATGCATTTTAAACCATTATAATGTAAATCTCCCATATCTCATTCAACCAAGGCTTTTAGTAGGGTTTAAGACCTATTTGGGGTCTTAATGATCATATATAAAGAATTAGCCACCAATTTACATAATTCCACTTATTAAACCTTATTTATTGACCTCTACCCCACCTATTTCAGATATATTATCTTCCCATTCAAATTGGGAGATATAGTCCGAATGTGTGAAGCTTCTCCTCAGGTGGCACATATAGCTTTCTAGAACTCGAAAGAGGTCAAAATTGGGTTTTAGGCCTAAAAAATCAATCCTATTTCTAAGAGGGATCTATACACCTATAAAAAATTATTCCTAATTATTTTACATTCTTTTTTAATTATTAATACTCCAATGTATGCATTTGGTACACTGGTCAAGGGACTTGGGGTCTAAGGCCTATCAACTCCTTGCTAACCCTCAAGGGAATTTGGATTGAAAACTAAGGTATTTTGTAACTTGAAAGTTCATTGGGACCATAAATATGTTTATTTATTTCCTAAAGGACCATCCATTGGGTTTTACATGCTTATTTTTTATTTTGGGTTCAAACAGACCCTTTGGTCTCAAGACTACCCCTTGCCAATGGAGTGAGCAAGGTCTAGGATAAAACAATGAGTATAAATGTTACCTATATGGCTCTAAGGTGATAATGGATATATTTTTAAACTCATAATCATCCTTTTTATCCATTAAAAAATTTTAAAAATTCTTATGAATCCCTTAAAACATCAATTTCTCTCGTGACTAGCTAATTTAGGCCAGTGGTCTACACTTAGGTGATTGTACCTTATGATGGGTTTCTTAAACTTGTGTGACAGTATCATCCTAAAAAATTAAAAAAAATATATTCTCATTATTAATTTTATGTATTCTTACTAATTCCATATTCAAACCTTATAACTTCTACATGTCTTACAATGTATGTGAGCCTTCTTGAAACCTCCAAACTGAGCTTATAACTTTGAGTGTTTTTCTTAGTCAAATAGTGGTATTTACTCCATGAAATAAACACCCATTTATTATTTAATGGTCTTATAAGAACCTCCTCATTTATTCACCTTAATATATATAATGTAAAGCGCTATGTTTACCACATCTTCTACATGTATCATTCGCAAGGGTCTCAAAAGGGCTAGCTGTATGTTCACACTCCCCTTGATCATTGAGTCATTAGGAAACCTATCATCATGAGACCTTATTGAAAAATTTCAGGGGTTGTGTTGGGCATGTGGGAGGTGTTTTCATTTTCCAAGACCATAGAGGATCTGACAATGCTCAATGGTCACATTAATGACTACCACCCAATGAGACAAATCTATAACCATGATGAAACATGAAGGTCTCCTAAATTTACATAAATATATGAGTTGACATGATGGAACTATAAGGATTATCAAACCCTTTTCAAGCTCATACAATATGTAATTTACCACAATAGTTTCATATTTTCATTAAGACTACCAAGAAATAAAGGTGATGGAGTTTAGATCCTTATCCAAGCACTTTAATTTCTTTACATTTGTTCATAAAAAACATGATCCTGTCCAAAAGACCATTGCCATTAATCTCAAGCCCATTAGGGTGCCCATACTTGGTGAAGATCTTAGGATCCATATCTCTATATTTTGTATAGAAAAAGCATTTAGACATGACCCTTGTAAGTATTCCAAGGGAGATAATGAGGTATAAATTAAATATATTGCCATTTTTGGACTTGTGAAAACTCTATGAACATTGAAAAGGCCTAAGGAGGGTTGGAATCTACTTATCATATGTTGACTCTTAATGATGATCATACAAATGATCATAAATTCCCCTTTTAGCTCAATTTCTCCTTTGAGTGTTGAAACTACAAGGTTTGACTAACCTCTAACTTGATCTAATATTAGGAATGTTAGAAAATATATTTACATGTTTTAAAAGTATCACTTTTATGTATCATACATCATATTCATCTTGGAAATGGTTCTAAAATATTCAAGATGTAGTTTCAAGTGTATAGAAAGATATTAAAACTAGATGACCACATGGAGTGGACACCTTATTTGAAAAAGACCCTATAATACCTCATATAAACTCTTGTTTACCTCATATAACAATAATTTTAAAAATAAGATTTGAAAATACCCCCATTATCCCTAATATAAACCTTAGCATCCCCAAATACCATAATTTCTACTAAGAAACCTTAATTTCTCTGAGGTGACTAGAAATGGGTTTTAACTCATGATTTATCAATGCAAGGGCATGGGTAAGCTATGATAACCTATAATAACTCTTAATAAAATGGAAAAAGTAAATAAACTTGGACTCATATATGTCAAAATGATGTAACATTTTGATAACATTCTTGGTGACCTTTTGGGGTAGCATGCCTGTTAAGCTATGAGACCAATAGCCTTTTCTCAACCATTTGGCTGATGGAGTCATGGTAGAGAATATTTGAAACCAAAATAAATAAATATAAAATAAAACCTAAACATAACACACCACACCAAGACAATTACCATCCAAAATAAATGGGAAAACACACCAAATAGGAAAGAAAAAAAGCAGATGTGCATAAGCACTTATGCAACACTCACCACACACCTACTTATGTACATGACTAACCTTCATTTAATCCATATAAGGGATTAAATTGGATCCCAATTTTAGGGATAGATAACTCCTCCCCATCCATTTTTTCTAATTGGAAGGAATTTTTTCACTTGTGTTTGATGATGATGTGTGGCCCACTCCACAAAGTGTCAAACTTGGTCTATCTCCTAGGCTTTGTTTTGTCCTCATCCCACTTCATTTATATATCACTCTATTTGAAGACTCTTTGAGTTGATCTATTATCAAAATGATTTATTCATTAGTACATGATGATGTTCCATGGCTTTGTGAGCATTGTCTCAAATCTATTTCAACTCCATCAATTTAGTCAACCTCACCTCCATTGGAGTATTTTCAAGTAATTTAAATTGATGTGCTAGCTCTAAGGCATCTAGATCTTGGGATATAGATAGTTTATCTTCCCTTCCATAAATAAGATAAAAAGGTGACTTGTAGTGGACCTTTTTGGTGTGATCCTATCAGTCCATAAGGTTGTCTTTAACTTAGTATGCCAAGATCTTTGGTTACTCCTTAAAGTCCTCTCAATGATCATGATTGGGTTATTATTAGTAGACTCAACCAGTCCATTACCTTTAGGGTAATAGTTGGATGATGTACTCAAATATATACCATTTTTATTTTCCCAATCAATTGTATTATCACCTATGAAAGAAAGGGCATTGTCTAAAATGATGGTAGAGGGAGTTTTAAACCTTGTAGAAATACATTCATAGCATGAAAAAATAGACCTCTCATTTTCATCCTTCAATTCAACTACCTCAACCCATCATGTAATTATTAGTTTATATAAGTATCAACTTCTTCTATCACTTTATGGAGGATTAATCATGCCAATGAAGTCAAGACCCCATTACATGAAGGGCTAATCCACTTGAATGGGTCTCAATGGGAGAACTACAAGTTTTTATTTACTTAAAAATAAACCACATTAAGGACACATTCTTGCCCAAGCATAGAAATATTAGAAGAGAATAGGACAATAGTATCCTTCTCTCAATATCTTTGTGGTTGTGATCCTTTTATATAAATGACCCCCTACTGCTCTGTTATGAAAATTTTCAAGTAATACACCAAACTAATCATTATTAATGCATCTCAAAAATACACCATTTATATCTCTTATAAAAATCACACCACCCACAAGACAATAATAAATATTTTGTTATCTGAAATACCTTATTTTGGACTCACTAAAGCCATTAAGACACTCACAATTTTATAGGAATCTAATTATGTCTTGTGTCCAACTTTGTATAGGTGTGAGATTAGTTGGTTGAGAGTAGTCTTTATTAACCAAAACTTCATCTTTTGCTTTATGGAGATCTAAATCCAAGTGCTCACATAAAACCTTACTCCTTACCAACTCAATCAAATTGATGTCAACATCATACTCCATGACCTTTGTAATCCACCTTTCCCTCGTTTCATTGAGGTCTCTACTCAAGAGGAACTCTATGGTGCTAGTATGTGATACCATAAGGTAAATTTGTTGTTTGAAACATGTTTGAACTTCTTCAAACCTATTACAACAATAATGATTTTAATCTCCAAAAATGTGTATATGGCTTCATAATCCTCCAAGCCTTGACTAAATAACATAATAGGTTATTCAACACCCTCATCATTCTTTTGCATAAGCATATTTGAAATAGTGTCAAGGTTATAAAATGTATACAACATGAATTTATTTGAAAAATCAAGATTTATAAGAGTGGGAACTTGGGAAATTTCTTGATTAATGGATTTATAACTATTTTTACCTTATTTGATCCAAGTAAAAACCTTATTCTTCTTGAGCATAGCTATGATGGGCTTCACCAAAGATCCAAAAATAGGTATGAATATTCTCGTAAATTTTATATTACCCAATAAGTTTTGTATTCCTTCCATGTGTAAGGGTAATGATAGGCTTAGAATAAACATTACCCTCTCAGGGCAAATAGATAGGCCATCCTTGAAAATAATGACTCCTAGAAGCTTACCTTCATGGATAGAAAAAAATCACTTCTTTGGGTTAGGGACACCCCATATTGTCTACATTTCTCAAACACCATCATAAGATGATTCACAAGGTCATTTTCATCCTTTTAGAACATAGTTATATCATCAAGGTATACTAGCAATATCTCATTGACTATGCCTTTAAAATCCATGTTCATTTCCCTCTAAAAAGTGACACCAAAATTTGACTAAATAAAGGGAATTTTACTATAAGCAAAAATGCCCCATTTTGTAGTAAAATCTATCTTTAATTGATCATCTTCATTCACCAAAATCTGATTGTAACCAGAATACCCATCTAGGAGTGAGAAACATTGGGAACCTGAAACAACTTACAAGAATTGATCAAAATGGGGTAAGGGATAATGATCTCTGAGTGACACCCTATTTAGGTCCCTAAATTCTACACAAAGTATGATCTCCCCACTCTTTTTTCTAATGGGTACAAGATTAGCTACCCAAGTTGAGTAATTAATAGGGAAGATTATCTTAGACTCAATTAGTTTTATGAGTTCCAGTCTCATGATTTATTCAACTTTTGGGGTAGTAGGTCTTTGATTTTGCCTAATTAGTTTGGATCTAGACTCTAATTCAATAGTATGGTGGAATAGGATAGGGTCAAACCCCTTTTATATCCCTATAATTCTAACCAAATATATCATGTTATTATCTACACAACTCAATAAATGCTTGTTTTCTAGATGGAGAACATACCTTACCTAGTTTAAGGAGCTTATCCTTGAAAATTAAGACCATTTCATAATTATTCTCCTTTTTGGATGTGCCCACCTTCTCTTTCTTCTTTTTATCCTCATTTAATATGATCTCTAGAGTGACCAATCCCTTAGGCATATTGTTTGTTGTTAGTTGTACAATTTTATCTTCATACTGATCATGGAGCTTCTTTTGATTTATTGAAGAGAATGCAACCTCCTCTTAAAAATAATTATAAAATATAATGGTCACAATCAAAAACTTGACAAAAAAGTTAATTTTTAGGAATGGAAGGCCTCATAATGACCTTGATATGTGACTAATTTATTCCTTTCTTTATACTAATAATTATGTCAAACTATGCCCATATTGCATCCAATCTATTAGCATGTGTATTCTTTTCTCTTAGGATTGGTTGTATGTTGAATGCACTAAAGTCTTCAATTAAATCCCAAAATATATGCTTATAAGACTTAAACAAAGGGTACTTTGTGGCACTTATATTCCTTATTTGATGTAACATCATCTCACTATCCCCATACACTTGTAAATTCTTGATTCCCTTCCTCTTTTCCCATTGAAGACCATGAATAAGGCCTTCATACTGAGCCACATTTCAAGTATAACTAAAATGGAATCTATATGAGGAGTAATATTGATGCTTATATGGAGAAACCAGCATAACACTAGCTCCTACACTAATCTTTTTCCTTAAACCATCAAATAACATCTTCCAAATTCCATCACTCTCATCCTCCTTGGTTAGTAAAGGTATATGTATTGCTTCCTCAAGTAGTCAATACAACCCAAAATTAGTCTCTTCCATGAAATTATATGGATCATACTCATAGGTATCATCACCATATTCATCTAAGAAGATAATAGAAACACCTTAAAGAGGGGAATATTTTCCATCATCTATGGCAAGCTCCTCTTTCTCATTGATAGTGCAATTTAGATTGGAACTAGTTTCCACATATGGTTTAGTATAGAACTTGGCCAATGGTTATGTTCTTATTATCACTTTAGCTCCATACCTCCTTTTGAAATCCAAAAAAGGCCAATCAATAGGAACATACCCTAAAAATTTGACAGTGAAGTCTCTTGATAAGCAAATGGAAAAAATGTGCAGGTAGATGCAACATCACTATGTCTTGTTGAATGGGAAAACTTGGGAACTCATGAAATAAAACTTTCAAGAATTCGATGAGCCATATAGACCTAGTTGGATATAAGGTTCATACTTGAAGCCCAACTTGCCTACAACTAGTTTAGCTATGACTTAAGTGTTTGCCCCACTATCTACAATGCAATTATGGACCAAAATATCTCTCATAATGAGGCTAATATATAAATGTGGGAAATTTTTAGACTTGGTATAAAGTTAAAAAATATGATTAGGTGCATTTTTTAGGCATATATCAATATGCTTTGTTAGTTGGGGGTGAACATGGAGTTAGGACAATTATTATTGGAGTAATTCCTTCTGACCATGCATATAGAGTACCTCCTAAAGGGATATGATTATTTTTGTATTCTTCAAGGAGTCAATAATATTAAAAAGGAAAGACACTAGCCTTTACTTACATCCTTGGAGGCAACGTATTGCCTTAATCTTGAGGGAGTGAAGGTTTGACCACCTTTCCCAAGTTTTAATTTTTAAGAGGTACAAGATTAATAGAGGCTACCATATTTGCATCCATACTTTGTTTCCTTGAAGGGGGGTTATATGGAGGTATATACACATCTTGATCATATCCCAAATGTCTCCTCTTTGATATTATGTTGGATAAAATTTAGGTGATCTGATTTAGGACAAAATTGTCCTCTATTTGGTATTTCATAGAGCTTGCTCCTAAATTATTACATTCTCCACTTGGTTTTTCTTGCATGAAGATATCATATTTTGATTTCAAGTAAGGAGTATTCCCTCCTTGAGCTAAAAATGCTTGACCTTATACCTTATTAGCATTCATGTACTGACTTTGAGGCTTCCCCTAAGAATTGGCCATTCTTCTCCTTGAACTAAGTTTATATGAACTGGAACCATGGATCTTGAGGTGGAAGTAGAATTTGGATTGTAGGAATTAGGTGACCTATTGAAATTAGGTTGATATTGTCCCTTACCTTGACCATTATTCTAAGGTATAAATCTATTTTCTTATAGAGGGTAATAGTAAGGATTTTTAATAAGCTCTAATATGTTAATTTGATTGCCTAGTTGAAGCTTCTTGGGCCTTATATTTTCCTTGCCAATAAATTACATCATTTGATGTATTTGGAGAAGCTTTAAACTTTTTATTTGGATTTGGAAATGGAGAAAGGTTTGGAGTGGTAGTACACATGTTAGGTAAGATAAGCATTGAGACCTTTAGAGGGCATTTATCAGCTTAGATCAAACTATTCTCATCTCTAATATCCACATCATAGGGGAAAATCAAGGTATATCCCCCCATGGATTAGAAAATGACAATTATATTAGTCCCAATAGCTCTGAGGTGGGTTAAGAAAACAAAACTTGCAAGGGGTATCATGGTAGGTGGAAGATTATTCATTATCCTTTAGAACCTTTCATTGAAATCATTCATAGATTTTGTAGGCCCTTTTTATATGACATTTAGTTTATGGATCAGTGGCGTATGATCACTTATATCTTCAAATAGTTTAGTTAACAAATCCCCAAATTCATCCCATGTAGTAATGCATCCTCCTAGTAAGGTTCTATACCAATCAATGGTTTTTCCCCTAATGGACATTGCAACTAATCTGATTTTTATATTAATATCTTTATTATTAAAAAAATTTCAAAAGTTGGATATGTCTCTAATGTGTTATGTTGGGGTGATAGGACCATCCCAATTAAAATTAAGGACACTTTTGGTGGCATTGGCAGGGATATCATCATAAGCATCAAACTTTATGGGATTTTTGGTATTAAAATATGAGAAAGCATGTTGCCTAGCCATGTTGACTTCAATCTCTTCTTCACTCTCTTTCTCTTAATAAATTTAAAAACCTTCCTACTCTTCAGACTCTTCCTTAGGATTTTCAAGTGTCAAGAGAGCCTCAGGGTACTAAACTTCAAGAGGAAGCTTAGGATGAGGGAGTGGATTTCTACAAAGATTACCTCTACTATCATCTAATCTAGTAGTGACCATGAATCATAAAAATGACAAATCAGTCTACAATCACATTTTTTAAATTTAATGGAGTTTCTAAACGCTGAGTAGGAAACACTTTTGCAGTTTTGATCTTGTCAAAACTAGCATTCACCTTGACAAGAAGTGCTTGGGATAGTTATCCCATCGAGTGTGCTAGAATTTTTGTTACTCAATTTTGAACCCTTGGAGAGGTATTTGAAGCCTAATATAATTGATCAAAATAATGGAATTACCCCTAGACCTATGGGATATCAATAGTGGGGGGTAAACCTCTAGTTGAAATGGCTAGCTCTATAAATTTGTCTTGGTAATCCTTTTAGTGACTATTGGTTGTATGAAAAGGGATAAGAGACTATCTAATTGATATATTGAATATGATAATACGAATATGAGATTAGTTTTCATCTATAATGGACCTATCCAAAATATTTGAGCAAATATAAATGTAAATGTGATCTTGGAGAGCTGTGTCACCTATCATTAGGGTCACATTTTTGATAAATATGTACTTATGGCCACCCAAAGAAAATGTGGCATAATTATGTTAATTTCAAGACATGGTCTTTATCAATAGATCAGATAAATAATAACATGGGGTTCCAATAAGGAGACCTAGTAGATAGATAAGGATAATGAGCATTCAATTCTTTTATAGAATTTGTTCCTTATTGATAAGATCATGAGTCAACATCATCAAACTTGTGATAATACATCATAGTTCCCTCTCTCTCTTCCTTTTTTCTACATATGTTATATCTTCTTCCACATTCTAGTAAAAAAAAACACTCTCTAAAATTTTTAGACAAAAAAACTCTAACATTTTAGAGAAAATACCCATGCATTTTGGCTCATTTAGGTTATGCCAAAATTTGTACTCTAACACCTTTTGATGTAATAAAGATTGAATTACATAATTTTGTAAGCTAGATTGAAGTGTGTCCTATGAATTCATGTATTTTATTTAAGTGAATGTATGTTCCTTGTCTATTTCTAAGTTATCTAACCTTCATGAAATGCTTGGTAGTTATCCTAAGTCATTATAAGTACAATTTATAGTTTATTATTTAGCTTGAAAGTGGTTATCTACACTCCCATGCTACTTTGATAGCTAGTGAATGACTTATTATGAAATAATTATGTGTTAATGATCTTATTTAGTCTTGAATGTGTCTCATAGTGTGTCTTGTGCAAATTATAAGTGTTTCAATTACTGGTGCATGACCTCATTGTATATGCTTTCATGTATTGTTATTACTCTGTCTCCCCTTTTCCAAGTATTTTTTTGTTTAGGTCTAGTTTAGGTGATAGATCCAGAAGGAGGTCATCCTTCTCTAGATGTCTAGTCCATTATTAGGATACCCACATCCTAAGATCAGTCCCATGTTAGACTAGATTTGTGTAAGAGGACTTGAACAATCCCCTTATTCAATTACGATGAAATATTAAACACCAACAATTATGTCACACTGGGTAGGACCCATTGGAGTTGGTCTTGGTGAAATTATTGTTGTAGTAGTGTTCTTCATGAAGAATTTAGTGATCCCAAGCTCAAGCAATTATTTTTGAAAGCCCATGTAGTTTCTAAGTAAGTCTATTTTTATTTCACTATTCTGAATTTATTTTATGGTTATGTATGAGGAAAATATCTTTACAATACCTCCTTATATACCCTATCATGGATCATACCATCCTTTTCATGATCTATATGAGCCTTGTTATGAGCCTAATCAGCCTTACCAGGAGTTTTTTCCAAACTATGATGATCCTTATTATCAAGAGCATGGCACTTACCATCCTTATGAACCATATCAATCTCATTACCAGATCTCACCTTTCCCATATGGCTATGATGTTTCATATGATCATCCTTTTCTACAAGAGAGAATGGATGAGATAGAACTCAAAATACTAGCATATACAAGAAAAGTGTGTTCAAATTTCTAATATGAGGAAGTGAATGTTTTATTTCTAAATGTGTCTTATGATCTATAAGAGAGGAATGAGTTTTGTACATTTGTATTAGAGATTGTGAAGGCTTTGGAGAGGTATAAAATTAATTTGGATCAGTTTTCTTGAGACCCCTCTTATATTCCTTATCATTATTCAAGTGTTCCTTACTCTCATGAAGTACTTAACCATATTCAATTTGAACAAAGGGAGATACCTAGTTAGAGTCAAGAGTAGACTCATATGCCTATTCAAGAGTATATTCAAGATAATAAGCATTCTTGTAGTTCCTTTTCTTCACCACTAATACCTCAAGCTAAAATTTTCCATGAGAAAAAGGAGGTTTCATATTTTGATGAAGTGATGGCCAAATGAAAGGAACATAATGTAGAGGTCTTCAAAATTTTCTCTTTCCCTCCTCTCCAAGACTCCATAAATTATTCCATTACCCTAAAGATACCAAAATATGACTATTATCAACCTTCCATGCTTCATATTCCCTCTCAAACCAAAAAATTTCATCACCCTTCCACCATCTCCATTCTTTAGGATGAGCCTATTCTATGGATGATAGAGAAAGAGGTTATAGATGCAAGTCAAGTTCTTAAAGAGTGTGAAGATGATGCTTCAAGTGTGTATGGGGAAGATTTTCTCATTGATCCTTAACTTGAGGTACAAGTTGAGAATGAGATTGTGGCTGATCTTGAAGAAGATATCTCAAGTATGTAGGAGAATGTTGATCTTGATGTTGAAGAGATCCATGAAATAATACAAGCTAAAGTCATAAAAGAGTTTGGGATACCTCCCATTGAGCAAAATCAAGATAATATTAAAATTAATCTTATTCATTTTGATCAAATTGAATAACAAAAAGATGATTGGTAGTTGTACTTTAAATATCTACAAGATATTAAAGATCTTTGCAAGGGTATGTTGCCCATTAGAGAGAATGTTATTGAGAATTTTGATCAAAAGTCACCTATTAAGGAACATGATGTAGATTGGGTTGAATATTAAAAGCTCCTTGAAGATCTTAATGAACTCCTATAACATGATAAACAATATGAGGTCACTCAAGAACAATGCATATATGAGATATCATTGGACAAGGTTGTAGTTGATAAGTAGTATGAACAAGATCTCGGTGTGCAAGATGAGTTCATTTTTTTTGGTGATTGGTTTAATATTGATGACTCATTTGAGGAGATGCTAAGAGAGTTGGTAATAAAGAAGAGTCACTCATCAAAGGTCATGTTCAATAAACACCTTGATTTGAAACTTGTATCATCTCTTCAAATGAGTGAGTTCAAAAATTTCCTGATCTAGGTGGATCATGTTCTGTCTTGGTTAGACTAGTTTACTTCTATTTTATCCTAAATAAGTGATTTGTTGAACATTTACTCATTAGGTTAGTTGATTTCATTTTGATAGGTTAGTTTGCCTTTCAAGTTTATTTCTTTCCTTTTTTTTTAGAGTTTTGTTGTCTTTCGCAGTCAATCAAGAGGTCTCTTGTAGTCATGAAATAGATGTGTTATCTATTATGATTCAATAATCATGTAAATGGTATAAAAGTCATAGAGATGGTCTGATTTCAAGCATAGCAGGCATGCTGTCCAACTGAGTCACCAAAGATGTTAGCCAATTTTTGGCTTACATAGAAAACTTACCTAAATATAGTGGAGTGTCTTGAAGATCAAGTATGGAGCAAGGCTTGAATAAATTTTTAGATGGAATGAGTGGTCCAAGGGTCTCACATTGATCACAAATATTTTGAAACACTTTAATCTTGATTAAAGTGCATTTTGATTACTCTACAGGGCAAAAAAATGATCCAAATAGGTCTTCATGGTGATCAATGCAATTTAGGATTAGGAAAAAGCTCACTTATGCCTCAAAAAATAATTCAGAGCTAAAAAGTTCAAGAATAAACTTTTTGAAACCAAACCATCATCAAGACATCATGAAGAACTAGATTGGATATCATGTTTGTGCATTTTATAAATGAGATTAGAAAGCCATGCATGACCAATGAATCATGAACAATCGAAGTTATTCATGTCAAAATCCCTCCCTATAATTTTTGTGACTTGATGATATTTTTATCTCAAGTTATAAATCTTCAAAGTTAAACCAATAGAGTACGACATCCACACAAATGTCAAAATCAAGCTACAAGAAAAAACCATTTGAGTCTAAAAAGTGACAGTCATGTAAATGTCATTGATGACAATGTAGACATATTTAAAATTCACATGTATGTTAAAACAAACATCATCAACTAAATCTATGGTGTTCAAACTATGATGGGCATGTGAACATCAATGATGGTCTTGAAAACATATTTGATAGTCATGTGAACATAAAATTTTAGAAATAACAAAAATACATTGTGGTTTAAATTTGATGATCATATACATGTTAACTACATTTGTTTAGATGTCAAATGATGGGAGTGGAAATGTCAAATTTGATCTCTTGAATTAGTTGTTTGATTTCAAATAATGGGTCCTAGAAAATATAAGGGTTGGAATTTGATCATGCATCAAATATCTATGGTGTGTAGGAGGTCAAAGAGTCAAAAGCATCCCTCCAAGTAGATATAACAACTAGCAATGATTCAAGGGGTCAATAATCTGAGTCAACATTTGATGACCAATGAGCAGGATAGAGCCCAAGAGATTTTAGATGAAGGTCGATGGGGGGTTTGACCCAAAAAAGCTAATGTAGAAAGACTGAGCTCGAATAGAATCCTAGGTTGAACTAGAATGGGACCAAACATTATCATTTAAGCTCTACAAAGGTAGAATAGGTCTTTTATAACTAATACAGATAAAAGATCAGCATCTTGTCAATGAAATGAGACCTTGGTCTCCACAATGCATAGAGGTAAAATAGGTCCTTTTGGACTTAACATAAGCAATTTTCTAATTGTTCAAATGATTAAATGTTTCTAGGTGGAGATATTGACTATGGGAAAACTAATATGAGAATGGTTTTCATCTATAATGAGTTTTATTCAATATTGGAGTAAATATATATGCAAATGAGATCCTGGAGAGGTGTCTTGCCTATCATTAGGTCACATTTTTATAAGCATGTACCTATGGCCACCCAAAGCATATGTGGCATAATTATGTCAATTCTAATACATGGCCCTCATTAGTAGTTCAGATAGATAATAACATGGCATTCCAAGAAAGAGATGTGGTAAATAGATAAGGACAATGAGCATTCAATTCTTTTACAAAATTTGTTCCTTATTGATAAGATCATGAATCAGCATCCTTGAATTTGAAATTGTGCTAATACATCACAGTTCCCTCTCTCTTCCTTTTTTATATATATTTTCCATTCTCTTCCACATTATAATCAATAAAAAACACTCTTTAAAAGTTTTATACAAAAAGTCTCTGAAATTTTAGAGAATAGACTCTTATGCATTTTGGCTTGCTTAGGTTATGCCAAAATTTGTATTACAACACCTTTTGATGCAATAAATACTAAATTCCATCATTTTGTAAGCTATATTGAAGCGTGTCCTATGAATTCATGTATTGTAGTTAAGTGAATATATGTTCCTTGTATATGTCTAATTTTTCTCACCTTCATGAAATGCTTGCTAGTTCTCACAAGTCATTATAAGTGCAATTTATAGTTTGTTGTTTAGCTTGAAAGTGGTTATATGTCCTCTCATGCCAGTTTGATAGTTGGTCAATGCCATATTTTGAAATACTTATATGGTACTGATCTTTTTTGGTCTTGAATGTGTCTCATAGTGTGTCTTATGCAAAGTATAATTGTTTAATTATTAGTGCATCACCTCATTTTATATGCTTTCAAGTATTGTTATCACTCTCTCTCTCTCCCCCCTTTTTCAAGTAATTATTAGTTTAGGTCTAGTTTATGTGATATATCTAGAAGGAATTTGGCCTTCTTCAGAGGTCTGATCCATTATTAGGATATCCATAGCCTAGGATTAGTCCTATGTTATACTATATTTGTGTAATAGGACTTGAACAATCCCCTTGTTTAGCAAGGGTGTAATCTAGAGCACTAATTGGTACCTCCCACAATGATATTCAATCATTCATCCATGTTTATACCCCTCAATCTCATTAAAACAAGAGAAAGAGAGGGTATTTAGTGTGTCCATATAGGTGGAATCAACATCTAATTTCATGTTGAGGAGCCTCAAAGGGTTGTTTAAGTGTTTTTAGGGATGAAACAATGCATTTAAAACCATTAGATGAAAATTTTCCCATATCACATTCACCTAAGGGTTTTAATAGGGTTTAATACTTTTTGGGGGTCTTAACGATCATTCATAAAGCATTAACCACTAATTGGCCTCATTCCACTTGTATAACCTTCTTGAATTACCCATCCACCTATTTCAATTGGCTTCGTTTCCCATGTAAACTGTGAGATATGGTGTAAACATGTAACAACCCCACTAGGTTAGACATAGAAATACGTGAATTTTTTTCAAACAACACAAATACTATAAATAGATTACACCATGAGAATATAAGCAATGATCATAAAAAATACTCTAAGAGAGATAACTACAAATGAATTATACCATGTCATACATCTTGGATCACTATCAATATAAGAAAATACATTATAATATAAAAATGATAATTAATTATAAATAACGAGCCACTATTGGTTCAATACATAGTCATTATTGTTAATCCTCAGTAAATAGGTAATTAGAACTCTTCATGATAGTGTTTTTAATAATAAATATAATATAATACAATGTCAATAAATAAGATACGTGGCTCCCTAGATCATGAGTTCCTTAGTCTCTCTAGTATTTATGACAATCTCAAGAGTCATCTCCAAATAAGTATTGTTGTGGGGAGGGAGATCATCGTCCAAGCACTTTTCCACACCAACCATGGACCAATGATACCCCACACTAATCCAATTATGGAATGGACTTCCCTTAATGGATGAGTAGATAGTGATGGCATAATAATCTAGAGAGACAAGAAAGTACCCATGTGTTGTATGATTTCTATAACTAAACAAATAGTGTATCATATAAAACCCATTCTATTACAAGATATCACACACACAAGTAAATCATACTTTTGAAATGATAATGTCTCAATAAACATTCTTTGCTCAAAGTTTTAATAATAATAAATAATATAGATCTATAGATCAATCAAATTCATACACACTACTTATTCGGATTGGCATGGTGATGCTAGTAAGATAGTGGAGTTCATCTCACTCCTTACCTAGTATAAACAAAGTGAAATTGGTCAAATAGAATTTAACCACAAGATTCATAAAATTTACATCCTAATATAAATCATATCACATAACATTATAAACATAGGAGATATCAAATCATGCAATTATTCTGTCAAACATATGATTGTATCTTACATTATTTTCTATCCCATACTAAAAATAATGACTATAGTTTATACCACCTAGGTAAAATATATTTTTAATTGTTGATTATATTATCATAACTAGTTTACAAACATAATACACCCTATGATAACCCATATTACCATAGTCTATTATTCCAATACATAACTACAAATTTTCCACAATCAGTCATATAATATAGTCTTACATACATGAATACATAAGATTCTATTCAAGCAATTAGATATAAAAAAGAAAGTCACAATTTCCATGAAACACATAATATTTTATCCTATCATTCATTACACTCTCAAAGGTTGTATGCACAAATACATAAGAATCTTACTAACTGTCATTAAATATGTTATTCAAATAAATAACCAAATCACATACATTTAGTCTATCAAACATATGAATGAGTTATAGGTATATCAATTATTATTTGCACCACCCAGATATAACACATATTTATATTGTAGTACTCTATGACATCTCACAATATCATAGGTCATTGTTTATGAATGATTTAACTTTTTTGGGGAATAATGGAGTTTTATTCCTATTTTAGTTAAATGTCTGGATTAATAAATCAATAAATAATATTGAAATAATTATAGTAATAATTTGTATAATTTATTATGTCTTTTAATCCTTTCTAAAAATAGAAATAAATAAGGAGAAATACAACTTAAAAATAAACTAAGATGGCTGAGATAGAGGTTGAAACTGGCTATGCAGGACTAGGACAGTGTTGTGAATTTGGATCTAGTTTTCATTCGGTGAAAAGATAAGAACACCAAAAACATGACATTTTGGGGTTTGGTGCTAGTGTCTAGGTCCCACCACTATTGTCCAAAATATTCACAAAGATCTAAGTTTTTTGGGTTTTATTCACTATCTTTATATGAATCTATCTATGAAATCTTAAGTGTTGAATGTTGATGAAGCTCTTTGTAGAGCTAATTCAATCTTGAAACCCTAGACCTTCATTATGCTAGTCTATGTAATATTCATTAAACATGAATCTACACCCCTTGTGTGGGTATATTGCCTACATACCAATAATATGAAGAGGGATAAAGCCATATGTAGTTCTCCCACTTGATGTGCTTTGTGAAATAGTGTAATGAGGATGCAAAATTGCCAAATTGAGAGTGCTTGATGTGGCTAGGGACTGGTGTGAGAGTTTGAATATGTTTGTATCTATGTTGGGTGGTTGTATGCAGAGAATATGGAATTTTGCCTTAGTAGTTTGCATGTATTCTTACTTTATTTTTAAGAATTTTCTCCTCCCCTCATAAATGAACTTTGGATGAAACTTTATAGGGAACTGTTGGTTATGGGTTAAATGTATTCACTTTATGATAACATGATGAAAGATAGGAAGAAGATGAAAATAGTCATTTGGGCTCAAAATATGATTGAACAAGAGCACTAAAAATGAGACACTCTAGGGTCTAGCGATATTGTCTAGGTCTAGAGCACCTACCCTATAGGCTCGAAACCTAGGGGATAAAATTGGCTTAGGAAATAGAGCCTAGTTGAGCCAAAATAATCATCTAGAAGGCTATATATGACTAGAAATAAGTAAAAAGTTGTCTATAAGGGTCATAATAGCATGCAAGAAGGTCCTATGGATAAGGAGTCACAAGCCACACTCAAGATACCAATTTGGACATTTTATATGACTATAATGAACATAAATACATAATTACACATAACCAAACTTATGATTTCAAAATCAAATGACCCACACTCATAAATAATAATCATAAAAGTATGGGATTATAACACCCATACATACCCTAAGTTTAAACTACATACTACTATAGCTTATAGGTATACTTCATTATGCACTATTATATGTTATTTATGTCAAAAAAATTACAAATAATCTAGTCATAGTAAATATTTCACACAAGTTTTGATTATATCATGCAAAATATATATATATATATATATATATATATATATATATATATATATATATAGTTTATTTATGTTATTCTCAAAGAGTTAGATAACTCATAAATCAAAAACTTAATCGTTATACTTTCCTGTTCACAAAATATATTGACAATATTTATAAAATAAGGTATTGTTCAATGTAATACTACTTCATAGTTCTTATCCCTTACTAGAAATATTTCCATAATCAAAATGTATATAGCTTCTTACACAAGTTTTCAATTCAACATAATCTTTTGTATTTGGTTTGCATATGAGTAGATAGAAATATACTAATTGCTCTATATGTTACATGATAGTTTCATCATGTACAAAGATATATAATTCACTCAAGATGTGATAACATACTAATAAAAATTATGTAATAGGCACACATAAGTAATATTCTATTATAAAGAAATCTATAAAATAGTTTGCAATGTCAATAGCACTACAAGTGTAGGCATACTCTATATAGTTACGCACCCACATAACATATATTACCAATATACATACATAACTCCCATACTACCATTTTTTATCATTTGATGGGAGTCCTAACTAGTGAAGTATTCACCTTTGCCCCACTACTAATAAATAGCTACTATATGTATACTTATTTATATGTACCTGATTTTAGTTATGGTTCTTATCTACATACATTTATAGAGAAAACATACTATAAACCCATAATATTCCTATAAATATTAGAGCAATGTTCATAATCAACTTAGAAGATATTAATAGTGATTATATTGAGGCATAATTATTTTCATACCTCTCATGTCAATATTACATATTTTCTTATACCACATAAATATGTATAATGTCCTCTATGGATCAAATACTTTTTTAAAACTATGAAATATGCATACATAAGTAAGATTCTATTATACGCAAATCTATAAAATAGTTTGCATTATCAATAGCACTACAAGCGTAGGCATACTCTATATATTTATACACCCGCATAGCATATATTACAAAAATACATGCCTAACTCCCATACCACCATTTTTTTCATTTGATGGGAGTCCCAACTAGTGAAGTATTCATCTTTGCCCTGCAACTATTATATGGCTACTATATGTATACTTATCTATGTGTACCTAATTTTTGTTACGGTTCTTATCTATATACACTTATAGACAAAACCTACTATAAACCCATAATAATTCTATAAATATTAGAGTGATGTTCATAATCAACTAAGAAGATAATAATAGTGATTCTATCAAGGCATAATTATTTGCATAACTCTCATGTCAATATTACATATTTTCATATACCACATAAATATGCATAATGTCCTCTATGGATCAAATACTTGATCATATTTAACCCCCTAAATATTTTATTAGATTAACATCAGTAAAACTTAAAATATCACATGGTAATAATACATGTGAATTTATGTTCATTTATAGTCCTTGATATAATACATTTATATTTTACAGGAACTAAATGTTATAACCTATATTTATTACAGTTTTCTATTCTTTTCCTGAAAACAAAGGAAATATAAAAATATAAATTAACTTTAAAACTAAGCTTGAGTATATTATCACTATAACAAACCTTTTCTACATCTTATATAAAATAATTGCTTATATAAAACAAGATTCTATAATTGACAATAATTATTATTATAAATAATTGGTAGACTATAGTAAAAAAGCTTCTATATTCTCAATTTACAATCAGATTGTTAGGATAAGATAGTATATGAATATAATAATTAATTGATTAAGAATATATATCTCTCTCTATTTTTTGATCTTTAGCTTGGTTTACTCTAAAGTAGAATTTTATAGGTCTCCAAATTGCATAGCAGCTATAGCTACTATCAAATGAAATTAAAGTTTATTATAATCATAGGGCAATCATTTATATTTAGATAATCTATCCTATGGATAAATTGATGTACTATAGTTGAAAATCACTACTATAACTAATATAGACTATCTAGATATTTTGATCCATCTAATACTGTGGTCTATGTATAATATTGCATTTTATCTAGTTATAGTAAATCACTATATATATTTTACTATCTCATTGAAGATATATTCACTTCTACTAAAATAAAAGCTTCAAGTGGTTGGAATGCCCAATAAATTACCATTGATACCATAGAAGGTATAAATCCCCCATATTTTTTTCATGCAAAACAAATTATGCTTCTTAGTCAAATTTTCATGTATGCCATCATATTTTCCTTTATTTTGATTGAAGATAAGAAGGTGAGTATTTGACCGTCTTACTTGCCAATGCTAAATCCAAAGTATCAAAATAATCTTAATACAAAAATGAATACTTTAAATAATCAAATAATATCAAAGAAAATTATCGAAGGGTTGATTTATGTTTCAAGAGATTGCTTTCAAATAATTAACATCTCACTTCCCATTATATGCATGTGTTGGCATACTAATAACATATATTATTTTTTTGAATTGTAAGTTGTAGAATATTTATAAGTGACATATTATATATATTAATGGCTTATACAGGAAAATAATTCCTTATATAGATCACCCTATTCTTAAATAGGTGCATTGTAATTAACACATAATCAATTAAATCACTACATAAAAATGTATATAGCTCAACCAGGTATAATAGAATAAAATTATTGTTTACTCAATACAAGACACTATAATTTCAATCAAGTCGATGCATTTAATCTCATTGTATATGCATGCTAATCATACCACTATCTATTTGACTCATAAATAGATTAAATGTCATATTTTTATGTAATCAATCACAATTGATCTCAAAAAAATATCACAAATTTTAAAACATCAACCTCACTACAATGTTCGAATAGAAGTATCAAAATCTAGAGAGAGTATTTTACCTAGCTCTGTATCTTCTCCTTCTATGTTTCTCCCTTCTTGTCTCCTCCTCTTGTGTTTTTGTTGTATCCTCTCTATATAGTACACCTCTCTATATCATGTCACTCTAAATTCTTTAGTATTCCTCTTGAAAGTGGGAAAGTGGGTGTAACTTAGTTTTAATTTTTTTCTCCTTTTTATGTAAAATTTCTCCTTTGGAATATATACCCCATCCTCTTTTCCTAATCTATATTAGGATAAAAAAATCATAGTTCTTTACTTTCTTTTAATATTTTTCTTCTTTTTTTATTTTTGTTTTTCATGGCTTTTGTTATTATTTTATTAATGATTTTCTATTTTTGTTTTTCCTTTTTTTTGAGTTTCCTTTTTTTTAATATATGTTTTCCAAATGAATTTAAATAAACCAATTAATTTTATCTTTCAAATCCTTCTAAAGCATAATTATTTATATAATGAATTAACAATAATTAATCTGTTAATTTGTCAATGCATTTGATCTTCTATTTAATAAATCGACTGGACATTCCAAACAACATATATATTTAGTTCATAGTTTAATCTACATATCTATCTATGTAATTTAACCTTTTCAAAACCATTAAAAATCATGAGCACATGGCATAAACACAACCACATAAGGTTAATTCCACCTACAAGTAATAAACTAAGGTATCACTCAATTAACCATTTAAACTATGCCATAAAACCATATTTAAATGACCATATAATGAAAACAACATCGAAACACATTATTCTAACCATTAATTATGCTTATAAGATGCATTAGTTATTATGGTGTGTGAAGGGTTCTATCCAAGTTTTTTTGGTGTCCTCTAACATCTCCATCTACATCACCCTCTCTGATGATGCTCTCCCTCCATCACACTCTAAGGGATGAGTTCTTAGGAACCAACCTCATGATAAGTAATTAGTTAGACCATATAAATATGATATACATATATCACAAAATATAACTAAAATAACATATCAACATGTGCATAATGTAAACATATACCCTACAACTAACTCATAACAACTTCATCATGTAATCTAAGTAATATCTTACTATCCCATAACAACATATATCTCAAGATTAGTCTAAAAATATACAAATAAAATATTTCAACTATAAACATCCATATATAGTCAAATAATTTTCTTAGTGAGGAATAAAGATGTAACAGAACATGTGAAGCTACTCCTTGGGTGGTAGACTTATCTTTCTTGAACTTGAGAGAGGTTTAATTTGGGTTTTAGGCCTTAAAACTCAATCCCATTTATGGGAGAGATTCATGTGCCTCCAAAAAAATCTTCCTCATGATTCTACATGATTTGGTAATGACTAATACTCTACTATATGCATTTTGTGCCCTAGTCATGGGACTTGGTGTTTAAGGCATGTCACCTCCTTGCTAGCCCTCAAAGGCATTTGGATTGAAAAATAAGGTATTTTGAAACTTAAAAGTGCATTGGTACCCAATATATATTTACTTATTTCCTAAAGGACCCTCTATGGGGTTTGACATGCTTATTTGTGTTTTGGGTTCAAATATACCCTTTAGTCTTAAGACTGCCCCTTGCCAATAGAATGAGCAAGGTCTAAGACAAAATAGTGAGTAACATGTTGCCTATATGGTTCTAAGGTGACCATGGATATATTCATCCACTCATAACCATTCTCTATATCTATTCACGAATTGTAATCATGCCTATGAAGCCCTCAAAACATCAATTTCTCTCATGACTGACTAATTTAGGCTAGTAGTATGCACTTAAGTAATTGTACCTTATGATGGGGTTATTAAATTTGTGTGACAGTATTGTACTATCGCATTGATAATTTTATATTATAATTATGAATTTTGGTTATTCTTACCAACTCTATAATAAAACCTCAAAACTTCTACATGTGTTGTAATATATGAGATCCTTCTTGAAACCTTCAAACTGAGCTTACAACTCTAACTATTTTGCTTAGTCAAATAGTGTAAATTAATCCATGGAATAAAAATGAATTTATCAATGAATGGTATTATTGTCACCTCCTTCTCATTTATGTACCTGAAGATATACAATGTTTATTAGTGTGTTTAGTCATCTTCTACATGTATCATTCGCATGTGTCTCAAAAGGGCTAGTTGTAGGTGCACTATCCCCTTGACCACTGTGTCATTAAGAAACTTATCATCATTATATATTTAATAAAACTTATAGGATTAATGTGGGATATGTGTGAAGTGTGTTTATGTTCCAATAACATAGAGGATATGACAATTATCAATGGTCACATTGATGACTACCACCCAATGAGATGAATCTGTAACCATGAAGAAACATGAAGGTATCCTCCATTTCCATACACTAGATGAGTTTAAATGATGGAAATATAAGTATTTTCATACGCTTTTCAAGATCCTATAACATTTAATCTTCAATAATGAGTTCATATTTTCAATAAGACTACCAATAAATCAATGTGGTGGGGTTTAGAGCCTTCTCCAAGCACTTTAAATTCTTATAATTTGTTCATAAATATTAGGATCCTAAACCAAAAAACAATTACATTAATCTCAATCACATTAGGTACCTCATACCCACTAAACATATTAGGAGCCATCACTCTATGTTATGTACAAAACAAGCATTTATACATGACCCTTATAAGGCTGCCAAGGGACCCAATGAAGTAAAAACTAAATATATTTCAATTTTTGGACCTATGAAAATATTTTAATTTAAAAATTCATAAGTATGGTGGTTATTTACTTTTCATATGCTCACTCTTGAATATGACCATACAAATAATCATAAATTCCCCTTTTAGCTTGATTTATCCTTCTTTGAGCATTGAACCTACAAGGTCTAACTAGCCTCTAAATTTATCTATCATTATGAACATTAGAAAACATATTTATATGTTTTAAAATTATCATTTTTATGTACCATAATTCATATTTATCTCTGAAATAGTATTAGAATCAATTAAGAAGTAGTTCAAGTGTATAGAAAGCTAATAAAACTAGATGACCTCATGGAGTGGACACTTCATTTGACCAAGACCCTAAAAGAACTCATATAGACTCTTTTTCATGTATTATAAATACAATTTAATAAATAACATTTGAAAATACCACAATAATCCATAATAGAAACCTTAATATCCCCAAATACCTTAATTTCTCTAAGGTGACTAGAAATGGGTTTTAACTCATGACTTAGTAATGCAAGGGCATGGGTAAGATATGAGAACCTATATGAACTTATATCAAAAGGGAAAAATGAAACAAACTTGGACTCATATAGGTCAAACTGATTCCATATTTTCATAACACTACCATAACCAAAATTATGCTGAATCCACAATCACCAACATTATTTGTGCCTAAAAATCACAATCTTTATTTATTGCCCAACCATTATGCATTCCATTATGATCTATTTATCTATTTCCAAATCAGACATTTTAACCAAATTTTATCCTTATTTACCATCCCTAACCATACTTTCCTTCATATAGGCTATGAAGACTGTTAAGGGAGGGTGCAGAAGCGTTGCTGGAGTGCTAGAGACACCGGCGTCGGTCAGGCCAACCGGCATCAGTAGGATAGGGCAGGAGAGCAACCGACGTCGGTCAGGGATCAGCTGGCGTCGGTGACCCCCAGGCGGACAGGGACCGGCGTCGGTCACCTGTGTAGTTCAACTGCGAGCTTATTACGAGCAGTTGGTTGTCGAACCAAGTGTTTGCATGCTTAGTGCTAATTATAGACTAAGAGCTATAGATCTAATTATTGTACTGAGTGTCTAATTATTGTTTAGATGAGTTCTATATATTAGACTCATGGTTGTATTGTAAAAGTGTAGCTAGGGAGTAAGAGAGCATAATTATAAGCTCCTTCGGTGTGTGAAGTAGAGCAATGGTGTGTTCCTCCTAGTGCCACAGTACCAAGGTGGGTGCTGGATTGGAGAATCAACAGGGTTCTTCAGGAGTGTATGATCTTGGTCATCAGGTGAGCATGGCTTCTATAGGAGATCTACATGGTAAGTAAGATCATTGATATGCAGGTGTGTGTGTGTGCAAGGTCAAGGTTCACAGGTGTGCAGAACCAGCTTGATCTGTAGTTTGGAGATCGATAGGACAGCAACACAATAGGGAGCAGTATCAGGAGAGATCTACTTAGATTACGTGGAGTACTTGTGGAATACAGGTGTGTACTTGTGGAGTGCGTGGAGCACTTGTGGAGTGCATGGAGCACAGGTGTAAGGTGAACACCAACTCTATGTTTGAGTTGGGTGTTGGGACCTAGTAGAGAGAGCTTTGAGGAAAGAAGTACTGTTCACTTGAGGTGTGGAAAACCTCTGAAGAGGTGGTGGAGAAGAAGTGGCATCTTCTTTATTGTATTCTTTTCTGTATGAGTATTAATACAAGTTGTGCATTGTCTCTCATAGCTTGTGTTATTTCTAGATTCTAGTTACTTGTTGATTCTAGTTAATTTCCGCATATTAAGTTGCTTGAATTTGGTAATCAATTGTGTGCTTTCATGTTGGTCATATTCCCAACAATTTCTTCAGAAAGATTGGGTGATGAGAGATGCACAAGAACTCTCACAGCGGGTGCACTTGAATTAGTTGGTGGTAAGAAAACAAGTACTCTTTATCTACTTGTTTATATTACTGATTCTTCTTCTATTGCAGAGACGTGGCTTCATATGCTTGGTCACATGAGCAGGAAGGAGATGCATGTTCTTAAGTGGAAGACAGATGTATTTGACAAGCTTAAGAACTAGAAAGCCTTGGTGTTCTTGGAGGAGATGGTGGACAGAAATTAGTGGATGGTGCTAGATACTTCTGAGTAGAGTAGTTTGGACATGGGTTTTGATTCAAAGGAGCTCGCGGGTAAAAAGTCATCACTCACAGGAAACACAGGTACCGGCGTCGATAGGAAAACCGACGTTGGCAGTATGTAAGACCGATGTCGATCATGAGGACCGATGTCGACAGAAGGAGGACACCGACATCGGTAGGTTGGTAGTCAGGGACAGACGCATGGGAACCAAGGTCAGTTGGATGCAAATTGGATAGAGTACTAGTTTTGGGTACAGGTGCAGCTCTTTATCTCCAAGTGGGAGATTGTTAGGGTGTGGAGCTAAAAGCTACACCTTAAGGCAAACAGGAGGGTTTCCAGTGTATGCAGTTGCTGGCGTTGGCAGGCCACACTGACATCGGTCAGGGGATGCAGAAGGGAAACTGACATCGACAGAAGATCGGCTGGCGTCGATCACCTCCAGGAGGGCAGGGACCGATGTCAGTTACCTATAGCGGTCTGAACTCCTGTTAATGAACAGTGAGTTAAGTGAACATAGAGTTTTCATGTTAAGGACTTGTTTGAAGTCTTGAGCCGCAAGTCTAATCAGTGTATGCATGAGATCTATATAATAGAATCATGGGCTGTATTGTTAAGTGGAGAATTTGGAGAAGAGCCATGTAGAGCTTGGAGAGTTCTTCCCATGGTGGAATCAAGTAGGATTCCCCATGTGTGTTTAAGTAAGATCAGGTTTGATATGCAGGGATGTGTGTATGCGAGGGTCAGAAGAGGATCGGTGGGGTAGCAAGATCAAGGTGACAGCAATACATCAGGTGCAGTGTCATGGAGAGATCTACTTGTAGTACGGTTGTGTACTCGATTGTACAGATGTGCAATGAGGTGAACAACAGCTTGTGTTAGCTGTGTGTTGTGACCTATGAGAGAGGATTACTCTGGAGGGAAGTTTACTGTAAGCCCACGAAGTGGAAGAAAGAGTGCCACCTCTTTGTTGTAGATTCCTTTGTAATGAGTTGAATATAATTGTATATTGCCTCTCATGTTCTGTGTGTTTTCTCATTGATAGTTATTTGTTCCTCTGGGATTTTTGCATGTTTAATTGCTTATACAATGGTAATCATGTGTTCTCTTAAATCTGACAAGACATCTTGTCTCAAATTTTAGAGGAAACAAAATCAATTGCCAACGAATATTACAATAACATTATTGGACTCCAAATCAATAATAGTTTCTTGACAAAGCATATATTTATAAGGAGTGTGGTATATAAATTTAAACATTTGACCATTCTGATTATATCATATATTGATCAGGATGAACATCTCCACATTAGCAGCAACACCATAATCATTTACTTTGAATTTCCCTTATCATTGTTTCATACCCTACCATTTACCTTACCTTTTCACTTGGGGGGAAACCTTATTAACATTATATCTCATTGTCAATTTTGGTTGTATCATATGCTAATTAGGACGTGCATCTCCACATTATTAAGAATAAAATAATCATTTAATGTGTCTTACCCTTTGCCTTATCATTTCCATTGCCTTTTACCTCACCTTACCTTCATATCATTCCTTAACCCCTTACTCTCCATTCATTTTTACCTACCTCCACCTATTATGTTTGGTATTGGTTCCAATTCATTCATACTTCATGCATGTTTAGTTGTTGATGATAGATTTAGTTCGAATATTTGTTTCATTATCAAGCTTTTAAATGAAATTAGTATGATAACAATCATATAAATTGCATCCTTCATTTGTTGTTACATTATTTACTAGTGATACTAATTATAACTACGTATGGGAAAATTAGTACCAGTAACCCTTGCTATTATTCCCTAGTTATAACCCCTTTTGGTAAAATTAGGAACAAACCCTTTACCATGTATTATTGCATCACCTTGCCATTACTGTTTCCATTTACCTTTCCATTTGTCTTTACCTAGACTTGTTGGTACATAATCTGATCCCTTTTGTGTAGGTGGAACTATAGTGAATTGAGGTCCTTGGGGACTACATAGGTAGTGCTCCAATTTCATTGAGGTCAGTTAAATCACCCTTTTTCCATGCTCTCACCATTTTAAAATCATGTTTAATCTATGCTCTAATCATTTTGAAACTTTAGAATGTGTTATCTTATAATTTTACATTGGGTTGAGATACCAAAAACACAAAAAAAACATTGGAACATTTCCCCAACTTTCACTATTATAGGTGAAACTAAAGTGACTTGAGGTCCTTCAAGGCTATGTAGGTAGCACTCAATTCATGTTGAGGTTAGATTAGTCATCCTTTTATCATGTTATCACAATTTTAAAAGCATGTTTAAGCTACAGTTTTTCCATTTTATGAGTTGGACCAATGTATACCTCTGATTCTTAATCAATTTGAGATGCCTAGAAAATTTTTAAAACATTTGAAAATTTTGGAGAATCTTAAAAACACAAAATCATGAAAATTGGCTTAAAATTTCCATGCGAGATATAAATCCATAAAAAAATTATAGGATGGGCCATATTATCTATTTAATTTTATTTTTATTCCACCTTGGCCTTTTTCATCCATTTTTTGGGAGAACTACATTGGCTTGAGGTTTGCATGGACTATGTATGACACACTTGGATATATGGGGTATATTAGGTTAGTTAAGCCACCATCATTTATTTTTCAACCACTTCTTTAGCTTAAATTTTCTAGTAATCATAGAAATTTCATAAGTAACCACTTGTCCTCTAGTTTCCCCATCCTTATTGGCCTTAATTGTACACTCTCATCATTTTATGAGTTAATATTGTGACTATTGTGCATTCAATTTTTGATGAAATAATGAAAACTTAGCTTTCATTATGCTCCCATCATTTTGTGATATTTTTTTCAAACACTCTCACCATTTTGTGAGCAACCTTAGCCAATGTTCTTGCCATTTTGTGATCTCATTCTCATTCTAAGCCATAATGTAGTAAACACTATGAATTACCAATTTAGTTAATTTATGGACACTCATATTTTATACTTTAATGTGGTTTTATCCTAAACCATACTCTTGCACTTGAATAATTTATTTGTGTTGATACTTTAATGATTATGAATTTTATCCCCCTATTTTCTTACACACTCACCATTTTTTGAGACCAATCCCATTTTTCTCTTAAAGTTAATCATGTTTTGATTATAATCATTTTATTCTATCCCATATCATGGGAGAACTAAATTTGACCTGAATTTCATGTTGAACCTCATGTCCACTATGTAGGTAGTATACACTTTCTTAGTGCATTTGGAGTCATCTTGGCTACCCTTTCTTTTCTACGATTCCCCCCCCCCACACCATTTTTTTAATTTTATTGTATCCTATAACCTAGGGGCAATATTTATTATTTTTTTATCTTTGTTTTTACCTATAGCCTAGAGGCAACTATTTGTCAGCATACCCTTTGTTAATGTCTCTCTATAGCCTAGGTTCAACCTTGTGCTAGTTGTTCTTGTGTTGTTTTACATGTGTCATTGCTACCTAGATTAGGAGTCACCCTATCACCAAGAGTAACACCTCTATGACACATGTAAAAATAATTATTTTCTATTTGTATTAACATTATGATTAACCACTATCTGTATATTGTCATTTATTTAGCATAGTTTATTTATTTTCCTTTGTGTGTTTAGAATAGTTTGTTTAGTGAAAATTTATTTGCTTTGATTTTTTTTATTTATTTTGCTTTATTTATTTGTTTGCTTTATTTGTCTTAATTGTTTGTTTTGTTTCTTTCTTTGTTTCTTTGTTTTTATTTGCCTTTTTATCTTTTTGTGTTTTCCTTGATTATCGTAGGGATATTACATTTTATTTAGCCTTAAGTCTTGATTATTCATATCTTTTAATTAAGTTATGAATGTTTGTATTTAGTCATATATTTGGTTTATTTGTAATATTTACACTTGCGATTTGATTATTCATATCTTATTTCTATTTTTTTATATTAGCATTTAAACTAACTTTTCCATGCTTAGGGTCTATATTGTCATTATGGTTGTACATAAATATGATATATAATATTTAAAAAAGGCATATAGAGACTATCAGATCAATATAATGACATTAATTTTTTGAGATAAAAAACTAGCATATCCCACACATCACCCAAACATAGAGTAATTAAACAAAAAAATGAATTGTAATCCTTGCTAATTAAGATGTGCATCTCCATACTAGCAGGTATCCCAAATTCATACCTATCCTTTGTTCAATTTCACTATCAATCCATGATTATAAGTTTATTACTTGAGCTTCCTTGGCCCCATTATGGCAAATCAATTTTTATCCCCTAATCTTTGATTAAATCAACTCATTGACCATTCTGGTCATATCAATGCTAATAAGGATGAACATCTCCACATTGTCAAGGACAACTAAATAATTCACATTAATCAATTCTTATTCTTCTATTTTATTCTTCATTATATTTTTTTGGCTTCGGGGTTAAGTACATTGGCTTGAGATCTATTTAGACTATATAGGTAGTGCTTGGATACATGATGTATCTTAGGTCAACTCAGCCACCACTATCTTCCAGTCATCTCTTTCATCATTTCATGAATCCTCATTTACCTGATTATTTGTGGCTTCTTCAATATTTGAAGATTCATTAGACCTTCACACATGTGTTTACACCTAATCATATTTATTTTGTGTGTTAATTTATATCCTCAAGTGATGCTTGTTAATCTACCCTACTAGGGCACAACTAGTTTATCATGATCAAATACACTCTACTAGGGCATAAATCAAGATTCTATCTAGGTCATCAAAATGATTATAACCACCTTCATGGTCAAATCATTGTTTTGACCCATCTACCCTCCTAGGGTACATACATGTGCCACTGATTATAACTACCTCTAGGATAATTAGTTTCTTGACACTTGTTACTAATTATAATTGCCTTTAGTAAAATTAGTACTTTTAATCAAATGCATATAAGTATTAGCTTGACTAGATTAATCTCACCCATGGGGTAATTCCATTTTTCTTCTTGTTTCTTTTTGAGGGACTTTCAATCAATCATATGTGTTGGTCACTCCCTCGAGGGGCATCATAGGCTTCCCAAACATTGTTTGGAGCATCATTCCTCAATCATTATCTTTTTTCCCTTATTAACAAATTTTTCATTATTTGAAAATTTGTTATTGTTCCTATGTCTTGCAATGCCTTCTCAAACATGGGAAAAGTATAGACATTCATTTTTGGCCGCTTTCATGCCTAAACTAGGATTCAATTCAATTTCTAGAAAATGATGTAATTTAAGCCTAGATTTCACTTGAATTGCCTAAATTCTTCTTTGTAATGGATTTATTCACTTAGAAACGTGGTGGGGCTTACTTATTTGGGGTATGACCCTATTTTCACCAATAACCTAGTTTAGTTTTAACCCTAGTCAAATTATGACATAATAATTTGACACATTTGGCCTGTCAAACTATTTATTCAAAACATTTAAAACAATTGGCAAAAGCCAAAAAGCACTAATAAATATTAAATTCAATTCAAATCTTAATTAACTTGTCTAAGTAAAAATACCAAGTTGAATCTAATGAATTTAATTTATCAAAGAAGGAATTTATATACAAATATGAAGTCAAATGTCAAATGATCTAATAAAGTGATTTATTAATTATTAAATATTTGAAAAAGGTGAGTCACAACATCACAAATATCTAAAATAAGTTGTGGTTAATAAATATCTAAAATTAAGGTTTCAAGACTTCATGAGTGCTTTAACCTAACACAAGGTTAGCTTGACTCAACTTATGTTATTTTTAGACTCAACCAAATATAGAATTTAACCTAACCTCCATGAAGTTAGAGTTAATTCTTAGAGATATAAATATAAGTGACCACACCATATGCCAACAAGATTTTTTGTTTAAGGTTATTTTGTAGGAATGCCTTCAAGAAGCCATTGAGAGTAGTATTCTAATGCCCATTTTATGCCAAGATTCACATCAATCCAAGCCAATAACAAATCAAATCCATGAGTGACCATTGGAGAAGTGATACCACCATGGAGAAGCATTGACAAGAGTCTTTATTTACATAGACTGAGCTTAAACGTCATTATTCCAACAAGTGGACATCAAATTTGATAAAGGAGATAAATTACTTGTGTTATTTTTATCTTTATTTTATGATCTTGTTCAGTATGTCATGTTCCCCCTAGTTATTAGGAAAGAGTGTTTAGTTTTAGTGTATTATTATGCATGGATTTTTATCATTATTACTAATAAGGAATTAATAAAAATTTGTGTGATATTTGGATTCCTAAGATACACATAGAACATGATATATTCATGAATAATATACCCACTCATATTTTAATGTGAAATTCATAAGCTCACATGTCCATGGAGGCCCTTATTATTTTATAGTTAATATCTAATCCCTAGTATGTTATCATATATCTGTGAGCACATAAAGGTGTAAATATGGGGAGATAAACTGGTAATTTTTTTAAATAGATCCACACTTTTTGTTGATGCCACATTGAGAAAAAAATAGACCCAGATGACTCAATGGATTCCTAATGACCCAATCCTAAAATTGAAATAATTTCCTTATAATTCAATGCTTCACAATCCTATCCTCCTTACATCACTAACATTGCTTGTATTTTTCAAACTCATATCATCAACTTAAAGTGATATAACCCCAAACCTTATAGTGTTACATCGCTACTAAAACATCTCCCATGAACTTACGTAGAATAATTCTAGTGAATGAAAACGATTTTAAAATTATTTTGATTAAATACTTCAACATTAATAAAAAATATATTATTACCTCTACATAATCATGAATATTAATATTTTGAAAATAAGTATTAATGTTACATTCATATTTAATAAAAAATATGGTTACCTCATTAATGGATCAACAGTAAGAAGCTTGAATAGAAGAAGGGCTAAAAATATTGAATAGAAGTAGGTCAAATAGAATAAATCAATAACAATATTCAATTAATATTAAACAATTATGATATAAATGAAAGGTCAAGTTGTTGGAGCTTGTTTTGGAATATAAATTTCAAAATAACCACATCTTAGGCCAAGATAATATGCCTATTATTTTATGACCTTTAATAGTTTCAACTTAGTATTCATTACAATCTTCAAGTAGTGCAAGGTATGATTCAATGGCCTCATGTAATTTTTCAAGAATCTTAATCGATCCACCTTTGCATTTTTTTTTTGGTGTCCATGACCAGATGATTCTATCCACATCAATGTCTTGTTTGACTTTGTCTAATTTAATCCATGTTTTACTAGGTGTCAAATAATATCGATACAATGCTTTACCAACTTATCTCCCTAAGGGTTTCTAATATTGAATCCTCATATTTTTATCCACATTTCACCTTTAAATTTAAGGTACATATCCACATCTACCCTTCCCATCCATATCTTTTCTTTTTCGTTTGTTGGTCTTACTAGAAGCATCTATCCCACATACACATCAATAAATTGATTGAATACTTGTTTAGATATTCCACAAATAGTCCCAACATAAAAATCATTATTACTTATGAGATATTTATTAATTTAGTCTTGTATTTGGAAATGAATGTTTCTTATTATTTGGTCATATTTTTCATTATATTGTATTTTTGTGGCCAAAAACAAATATTTGACATCTCGCTATAATTTACAAATGCTCTATCTAAAACACACAAAATATTTTTCCAAAGCCAGTATTATCTACCTACACCTATTCTAATTTTCCCAAATGTTCAATATATGATTTTATTCCCTTTTTCAAATCTTCCATTTCTTTGAGTTCTTTGAAAGGTGCTAGAGGAAGCTTCCCTTATGGAAGGTTTGGTTCACCATTATCCTTTATACACAAAATTGGGATTGGATGAGGCCATTGGAGACCATTGGAGATATTTTCTTATTAATTTATATTCCATCACTGGTATGCCATCCACAACATGAAACCTAAACATATTAGGTTTCCTAATACCCACTATCTTATGGCTTCTATCTAATAAGTATGGCTCCATGAAGGCTGTAAAGTCATACCCTTCCTCAATAAGGTAAGTAATGAATATAATTGACCCCTCTTGGAATGTTTTGTAGGTTTCCATGATGTGTCAAAGAAAAAGTGTCTAGTTTCCATAATGATGTTTTTAATCTACCAAGAGTCCCATCTATATCCTCATGGGTGTGTCCCACTAGGAGGAAGCTTACATATACAATGATGAATACCCTTCTTGTCGTCAAAATTGATGAAAAATAAAATAAGGTACAATTATTTTTGTCATTCAAATCATTATCTAGTTACAAGTAGAAGATCAGTGGTTATTTTTTTAGAGAAGTAATTGTACTAGTAACACTATTAATTGTTTCAACATGGTCAACATTTTCCTTGTACTATTTAAAATTATCATCTAATTCATTTTGTAATAGTACATCATGGAATGGTTATTTATATGATCCATAAGTGTAAAATAAATCCCCATACTCAATAATCATGGGTTCTTCAAGCTTGTTGAGACACAAAGCCAATGATTTGACTATGTAGTTTCATCCACATTCAACAAATGGTAGGTTGACATGGCCAAAACCCCCATATTTTGTACATATGTGAGCATACCAGTCAAATTAAGTGGGAGGCTTATAACATTACTTATTGAATTTGCTTTTTTCCCATCCTTTATATGAAAGTTTTCATTTTATCCATTTTATCATGCACAATGCATAAGGATTCTTGATGTTATTCTTCTGATTGTAATCAATGGAGTAGTAATGTGCATGATAACTTTAAATGCATTCATTATTCCATGTTTACTCCTATTCAATTTTTGAGACTACTTTTGGGTACATGGTAGCTCTATGTTTATTATACATATTCATACACTCATCACACTTATTGAAGAAACTAGTCTTTGTAGTTAAAACATGTTGAAATATTTTAGTCATTATCTTGTTGGAACTTAGTTTTGACACTAGTGTAATATTCAATAATCTAAGCTCCTAATTACACTTATTTTAAATTAAATTATGGGTATAGAATGTAGGAAGTAGCCTTTGAGGAACATTGATTATATCCTATCCTAAAAAGACAAGTTAAATGTAGAGTAATATCTGAATTTATATCAACCATTCTTTATATGCAAGTAACTATTACAATGGTATTTAACCTTTCTTAATCTTTCCAGGTGTTATTATGTATTGCACACTTGTGACCACTTATTCATTGTACTTTATAACTATAGAAGGTGTTCCTTGGGTACCCATAATATTTATGTCATGCATTATGATAGACATCCATCCCATCAAATCTCATTTTATTCATGTCCATATATTGGTTACTCACATAAAAGATGGAATTTATTGTTAATACATCTTTAAAAAAAATCTTTCTGTCTTCTTCATTCATGGCTCTAATTTTGTGCCATAAAATTGTGATTAAAGCTAGAGGCAATTTTTTGAGATAGTTAGATTTAGAACTGATGATTTTTTCCATTCTCCACTTCATCCAAAAAAATTACCATTTTATATCCTCATCAACATTTTGATTTGAAAAAATGGGTAGAGGGACATTCAATTTCTGACATTTTTAGCATTATAGGGTCTTTTGATTATATATTTTGGAATGATTATAATTAGTGGAATAAAAATAAATTAGATATATAATTTATGGTTGTCACTCTTTTAAATCATCCCCCATGTTCACCTCAACCTAATTTGGTACTTTTTTGAATCTCACATATAGAGAAGAACCATTTATGTCAGCCAATTCTTTAGTAATCCATTGTATGAGATATCCTTCAATTAGGGAGCATACTTTACAAGGAGGGATAAATACTCTATCAATATACATACCAAAGGTGTTAGAGTCTAATCCCTTAAATTTTACCATGTCTCCTTCAAGTAAGTTTTTAATTTTTTCCTTTACAACATAATTACTCATAGATGAGCTCAAATTGATCAATTTGGTAGCATCTCCCCTAAACTTCAAATTGTATTCATTGATATGTACACTATAAGGACCATATAATTGAGAACTACATTTATTAACCATAAGGGCACTTATTTTTTCTTAAAAAACCAAATGTTTTATTGGCCAAACTATTAATTATGCAGTTGTAGTAAGTTTGAGCAATAAAAACATAAATTTACCACATTTTCAAGCATTACACCAAACATCAAGGGTCCTAATCTCTCTTCGTGAATTTTATGATCTTATAAAATATGAGTTACAAAACCTTGGGATTCTTCATCATCTCTACTAGAATGTTTTTATCTAATAATGACATTATCTATGATAAAATCAATTATATATTTTGGTCTTGTATAATTGATGGTGCTTTTATTATCATCATTGGATCTCCCTCTTCTATGGCATTGTATGCCTCTGAGTCACTAAAAATGTAATTAGTAAAAATTATAGGAATGTAAAAATCTCAAATCTTTGAAAAATTACTCTCTTCCCATGGAATGTATCACCATTTTTTGTCAACATCTTCTAAGGTTTCAAATCCATCAACTAAATAAGATAATTGTGCTTTTCCATTCAATACTTTGTCAACATTGATAACAATAAATCATCTTCCTGCATATCTAAAATTTAGTATCCTTCTACTTTCAAGCACTCTACCTTATATAAATTTGGTGCCTTTTGACAATAATTCCACATGATCATCCTCTCCAAATGTAAGAGACATTGATGTTATAGTATAAATAATAAAAATGAGATCAAAGTAAAAATATGTAAAACCATATAAAATATAAAAATTAAACATAAAATTGAGATGGAATAAAAAATGTATAATAATTATTAAATTAAATTTAATTCTCATATACTAAGCATCGATGTGTTTCTAGGAGTAAATATGTATTATATAAAAGTAAGAACATGTGAGCAAGGTGATGTGAAAATAAATAATGTCTAATGTACATATGATCTTAGTGTACTATCATGAAAATAATGAGACATTATCATCTTAATTATCCATAGCTACAAATATATTTAAAACACCTACAAAAATTGAGTAAGAATATATTTATTGGTAGATTGAGAAAAACTACACCCTCGTAGTCTATCCAAAGAGAAATTGAGAATGCCAAAAAGATCTGACAACATTTTTAAAAAGTCTCAATATCACATATTTATAAAGATGGTAATAAAAAGGAAGATAACATGGTGAATATTAGTGTTTTTATCCCATTTTTTAATCAATGGTCAAAGATAAAATACTTCCCAAACCATGCACTCATAGTCATTTCAAATGAGGTGGAAAGATTCACAACCCTCAAGAGAGGAGGGTGATCCAATGATGCAGATAGTTAATGAAAAGCCTCAAAGCCCATAAAATCTCATGTAATTATTTCATCACTCATTTCAAGGAAAGGAAACCAAGATTAAAGTATGGTAGGAAAGGACATAAATTTACCATCATTAAAACAGTCATCGTGATGTATTTAGAATGAAAGGAACTCAAGATGAAGATAATTTATAGTAAGACCCTAAGAAGGAAGAAATGAGAAACCATGGGAGATGACCATGATAGATTCATAACTATTTATTACAGTAAATCTAAGGAATATTCAGTGGTGTGTTAAAAACTTTTAAAAGGAGTGGGGCTCAATAGTTTTATGACTAGAATTATTGTCCACAATCTTACCATCTTTAAAGATTTCACAAGAGGCTAGAAGGAAGGTGTAGTCAGAATGAGTGGCGTACAAATAACCATCACTAAGGAAATAATCATAGAGGTGATGGTTATGGATTCTTAATGGAATAAGGTCTTCAAGGACAAAAATGTAGGAAGGAATTGATAAATACCTTTTTCAAAACAAATAAACGGATTTTCCATAAGTAAAATGGTTGTCCTACATTAGAGTTGCTGAGGAAATGGTTAGAAGTTTGCATTAAAATCATGAAATACATTATGTTGGAGGGTTATTTCAATATCAATTTCTCACACCAATTTTTGATTATGAATCATTTTAAAGGGAAAAAAATAAGGCTTCCCTTTTTATTGTTTAAGTCCTTGGAGGCCACTATGCCTTCCTCTAAGGTTCTTCCACTATTTTACTAACCTGGGCCTCATTTTTTTAATAGTCAAGAGGGTTGGGCCTTTATGGGTAAAATATGGAGTTGAATCTATTGAAGTGAACAATGGTGAAGATGATGTAGAAGATAGTATTGAGGATTAAAAAGGTAACTCATGAGGATGATGACTTCTCAACCCATGAGGTGAATTCATTTGATAAGTCCAACATCCTTGTTGAGAAAGAAGATAAGAGCCAAGGAAAATCCAAGGAAAAGGATAATTTGAGAGAGTTAGAGGAGAAACATACTATCACCTTAGGATGGAAAGAGAGAGTCATTAATAAAATGAAAATCTCTAAGGCCCTTCCCATAGAAGCAAAAATATTATGGTTTTGAAGAGGGCATGGAGAAGCTAGGAAATTAACTTTCCATATAATAGTTTCTATACATTGAGATGACACATGGAGTGAATAAGATGAGGTCACAAATACCACTAATTCAATTTGAAGGAACAAACTTCCATGACAGAGGAAAAAAAGAAGTGAAGGAAATAGGTAGGAACTGGGAGTTACGAGAGGCCACCCCAAATAAAAAAAGGAAATATGATAAGAGTGAAACAAAATAACATGTGTTGGATAAGAAAATACATAGCAAAATAACTAATAAAATATTGACTAGTATGTGGAAGAATGAAGTGGGAGTTACGGGAGGCCTAATAAGAAAACTTAGGGCCATCTCCATAAATATGAAAGAAGGTAGATACCACTACATTGGTCAAATACTTTGACTAGGAGGAGTCTTACCCTTAACCCATGACTTAATTCTATTTTTCTCATCATTTTTTTTTTTATTATTTCTATGTTTAATCTTAGAGGTTGTTTCTTGTTAGTTTATGGTCTTTCTAGCTAAAGCTGACTCTATATATTTCATAGCCCATGGGTATTATCCCAAATGTATGTTTTACTCTTTTTTTTCTTGAATATATTTCAGTGTTGTAATGGGAATGTAACCCTTTAAAACCCATATTTTAAACTTATCAAAAAAAAATCATAAGTAATATATATATATATATATATATATATATATATATATATATATATATATATATATATATACTCTAATATTTCGTAGTCTAATAATATTTTTAGAAAGGACCATTTCTTAACATTATCAAATAGAAAACATAAGATTTTATATATATATATATATATATATATATATATATATATATATATATATATATATATATATTTACTCTTTCTTAATATGAGGTTGTTTTCAGAAAGGTCATCAGAGGATGGTTTTATAAATATTAATTTTAATATTTTAATATAAATATGATCCATAACATCACATCAATATATCCATGGATCACTAGTAAATGTAATAATTTAACATTAAAAGAGGGATGACTCAGCTTTCAATAAACCATAATAAATTGACACCTCTCAAGGAAATCTCTCTTGAAGCCACTGGTCATGATGTCAAATTCAAATGGAAAACTTTACCATCACAAACAATTAGGAATAAATTAATTCCCATGATATATCCATGAATAACCTTACATTCATGCCTCATGACTATTGTATGATATAAAATCAATTTTAAATCCATTTTCAAATATAATACCTACGAAAATTGAATATCCAAAGATCTTTATTCCCTTGGCACTTGAATATGAAAATTCCAATATCAAGTCCATAAAGCTATTATAATGGTGGTTTCCAGTTAGATTCGATCTCCTTACTTTTTCTCATTACAAACAAACTAGGAATTCAAGGACACATCTTTTGATTCGATAGTTTAGCATGGGGAATTCCCTCATTACATAGCCATTTACCAGAACATGATCAATGTAACAAAGCAGTGAAGTGATGATGATGATGATTTTCTCATTAATTGAATAATGGGAGTATGATGTCCTATTTTATTGATGTTGTTTGTGTTACATCAATGGGTTTCCTAGGGTAACTTGCATAGACACCCAAAAATGATAAAAAGGATTTGTGAAGACTTTGACATTCTTTGTATTAATTATATTGACAAGTTTTGGAATTATATAAAAAATATAGCTATAATGATTTTTACCCACCTATGTATCAAACTATTAATATGAATCCTATGCCATGGAGGCTATCCAATGAATAAATTAGGTCTATACTATCAAGCATATTATTGTGATTATTGGCTCAGTACCTTTACCATAAAGTCATAAGTCTAGTAGGATAAGAAACAATAACACCTCTCCATTTACCAAGGATATGTGTCCCACATAAATTGGATAGGTAAGAATTTGCCTTCTAATTGACAAGGATCATAGATTTACTTTCAAAACATACATTCAGGGCCATAATGCATATATCACCCAATTACGAGGGTACTAGGTAGGATTATATTTCAATAACAATCCATTTTACACAATATAAGAATAATATGAGATTCTTAATTGATAATATTATCAATATATTAGACTTCTGTAGAATAGGTGCGTGTCAATTATACATAAGGCCACATTAATTTTATCAATTGAGAATCCAATTCAAAGTTCAAAAGAATAAAAGTATATGGAAAATTTACTTTGTGTGACGATGTCACATCACTTGATCTCATACTTCCTCTATAATTTTTAAAATAGGTAACGATGAGAACAAAATTCTAAAATGACATGACTTTACATGATGATGCCACATGTCATAATCTCACACTTTAATGCATTGAAAAGGATTGAAGTGGGTAAAGGATGAAAAAAAAATTAATGAAAACATGGCTCTATGCAATGATTCCACATGGATCACATTATTGTCAATGTAAATCATTAGATGCATATAAAATGTATTGATAAAAATTTAGTGTTAATTTATTTGTAATATTGTGATGTTTTTCCAAGTGGTGCTCACAACTTTCTATAAGGGACTTATAACACGGCCATTTTTTAAATACTCTCAAATCAATTTTAATTTCCATTTGAAATCAAAATATTTGCAAGACTGAGTATTCATAGCTCCTATGCAATTTTTACTATCTAATATGAAAGCTATCATATTGGTGTCCCTAACTCAAACTAAAATTCCATCTTAATTGACTATTAAACTGATGAGATTCACCTAAAAATAATATTTGACTCTTTTAATAGAACTCATATATGTATAATCATTTAATCACATAAAATAATACTACATTGATATATATCAATTATTATTCATTGCCCATTCAAAATTCTAGTAACTCCACATCAGATCATGCTCAGAATTAGAGTTCAAGCTAAGACTATAATAAATATAAATGTTTTATCTAATACTTATTCAATTGATTATTAAAACAATATCACCATTTAAAGGGCAATTCTAAATAGATAACAATCATAAAAATCAAAGATATACTTAAGTGGCTTGGTTGTGTCCACCCTCACTTAGGCTCAATTCTTGCTAGGCATGCTAGGCCAGTTGTGATTATTGGTGATGCTAGTGATGTATATGACATTGGTGATGTCATTGACACTAATGATGTTGGTTATTATGGAGATGTAAGGGGGATATGATCCTTCTATTTATTCCCTAGAATAGTTCATAGCTCTAGTCAATGCTACCCCCTCTATTTCATAGTTATGGATTATATAAAAGAGTTTACCCATATCTAATAAAAAAGAAAAAATATCTGGACAGGGTTCCAAATTTGAAGGACATTTGAAGGGATTCTATGTAACATGTTAAATTTGATGGTCAACTTTTGCTAGACTATGGAAAAAAATTATCACTATTATTCATTCAACATTGCAGTTCAAAAGTTATGAAAATAATATTTAAAGAAGTGCCTAATATGACTTTAGTACCTATTGTTTAAAGATAATTATGTTAAAAATATATATTTTTGTAATTTAAACTTTATAGAAATTGACAACTAAAATGTATTAGACTATTTGAGGATGGGTGTATAAATATTAGATTGACATTAGATATATTAATTTAGCTTAATTAAATTAAAATCAAAATATAATATATTGTAAAAAAATGTAACACCAAAAATAAATAAATATAAAACAAATATAACATAATTATGATATCAGAAAAAGTTATTCTTACACAAAACAAATTGATTACAATCCTATAATCATATACATTACATCATTTCATAAATATTATTAAAAAGCTTTCATCTATTTATACTATTTGACAAGGGTCATTCCCTATGTATTAAAAATTTAAAGGGAAAAGTCAGTGGGAAATAGTTTTGAGGGACTATGATTGGTTATATGGAATATGGAATCATACTTTGGGTGTATTTCAGTAAATGTGGACAATGAAACTTTACATGAGAACCCTATGGGCATGGGCTGTAACGAATCCCAACATGGTGTGATTTTTTGGCAAATTATTTTGCTAGGAATTTTTATTTCCCATGTGTGCATCCATTCAATATTTATTTTGATATATTTTTCATATATATATATATATATATATATATATATATATATATATATATATATATATATATATATAAACCCTATAATTACTAAAAACTATTGACTTGTTGAGATTTGAAGCATGAAAGATCATTAACAAAGATTGAGCCTAATAACATGGAAATATTTAATTAAATGAATTATATCTACCCAAATAAGCCCACAATCAATGCATATCATAAGGAATTACGCATAAGTGGTTACTTGTTCCATTTAACCATCCTCGTCTTCATTGTTATGAATCAAGCTATATTTGGAAGTAATATCCTCAATAGTCTATGTCAACATTCAAATTTTATCTAATATTTTAAAAAATTTAATGAATATATTTAGTAGTTTATCATTTGAAATTAACTAATCAAGTCATAAAATGACCTTGGATATCCACATTTGTATGGAATATAAGTGGCCTAAGACTTTATTAATATTTGTCAAGATTGTCAATATTCTAAATGTCATCCCATTTTAAAGATCAAAAAATTATGTCGGCATCCAAATATGAATATAGATGCACTATAATATAGAATTATTAATGTATATTCGGCAACCAATTTTTATATTTTTTATTTCAAAAACCTTGATATGTGCCAATCTATGCATTTGATTTTAAAATAGTGTTGTTTTGATTAATCCATAATTAATATTTTACATTCTAATATATGTAAATAATGAGATAAATGTGACTAATGATGCAGTAAGAAATGGATGGAGTGATCTACATATGATGACATCCAAGCTAAATACTTAGATAACATATAGGGAGTATCTATGTTCACTATAGTTATAATTGACAATATTGATAGAATCATGGAATTTTTAATCAAAATCCACAATTTTAGGAGAGTGAACCTTCAAACGTATAAGATTGACTTGTAGGATTTTGAACTAAGATCTAATAACTTAAATCATCCCTCTTATTCTGAAGGCTTCTTCACTATTTTGGGATATAATTTTGGGTTTGGGGACCCATACATTATTTTTAGTCTCATGGACATTATTATAATATATATATATATATATATCAATGACTATCTATCTTAAATTCATTATTAAAACTAAATATAATATATTATCATGCTCTATTGTATTGTATGCTCAGGGTGTGTCCCCTATGTTTTATTTAGCCTCTCGTCTACTTCCCTTTAAATTGGGAAGAGTTAGTATGGGTATGATTCATGAATATTTTCGTGTTTTCCACTATTTTATAGAACTCTCTAGTTTTTATATGAGCGTGGGCCCTTCGACCCCAAACATGTATCTAAAAAATTAGAAAATGGATAATATTTAAATTTTGAAGATACCATGAATATGTCTAGTACCGTAGAATATTAATGATATCACATAGTATGTCTATATATGGATGAATTCAAGTTCTAATTTTACTTTAACATATTATATAATTAAGATTTGATATAAATAAACATTAAAACTAACCTACATTTTCAAATCCCATTTATAATACTTGATTTTGATTCATGGAATTGAATTTATAACCACCAAAATATTATTTTAACAAAACATCTATCTTAAGTAAACCTATAATTTTTTAGGTAAAATAGTTTTTGATCAATAATTAGGGTTATGGGGATCCTTTCCCATTTATTTATTTGATTTTTAATGAGTATTAAAACTAAAACAATTATAAAAGTACATGATGCAAGCTTCATTAAGAAAAAAATGGTTTTAAATACAAAACACAAAGATGTGCACATCATATTTATTAGTACTATTAGACAAGAAAGGGATCCAAAAGGTAAATTTATATACATAGGGATAGTAGGAGGGCATCATCAAAAGAGGATTGGAGTAGTAGTTTTATATATGATTTCATAAACTCATCACACCTTCAACTAAACATGTTTCTAGTATTTGATAAATCTAAACCTCTATACATGACAACACAGTTCTTGGAAGTCAAATGGTTCTATTCTACCTATCCCTTATTTTTAAAAAATACCCAAAATTATCTTATGTTATCTTCCATTTAATATAATAAATTCTTTCATTGAATTTTTTTATTCCCATCCAATCAGGAATAGGAAACTAGACAAAAAGAGTTTGATATATTAAGGAATAACAACCAAATTCATTCCTTCTTTTCATGCCAATATATTTGGTCATTCTTTTGAGAGCTACTTTAAAATTATACCCTTAGAATGGCTCATTCATTTTTTATTCAAGGGTAAGTTCATTCCATATGCTAAACAATTATTTTAGGTATCTTGAACTATTTTTGTGATCAAGGCCATGCATTGATTTTGGGCCTCTATTTGTTATATGCATGTTCTTGTAGCTACCTCCCTTTTTTTCATTAATGCAATCCAATCTGGTTATATCACATCTATCCTGATATCCTCCCCTTTGATCAATAATATGGCTTCTTTCTCATTCTCATGATATTCATCTAATTCCTCACCTCTTCTTTTCTCATTGACAAGATAAGAAGAAATATATCTCAAAAGCACATCACCCAAATATAGGTTTAGATTCTATTCTTGATCATGAAGAACAACATAGTTATGTATATAGAATTCATATAATTGTCTTTTATCCTTACGACTGATAGTATTATATATTTAAAATAAGGATTATTATAATTTACTAGTTTGGGAATGTCACAATAAACTCTCATGAACAAAAAATTTAACCACTACTCCTCAAGTAGACAACATACACTCTTGCAGGAAGTCTGTAACTCATTAGTTACAGTATTAACTAACTCATATCTTCAACCTTATTTTTTAGTTTTAAAATTTATGATTCTACATCTTTGAAATTATTATTTAAAGTTAATTTATCATCTCCTAATTGACTATACTAATTGTGCCATTGAATCTACATGGTTTATATCTTAACATCCCTTTTCATCAAAAATTCTTTGTGACCGAGCTCTTTGATCTGAGTGGAAGTTGTTAAAATAATATTTTACATGGGTCCTACTACCCTAGGAGACACTTATATTAAATTATAAGATTTAGGTATTTCAAATGCCCAATCTCCACATCTTCCACCCTAGCTAGTGTCTCTATCAAATTCTCCCTTTTCTCAAGCTCCTTAATGCTTTCTTTAAGGGTTTCAACTTTTGCGTAGGGCTTCCACCAATTTATAATTTTAATCCTACCTAGATTGACTAGGGTTTTAGTGTTTTACAAGTTTATCTTCTTCATCTACTACATTATCTTCTTGTTCCTCTAATTCTATCTCTATTCCTACCCCATTATATGAATTATTCTAATGTTCTATCTCTCCAAAGAATAGAATATCAACACTACATGAAGCACAGTTATCTTCATCAATATTGATGATAGTCTAAATTTCCTCTATATTGAGATCATCCACTTTCTCAGATGATTCTCTACTCTCTATTTGAATAATACTATGGGGATATTAGAGTGTATTATCTTTTTATTCTACACCTAATCCTTTGTGATTGTCTTCTAGGAGTGAGAAGAGTTGGAACCTTTTACTTATTCATACCGATTTATGTAGAGGGAGTGCCCATTTTGAAAAAGATAAGAAATTCATCATCAATTAAGAAGTCAATAGTCTTAATTTGTGTAGAATGTGTTGAGTCAAACATAACCCCCTACTTTAGATAAGTGGGAGACCCCTCTAATAAATTTTAACTAAGATATTTCCATGTTTCAATCCCTTCCATTTGACATCCAATCTTGAGAATCCTTGAACCTATATTTTGCCTTTATCTCCCGAATGTTTAAAAATGTTATTAATGATGAGAGGTCATGTTCAGTCCTCTAGATTGCACCCTAACCAAATAATGGGATTTTTTAGCTCCTACTACTAAAATCTAGTCCAACATTGGACTGATCCTAGGCTATGGGTATGCTAATAATGGATCAAACCTATAGAGAAGGCTGGATTCCTTTGGATCTATCACTTATACTAAACCTAAACAAGAACTTACTTGGAAAAGGGAAAGAGATTTTAATAATAAATTATGAAAGCATGTAAAAATGGGGTGATGCACCAATGAATGAAACACTTATATTTTGTATAAGACACACTATGAGACACATTCAAGATCAAATAAGATCATTCCCACATAAGTATTTCAAAATAAGACACTAACTAGATATCAAACTAGTATGAGAGTGCAGATGACCACTTTCAAGCTCAACAATAAACTATAAATTGCACTTATAATGACATGTGAGAGATACCAAGAACTTCATGAAGGTGATAAAACTTAGATATACATAAGGAACATACATTCACTTAACCATAGTACATGAATTCATAGAACAAACTTCAATCTAGCTTACAAAATGATGGAATTCAATCTTTATTGCATCAAAAGGTGTTACAGTGCATAATTTGGCATAACCTAAGAAAGCCAAATCATAAGAGTTTATTTCTTGAAATAATGTCAATTTTATTTCTAAAACTTTTAGTGAGTCTACGAGAGCCAAAATGTGGTAGAAGATGGAACATATATAGAAAAAGAAAAGAGAGAGGGAATTATGATGTATTAGCACAATTTCAAAGATGTTGAATCAATGATCTTATCAATAAGGAACCAATTTTTAAAAATAATTGAATACTCATTATCCTTATCCATTCACCTGGTGTCATTATTGGAACTCTATGTCATCATCTATCTAATCTACTGACAAAGATCATGTCTTGGAATTGATAGAATAGTGTTACATCTGCTTTAGGTGGCAATCAATACTTGCTCATTGAAAAAGTGACCCTGATTATAGGTGAGACACCTTTTCATGGTATGTATTTGCTTCAATATTGATCACAAATCCATTTAATAGGTGAAAACCAATCCAATTATTGGTTTTAACATAGTCATAATAACCATGAAACCTATAGATTATTAAATCTTGCTTCATAATCATTGGTCTCTCATTGATCTCTGTATTACACCCAAAATACCTATTTTACCTATATGGAGCTCTAATAGCAATGTTTGGTCTTGTTGGTTCCACCTGGATCTTTCTTGAGTTCTGGGTCTTTTGTCTTTGTCTTGCTTAGGTTGAAAAATTCCCCATCAACTTCTATCAAAAATGTCCTGGGTTTGAACTTTATTTATTGGCTATCAATTACCAACTTGGACCATTTATATTATGCCCAAATATTTTTATTCTTATTTTCCCCATAGATCCTAACTAATTTATTGATTTTTATTGCATCTTAGATCTTGATTTGTATGATTAAACATGCTCCATTAATCTTCTATCAGCTAGAATTCACTATTAACACTTGTGAATCATGAGTTGATATTAGGATCTCATTATCAATCTATTACTTATTTTATTGTACCACATGGTGTCCTCTTACAATTATTTTCCCTTTTGACTCATCTCACACCATAGATCTCCTTGGTACAAATGAATGTGATCCATTGATCTCATTGGGACCCATTATTTGAAATCAAATGGAGCTCAAATTTGATGTCTGCATGATCATTTTCCATTTTTTGACCAACTTTAAAGGCTCAGATCTAGAAGTGAAAAGGTCATGGAGGTACACAAGATATTTTCTTGATGTCAAAAGTATTCTACCCAATTGATCTGTTGGTTCCTATATATTTCTAAGTGGAGATAAAAATGCTCAAATAAACTAGTCTATGTGTCTTTACATGACATCTGTGCAATCATAATTGATCTTTTGAATATTAATAGTTATTCACTGAGGCCTAAATTTTACATATTTATGACCATATTCCTCTACATGACAAACTTTGGGACTTCATAACCTAATCTAGGAAGTTCACATAGACTAGAAACTTACAGGATATGTTATTGGCAAAAGGGAATTTATGGTGCTATAATATTTTTTGCTCACAAGGCCTTCTGAGGGAAGATAGAAAATGTTCAAAATCTTGTCCAGTGTGTTTTCATGTGACGTGGAAGATGGCATGGTTACTTAGACTCGACAAGCTAAAATTTGAAGGCTTAGATCTCAAGATAAAAGACTCGCACAAACATGAAACTTATAGGAAGTTATCTTGGCATGAAGAATTTTATTTTTACATGATCCAATAGTCATGTGAGTCTTTCTAAGCTCATTTATAAAATTTTCAAATGAATTGATTAGTTTTTTATTTTATGACATCCTGGTAATGTTTTATTTCCTCAAATTTGTGGAATTCATCTTTTACTCAATATTTCAATGATATGATGATTTACTAAAGCTTTTACAACCTGGTCCATGTCCCTGAACACCATAAAAACTACTTGGACCCTTCACCTATAACTATAGACCTATCTCTTAAAGATCAATTAGATCAAACTTTAAGCTTTTTGAAAGTGTTTCAAAATATTTGAAAAAACTAAATGATCTCTACTTGAGGTCTGTCTACTCTTCATGACATTAAGTCACTCTTCAATTAAGATCCTTGTTAACTTCTAAACTCTTGGATTAGGCATATTTAAGTATGTAGACCAAATTTGGTCAACATCTTTGGCAACTTGGCTGGGTAGCATGATTTCTATGCTTTAGAACTCGGGTCATCTTTATGGTTTTGGATCATTTACATTATAATACTTTTATTCCATGGCTATGACAAATTTCTTGACTAAAAAGAGAAAAGAATTCCAACAAATAGGGAAAGAGATAAACTTGAAATGGGAACTAATCTAATAAAGCAAATGCAACTAACCTACTAAAAAACTATGCAAACAAAACACTTATTTGGGATACAAAATAAAGAAACTAATGTGTTAGAATAATAATTATAAAAAATAAATAACAACTATGTAGAGGGTACTTATCTTCCTCAATAATATTATTTCAGATGTATCCCATTGACTAGGATAAGAAGCTCTTCACCATCCATCTTTACAAGCTGGAAGGCATTGTGATATTTACAGTTGGAGATTGAATAAGGACCACTCTAAAGAGAATCAAATTTTATGTGATTTCCTAGATTAGCTATATCTTCATCCCACTTAAGGACCAAATATCATTCTTGGAAACTTCTTGAAGAAGTTCCTTTGTTAAAATACCTTTTTACCATTGCTTGATAGGCTTCCATGGCCAACATGGATTGATGCCTTATCTCTTCCAGCTCCATGAGGTTCACATATATGATTTTCATTGGCCCATTCTCTAAAATCTTAAGTTGATGCATTAGTTCCAAAGCAAGGAATTCAAGAGAAATAGGCATTATTGCTTCCTTACCATATACTACCTTATATGGAGAATTGAATATTGACCTTTTATAGGTGATTCTATTAGCCCATAGTTCTAACTTTAATTTGAGATTCCATGACCTCTAATTATCTTCAATAGTCCTTCTAATTATTTTTAAGAAATTATTGTTAGTGGACTTAGTAAGGCCATTGCCTTGTTGATAATAGTTTGATAAGTTATTGAGCAATAAACTATGTTGAAATGCCCATTGGTTGATCTTAAATCCCACTAAAGCCATAAAATTATCAAAAATAATGGTTGAAAGGACTCCAAATATGGTAGGCAAACCTTCATATAAGTCCAAAACATTGGTTTTATTGGCTTCTTTTAATGCCATTACCTCTGCCTATCTAGTAAAATAATCTATGGTAGTTAAGATTCATTTGTGTCCTGATATTGAAGGGGGGTTAATGAGACCAATTATGTCTAATCCCCACTAAATAAATGGTTGATTCACTAAAATTTTTTGGAGAAGGCTACGAGCTTAATATTTCCAAAAAACATAGCACATTGTCTGCATTTCCTAGTCCATTCATGACATTCACCAAATATACTTTGCCAATAATACCCACCTCTCATGATCTTGTGGAATGTGATACTTGCTTAATAATTACCTCCACCATGTCCATCATGGAATTGATCAAGCAGTCTCTATGTGTGACCTATCTCTATGCACCTTAGTAACATCCCATTGATATCCTTTTTGAACAGTACATTGTCAACAAGGAGAAAAGGAATTTACTACAATCTAAAATATCTTCTATTTAAAGGGTTCAAATGAAAAGGATAAACACCATCTTGTAAGTAAATTACCATTATTGTAACTAGTTGGAAGGTGAGGCTTGATCATTTGCAATTTCTTCATCATTTGACACACCATAACTAGTTTATTGGCCTCTTTCAAGTCTTGGGCTAGATGTTAACAAATTCCATTGCCTCTAATGAGCTTTGTGACCTATATCTCAACATCATATTCCATTACCTTAGTTATCCAACTATCTCTCTTTTCATTTATATCCTTTTTCAAGAGAAAAATCTTTAACACTTGGATGTAAAACCATCAAATGTATCTTATTATTGGATAGCAAGTACCTAAATTTATTAAGAGACCTTATACCTAAAATTACATGTTTCTCAACAAAAGAGTACCTTGTTTGATATTATTATAAGCCTTTACTAAAGAAGGCTATTAGATGTTCTAAAGTCTCTTGATTCTACTACATGAGAGTACCTAAAATTGTGTCAATATTAGCATAGGTATACAAGAATAAATCCTTTATGAAATTAGGGTTTAGGAGTGTAGGAGCACTATCTATAGCTTTCTTGATCTCTTCAGAGCTTCTTATACCTTTAGACCAGCTGAAATTCTAATCCTTCTTTAACATGGCTATGAGTGGCCTAGCTAAAATAGCAAACTCTGAAATGTATCTTCTTATGAAATTGATCTTTCCTAAAATGCTTTAAAAGAATTTCTTGTGTTTAGGCAAGGAAAGTGAAAGAATTGAGTCTAATCAATCCTGATCTATGATTTTACCTTGTTTATAAATCACATGTCTAAGAATCCTACCTTTATGAATGGAGAAAACACACATTTTGGGATTCAAATACACCCCAAATTGTTTGCACCTTTCAAACGCTTGTTTGAGGTGAATCATATGCTCATCTACATTGTTAGAGAACACTGTTGTGTCATATAGATAAACAAATATGAAATTGTTAAGGAGACCCTAAAATGCCATGTCCATATATTTCTAAAAAGTGACTCTAGTATTAGATAAACCAAATGGCATATTTCTATATGCAAATGTCCCCCACTTTATGGTGAATCCTATTTTGAACTTTTCTTCTTCTTTGACCAAAATTTGGTTATAACCATTATAACCATCCAAAAAGAAAAAAAATTTAACATACAACTAATTGTAAAATTTACTCCATCGATGGTAATAGATAGTGGTATTTAAGTGAGGCCTTGTTCAAGTAATGGAAATTAACACATAGTCTTATTTCACCATTATTTTTCCATACTGGAACAAGTTTTTCCACCAAAGTTAAGTTTTTAAATAGAAATATTATAGTTGACTCAATGATCTTATGTATCTCAACTCTCATCAAAGGTTCAAGCTTTGGGTTAATGGGCCTTTGTCTTTGTCTAACTAGCTTGGTCTCATCCTCTAACTCAATGGTATGTTGAGATATACTTGGATCAAATCCTTTAAGGTCATTGTACTACCATGAAAAGACATCTACAAAAATTGAACATAACTTAATAAAAGTTTCCTTCTCTAAAGATGTGCAAATTTTACCCAACTTTAAGCTCTTATCAGTTGTAATTTCCACATTTGTATAATATTCTTATTTGGTTAACAAATAAAAAAAATTATTTTCTCAATTCATCATCTCTACCGAATATGTTTTCAAGGTTGACCAACCCTTTAGGTAACTTATTTGTCTTTGGTTATAAAATCTAGTCACCATACTATTGTAAGTGATTTTCTTGGTTCCTTAAAGGGAATTCACCTTCTTCTTATAATAACCTAATAATATAACTATCATCTTCAAATAATTGCCAATCGTCATGGTTTTCTAGGATATAAGGCCTAATAATCACCTTGATGTGTGATTGAATCTTTTCATTCTTTATGTCATCTAAGACATTGAATTGTGACCCAATGGCATCCAACTTATCTACATGTTTGTTCTTATTTATTGATATGGAAAATATATTGAAAGATTGAAAGTCTTCAATAAAATCCTAAAATCTATGTTTATATTACTTAATAAGTGGTTTATTACATACATTAAGTCCTCTTACTTGGTGAACTACCAATTCACTATCACCAAAGACTTGTAAGGTATTAACCTTCATATATCTTTCCCATTGTAGACCATGGACTAGTGCTTCATATTCAACAACATTATTTGAAAAACCAAACTAAAAACTAAGAGATGAGAAATACCTTTTATTTTATGGAGAAATTAACATCATTCCATCCCTAGTTCCATGTTTGTTCATGGATCCATCAAACTATAGTTTCCACATGCCATTTCTAGGTTGATCATCTTTCATCAATACAAGATTTGGTGTATCATTTTCATGAAGGCAATAAATACCAAGCCCTTATTATTCAATTAACTTGTAGGGATCATGATCATAAAAATTAGATGCCCATTTATCAAGGAAAAGATCTATAACTCCATCTAGAGGTGATTTAATTTCTACCTCACTATTTTCTAGTACCTTGTCTGAAATAACATAATTAGTGTTCACCATACTTGGCATATATGGATCAAATGAAATATTGAAATAGGCTCAAAAAATATTATTACCTTAGTAACATACCTAGTCCTGAACATCAAATAAGTGAAATCAGTTGAAAAATATCCTCCAATCTTTGAAGTCTCTTGACAAACACATGCAAAGTTAGGGAGGCAGGTCCACTATAACTACATCTTATTGAATGATAACATTGGGGAAATCATGTAATGTCAAATTTAGGCCATTTATTATGCCTATTTTATTTATTGGTGACCCATCCAATTACAAGAATCCCTTGGTATTTTGTTCATAAATAAGACCAAACGTGTCTGTAATTTGCTTGGGCATGAGAGTGTTACTAGATCCACTATCTACCTTACAATTATGGACTAAGTAGTCACAAAATATTATAGAGATAAAATGGAGGGGTTTTATTTGACTTGACATTAGTTTTTTCCACCTTTTTCATGTTATGTACCTATTGATCAGGTTGTTTGGTAGGTTGGTCTAAATTAGCCAAGATAACTCCTTGTTTCTCAACTGGTTCTTTAGACATCTTAAGGGTTGTGAGCTCTTACATCAATATGTTTTTATTACTAGAATGACAAGGGAATCCCACATACTAATTCTAATATTTTATTTCTTAATTTGATCTATTATGTTGAATGAGGATCCACTATCCTTTGGCTTCAACTTTTGAACCACTAGTTATTCTCTAATTAAAGACATTTGGGGAACCTTCCCTACCTCTGCACATTTTTTTTTTGTGATATAGGGATAGTAGGTTAATCTTTGACACTTTTGGGAATAATGTTAGGAATACTAGAAGTATTATTCAAATCTTGAGCTTCCTTAACCACTCTTATTTTATCTCTAGTTAGAGCTACCACTTGACCATTTGTGTTACTAATTTCACTAACTTCATTGAATGAAATATGATCCTCCAATTGTAAATTAACATTGATAGCATCATGCTACCTTGGAATTTATGGTGCCTAACCTTGGGATGCCATATTCATGTCTTGATACTGACTTATTTGAAGAGATAATTCTTATTGTGTCATTTGTGGCATAGTAATATCATATGATGTTAAGGATTGGTTTTGAGTATCATTTAGATTAAATGACTGCCAACCTAAATCTAGCATCAAGTTGTTTTGAGGAATAATAGATTTTAAAATAGAAGGTAGATTAGGATTATGTTAAGCACAAGATATACTGAGAGGGGGGGTGAATCAGTATATCATATATCTTATAAATATTTCACTTAAAATTCCACTTAATCATACATTCAAGATATAAAATAAAATTGAAACAATAACATGCACCACACGAGAGAGAGAGAGAGAGAGAGAGAGACCACATTTTTACATGAAAACCTAATGTGGGAAAAATAATGGAAAAAACTCTCAATTATATGAATGAACACCAACTCAAATTACAAAGTTTACAAAGACCAACTTGCAGGAGCACTAACCCCTTTGTTGAGCACCAACAAAATAATGATTTGTGAGCACCAACCCCTCTTGTGTATAAAACACAACTATGTCTTAATGTTGCTTTCTCAACAATAATAGAACTCTACTATATCTCTTTATATTCTCTTTTATTTTCTTATATAAAATAATAGCAAACCATGTACTCTCTTGCTTACAAATGGCTTCTCAAGCCTTTATTTATAGCTTTCCAAAAGACATTTGGCATTCACCCTTTGTGACCCTTCCCTCCTCATAAAAAATGGCACCAAATTTGCATGACCCTTTGAATCCTTGCATTTGAAAAGTCACATGGTGACCTTTCATGAAAAATGCATCCTTTCCCTTTTTTAATTTATCTTGGAGACCTTTCAAATTCCTTAAGGTGACTATTCATGGAAAAATGTGCCCTTCCTCTTTTGTCTTTACTTGGTGACCCTTCATGGTAAAATTCATCGTTTCCCTCTTTTTTCTTTTCCTCGTGACTCTTTGACTTCCTCATGGGCCCTCTTTTTAAATTTATGCAACCAAAAATATATTTGTTAATATTAAATAAATATCAACATATTTATCCAAAATATGAAAATTAAAAAACACCTTTAGACAATAAATGCTATGGGGCCTTTGTCACCAAAAATGCTAGACCTTTAAAATCAAGGAGAATATTTCCAACAATATCCCCCTTTGTCATTGATGGTAACCTCAAACTAAAATTGCCACATCCTAAAACCTATACTGCACATGCCAACCTACACATACTACCATCTGAAAAACATATAGTAACTCCCCCTTACTATAGCATCTTGTACCTATTCTTGTACCTATTTATATACCTATTCCTATTCTTCTCCCCCTCTGACATTAATAGAAAAGGTTATATCCTAGATCTAACACTTAACTTCCCCTCAACTAATGTTGATCCTTAATGACAGGAAGTAAAAGAAATTACTCCCAACTTCTCCCATAGATACTCAAATGTGTCTTTTGGTAGTGCCTTTGTGAAAATATCTGCAATATGTTTTGTAGTACTGAAATATTCCATTTTAACCTATTGATCTGCCACTTTCTCTCTCAAAAAGTGATATCTAATGGGAATATGTTTTGTTCTTGATTGCATCAATAAATTCTTAGAGATATTAATAACACTTGTATTGTTACAAAAAATAGAAATAGGTTCATCATAGTTTACCTTGATGTCTTTTAAAGTTTGCTTCATCCAAATCACTTGAGTACAACACAACACCACTATAATATATTCTACTTATATTGTAGAAAGTGATACAAGTTCTACTTATTGCTTAGCCAAGATACTAAGCTACCACTGAGAAAGAAAGCTCCTCTACTTGTACTCTTTCTATCATCCAAATAGCCTACCCAATCTAAATCTATATAAGCAACCAAAGTGAGATCACTGCTTGTGGGATACCACAATCCATAATCCAATGTTCCCTTGACATGTCTGAATAATTTTTTCACCAATTGAACATGACTTTCCTTTGGAGCTGACTGATATCTCAAAACCATGCTTACTACATGCATGATGTCTGGGCTTGATTGTAGAAACCCTTGTTTCCCCTGAACTCTAGCACTGAATATTTTTTTGACTATTTTTTTGTGTATTCTGATTTTTTTGTGTTTTTGAATGAAATAAGAAGAAATGCATTTTTTTGCAAAATAATTTCAAATAAATAATAAATAGCAGTATAAACTTATAACTGGCTAATATAATATCTTATTGTTCACTTCAAATGATTACAATAATGAATCTCTGTCATGCAAACAAAATAATATAAATATTGTCTCCAAAAACCTTATTTTTTTGCAAACCCTAGATCTGGTACGGCTCTGGTTTGGCTTTCTGGTTGCTGTTTCAAACACATAGTCACCATCATCGGTTATTCTGCTACTATCGATAGGATAATGCTGTGAATCTACCAATGTTGATTTTTGAGTCAGCCAATGTCAGTCTCTGGCTACCGATGTCAATCTCTGGAAGTCAGATTACTCTGTCGACATTGGTACCGGGTCAGCCGATGTCAGTCTCTGAGATCCCTGCGGCCTATGACTGCTAAAACATGCCTTTTTCCCAAAATTGTATGGCCTAGTACAAAACCCGTATGTATTCCATATAGAAGCAGTAAAACTATATGGCCTATATGCTAGACACCTGATCTCAAGGAATATTATGCTAATACTGAAGATCTTTATCTAGATGATTTTTGGACAAAAAACCTAATGAAATAAATACCTGTGAATCTCTGTGATAACTTCTGTATAAAGCTATCTCTCAAATTGGCAATAGATCAGCTGATATCTCACAACCTCTGAAATTGCACACATTGAAGATTACACATTCTCCAATGCAGATGGAATACTAGAAACCCTTGGCACAGTCTTCTCAGAAAATACTTAGCAAAATTTGTCTTCAACAATGAATAATCTTATGGCACTCTGTCCAATGAGAAACCCTTATATCCTCTAAAAAGTGTGCTTACCCTAATTAGGGTTTCATAATTAAGAATTAGGGTTTCATAATTAAAAAATAGGCCAAATAATTAATATTTAATTAAATCAATCAAATATTAATATCTCCCTCAATACATGTCTGAAGGAGCCCGAACGAAAGCCAACTGGAAAAATTCTGCTAGTCAAAGCCACGCCAAGCTCCACCAAGACCCTCTATCCATCCTATCAGCTACGAAGGTCACATAATAGGCTAATCATCATAAAACAAGATCATGCTAAAAAAGGGACATTACAGTCCACCCTCCCTAAAATTGCTTGTCCCCAAGCAATCTCAACAACAAAGTTAACATCACTCCACCTGGATCCCAAGGAAAATGTAGTCATGATCTCTATGCTCACTAATCAATGCAAGCTCAACAATACAAATATTAGCTCTAAAATATAACCAAGAGGAATCCATAATCAAACTGGTAGAATACAACTCAAACCAAATCTGCTTGCCAAACTCCTGCTCTAAAATCACAAATACCATGTACACATTCACCATGCCATGTCTATCATAATGCAGAAGGCACACTCCAACTCTGCAACAACTCATCCAAATGGAACTACTGCCAAGTGCAGAGAATCCACACACTGTACCTATACCAACTGACTGCATGCAGCTGTCTCCTGTACCCACTAAAATCTCTAAATCAGAGTGTGAATGCTAGACATACTCATATCATCATCAACATGTGACCTGACTGTAAAAGAAAGCTGAGTCCCTACCACATGTGCTAACTCCTGAACTGAACTCACCTCAAGACAAAGCTCATCCTCATGTCTCTCTTGTATTGGTGCCAAAGTGCACTCGGCAGCCCACTCTACCATATCGTGTCATATGAGTCTCTCCATCTGATGAAAAAACATATTTTTGATGTTGCTACCCTATATGGCCTTAAGAATATGTGTCTTCCCATCAACATCAAAATGGACCTCCATGTCCTTGAGATGAAGAATGAATTCCTCAAGGGAATGAAGCCACTTCATGCCCAAGACCAAATCTATATCCCCCATGTTCACCACAAAATAATCAGCCTTGAAATCATAGTTGTTCAAGCTCAATGGGAGGTCTCTAATCATCCGCTCACACCTAAGAGTGTAATTATCGACTACCTTAACTCTAATGCCCTCAAAATCCTTGATAGTGAGTCCATGCTTCTCCACAAATCTAGCATCTATAAAATTATGTGTGGCTCCTGTGTCAAGAAGGGTTATGACCCTCTGTCCTACCAAAACTCCATGGAGTCTGAATGAACCATCCAGCTGAATGTTGGATAGGTGTGCCTCCTGTATCTGAAGCTCTAAATCTACCTCTGCCTTAGGCTCTGAAGCCTCTACCTCTAGCTCCTTAGAACTCTCCTGTTGTTCAAAATCCTTTGATTCTGAATCCTCATAAAAATCCCACATCATATGATTTGCCTTGCCCTTAGGCCTCAAAGGACAATTGTGATTGGCATCATAGGGACCTGTGTAGTAGAAGCAAAGCTTCTTCTTACATAGATCATTAAGAGCCTCTTAATCAAAAGGTGGTGCTGCTGGATTGGCCTTTGAATCATTCTTAACACCTGATTTATCTTTGTTGAAATCTAACCTCTCTCTATCTCCTTTGAAGTCCTTATTGTCCCTGTATGAAGTACTACCTATGGAGTTAAATTTACTGGATGGGGCTGCCATCTCCATGCTACGTGCCTTCTTCATAGCTACCTACAATGAAGGAGGATCAAAGGCTTTGATCCAATCTCTCAATGGTTCGGATAGGCCCTCTATGAAGAGAACTACCAACCTACACTCTGAAATGTTTGGCACCATGACTGCCAATCTCTAAAAATCACCAATGAAGGACTCCAAGTTGCTTGTTTGTTTCAATTATGCCAGATCTTGAAAGTAAACCTCAAGATCTTTCTTGTCAAACCACTTAGACCAACCTATCCATGAAGTCATGGTACTCTATCACCTGGTTATGCTAAAGTGTTACCATGCCATGGTACCACCAATCATGTGGTACTCCCTCCAAGTGCAAAGTGGTGTATTTGATGGCCTATATCTCTGTCATTGGCCTCAATGCCAAAAATGTGTCAAGCTTATGAATCCAAGCTTGAGCTGTCATCTTTCTGCTCCCATCAAAAGTGGTCAAAGAAAGCTTGCCAGTAGCCTTCTTTAGCTCACTAAGTTGACCTCTAGGCCTCTTGTCCTATCTAACTAATCTGTAGTGCTCTCTCCTCTGATTAAAAAAATGATCAAAGGACATCCTCTCCTAAACCTAAGGAGCTAATAAGTCCCACTCATCATTTATCAGCCATGAGGGCATCTAAAAATAGGGGATCTCCTGCTGCCTCCTTTGCTAGAGCTTCTTTTGGTTCATCTTAAACAAATGTAGGATGTGTAGGCCTATCAACAGTCCTAGAATGAATCAACGGAGCTCTCTGATTAATAGTAGCACTCTTGTTATCTCCAGGTTCCCCATTCTATCTAATAGGTGGGTTCATCCTCTCTACCATAGTAGTAAGTGCTTGAAGTACCTGCATCCTCTGTTGCTGGCCTATAATCATAACACAGAAGAATTCTCTGGTGTCCTGATCATCATTTTGTCTGTGGCCCCTAGGTGGGCTACCCTCATGCCTATCACTCATGGTGATCAGCTATTATTCTAACACTTGGGTACCTTCAAGCAAGGCTCTACTGTGTGTGTGATACCTATGTGGTCCCAACTCTTGTGGCTGCATGAGATTACTAAACCCTCATGATGGCATGAACCTGGCTCTGATACCACTATAGAAACCCTTGTTTCCCTTGAATTCTAAAAACTATATATTTTAGATTTTGTTTTTGTATATTCTAATTTTTTGGTGTTTTTGCATGAAATAAAGAAGAAATGCATTTTTTTTTGCAAAATAATTTCAAATAAATAATAAATAGCAGTATAAACTTAGAACTAGCTAATCTAATATCTTATTATTTGCTTCAAATGATTACAATAATGAATCTCTATCATTTAACAAAATAATATAAATATTGTCTCCAAAAACTTGATTTTTTTGCAAACCCTAGATTCGGTACGGCTCTAGTTTGGCTTTCTGGTTATAATTTCAAACACATAGTCACCATCATCAGTTATTCTGCCACTATCGATAAGATAACACTGTGAATCTACCGATGTCAATTTTTGAATCAGCCAATGTCAGTCTCTGGCTGCCGATGTTAGTCTCTATAAGTCAATTACTCTATTGACGTCGGTACTAGGTCAGTCGATGTCAGTCTCTGAGATCCCTACGGCCTGTGACTGCTGAAACACGCATTTTTTCTTGAAATTGTATGGCCTTGTACAAAACCCATATGTATTCTATATAAAAGTAGTAAAACTGTACAGCCTGTATGCTAGACACCTGATCTCAAGGAATATTATGCTAATACTGAAGATCTTTATCTAGATGATTTTTGGACAAAAAACCTAATGAAATAAATACCTGTGAATCTCTGTGATAACTTCTGTATAAAGCTATCTCTCAAACTGGCAATAGATCAACTGATATCTCATAACCTCTGAATTGCACACACTAAAGATTGCACATTCTCCAATGTAATGGAATACTAGAAACCCTTGGCTTAGTCTTCTCAAAAAATACTTAGCAAAATTTGTCTTCAATAATGAATAATCTTATGGCACCCTTTCCAATGAGAAACCCTTATATCCTCTAAAAAGTGTGCTTGTCCCTAATTAGGGTTTCATAATTAAGAATTAGGGTTTCATAATTAAAAAATAGGCCAAATAATTAATATTTAATTAAATCAATCAAATATTAATATCTCCCTCAATACATGTCTGAAGGAGCCCGAACGAAAGCCAACTGGAAAAATTCTACTAGTCGAAGCCAAGCCAAGCTCCACCAAGACCCTCTATCCATCCTATCAGCTACGAAGGTCACATAATAGGCTAATCATCATAAAACAAGATCATGCTAAATAAAGGACATTACATTGATGTTATTAAATATAAAAGACTACCAATCATATATCTATACAAAGATTTATTTGTAGCAGGTGAATATTCATCCTTACCTTATTTCCTATACCCATTAGTGTGCCAGCTACTGCACAATCCTCAAAATCACAATTTCTCAACATCTCATTGGCATATTTATTCTGAGATATGAAAATTCCTTTTTCTGACTGAAATATTTGTAATCCTAAAAAAATTGATAATTCTCCAAGCATAGAAATCTCAAATTATTTTTGCATATTATCATAAAATTATTTTGTCATCTTTTCAATGTTTCCTCCAAATATTATATCATCAACATATATCACAACAATCAATTGATGCCCACCTTCTATTTTAATGTAGAGTTTACTATCAGCAAAATCTCTTTTGAAAACTTGATCTTGTAAGTACTTATCAAGTCTTGCATACCAAGCTCTAGGAGATTTTTTCAATACATATAGTCCTTTATTCAATATACATACATGGCTAATATCACTTGTGAGAATAAATCCCTCAAGATACTTAATGTAGACCTCCTCTTCTGGATTCTTGTTTAAGAAGGTAAACTTGAGATCCATCTAAAATACTTTAAAATTCTTAAACACTACATATGCAAGAAACATTCTAATAACCTCTAGCCTCACCACTAGTGCAAAAGTTTCTTTAAAATATATACCCCCAATATAAGCATATCCTTTACATACTAACCTTGATTTATTTTTGGTAACTTCATCATCTTCATTCAACTTATTTTTGTATACCCATTTCATTTCTTTTGGTATAGGCACTAATTCCCAAGTATCATTCTTTTCTATCTGATTTAATTATTCATCCATTACCTTAACCCAATGTTTATCATGTCTAGATTTTGAAAAAGTTTTAGAATGAATTTTGGATAACAAAAAATAAATAAATTGCTCAGATTCACTTACCATCATCCTTCTGAAGCGAACTCCTTCATTTATTTTCCCAATGATGTCACTCTTATTATGATTTCTATCAACATATTTGGATGGGGTCTTGGTTTCCTTTTGCTCCTTCTTCTCATCCTCATCTGATTCTTCAAAATATTTTTCTTCAATGATTTTAGGAGTGTTTATTGGATAACTAACTCTTTGTGTTACATCTTCATCTATCCTAACATTTACACTTTCAACAATCTTCTTAGTTCTTTTATTATAACATTTATAAGCTTTACTTTTGCTAGAATATCTAATAAATATACCTTCATCTATTCTAGATTCAAACTTACCCAATCTTTTATCGATTCTCTTTATGAAGCATCTACTACCAAAAACTTTGAAGTAATCAAATGTAGTTGGTTTGACTTTCCATAGGTCATAGGGAGTCTTGTCACTGTTGACTCTCAACAATACTCTAGTCTAAATATTTACTATTATACTTATTACCTCCCTCTAATATTTATCTGGTATCTTAGATTCATTTAGTATTATCCTTGCCATCTCCTAAACTATTTTTTTTCTCAACTACTCCATTTTGATGTGGAGTTATGGCTACTGAATAATGTCTTTTTATCCCATGGTCTTCACAATACTCAATAAAATCATCTGACATGAATTCTCCTTCTCGATCTGATCTTAAGCACTTAATCTTCAAATCAGTTTCATTCACAACAAAAGCCTTGAATGCTTTGAAGTGGCTAAAATCTTCTAATTTTTCTTCAAAAACATCACCCAAGTCATACGTGTAAAATATCAACAAGAAACATGAAATATTTCTCACCTTAAGTACTTTCAGTTCTTATAGGTCCACCCAAATAAGTGTGAATAAGTTATAAAATATGAGTGGTCAAGTATTTTTTTTGGAACCATCTTCTAACCTACTTCCCATGTTGACATGGTTTACAAAGCATTTCAGAGGGCTTTGTAATCTTTGAAATATCTCTAACTACTTGCTTCTTGTTGATTTTGATAGAAAAATTATGTGTCCCATTATCCTGTGCCATAGCCAACTTTCTTCAACCTGACTCATATAACATTTTTGACCTTTGATATCTAATAACATATACAAATTGTTGCCTATCCTCTAAGCATCTACAATCAACACATATGAATCTTTTATCCTAATTTCAAAACCTTCTACATAAAACTTTAGTAGGTGTCCATGATCACACATTTGACTTACACTCAATAGATTATGCTTAAGACCTTCTATATATAGAACATTTTAGTCTTAGTTCTACCATTATCCAAATTTAATATACCTTTTTTGTCTATTTGGATAGTGGTATTGTCTCTAAATTTCACCATTCCACCATTGATCTTCTTTAGAGTTATGAAATTGTTCTTATCTCCTATCACTTGCCTTGAACATCCACTGTCAATGAACCATGGCTTTTCTTCATTTCTTTCATGCAAAGTTGTCTAGACTAACATAGATATTTTAGGTTATTTCTTTTGCCATGAACCTATCTAAACTTTCTTTTTGATGAATGGATCCTTGAAACTTTGGTCCTTCTTGACTAACTTGAACATGCTTCTACAATACCAGGCTATGTGTTCAAAATTATTACACTTGTAATATATTATGACCTCTTCTTCAAAGCTAGATAGAGGAGCAAAAAAGTTGTGGCTTCTACTTGACTCTACATGAGTTTCTTTCTCCTTATTTAATAAATTATTAGCTCTTTTCTAACATTCTATTTTCTTATGGCCATAACCATTACAATAAAAATAACCATGAAAATAGAACATGTTCTTATTTATGTATCTTTGGCCCGATTGTCTTTTATAGCTTTGTTCCTTCCAACCTTATTTGTTTGAGTTGTCCTCTACATTCTTAACTTCTTCCCTTTTTGTTTTTTTCATTTTTAAGAGCTTTAGCATAGCTCTTTTTCTTTTTAAATCTGATACCTATCTTATCTAATATTTATTTTTGAATTTCTAATATCTTATTCAACATATTAGTGTTATTCTCAAATTTTGAATCATTGGTTGCTTTATCATTGACTGCTTTATTTATTTTCTCAAGATCTAGTTTTAAAGAGGTAATTTCAACAACATACCTTTCACATTCTTCACTTACTTTTTGCAATTGACTTGTTAGATCTTCTTCAATATTTTTATCTTCTTTAATGTGTGTTTGTAGATCTTAAATTATTTCCTTTGAATCATTTTCATTTTTCTTGATCTGGAGCTTCAATATTTGATTCTTCTTCTCAAGAGCTTGTAATTATTCTAAGACACAAATGAGTTCTCCTTATAGATTCACATCAGATTTATCATATTCTTATTCTTGATCATCTGTAATTTTGCTTGTAAAGGTATCTTCATGTATGGTCATGAATATAATCTCTTCTTCATCTGAGTCACTGACTCCACTATCTTCAGCTGAGCTAGGATCTTTATAATATAAACTCTTCTTCTTGAATCCCTTCTTGAATTTTCCTTTGAAGTTATTCCCGTATATAGACTTTCCTTCTTCATTGTCACCATTATTCCAATCTTGGCACTTAGCTGGAAAATGTCTAATCTTACCACATTTAAAACATTTAAATGGAAATTTTCTTTGATATTTACCTATGCCCATTTTTGACTTGTGAATGAATAGAGCTCCATTGTCATCTTCCCCATCGCAAGAATTGTTTCTTGATTCTTGAATTTTAGCCTTGTATATTTTTGATGTCTAAAAGCAGCTTCCATCTTTGAGGGTTTCTCTTGTTCGGTCCACATCTCATATGCCATTATAGTTTTAGCAAAAATAATCACAAGGTTTTTAACATTCTAAATGAAAAATAATATTTCTTGTGTTTTAACTAGTTTAAAAACTTAGATGTTATGGTGCAGTTCCTCTCTATCAAAACTCTCAGAGTGCATTAATGTTATTTACAGATTGCACATTTAACATCATGTTACAAATGATGAAATTTGAATATAAACTCAAAAATCCAAATGAAAAGTTTTGATAGTTCACTAATGGTAGATGACCATTCAAGGTGAAGTAAGAGCATTAAATGGGTGGTTACAAAAAAGATTCAAAGTGAGTGTTAATCATCCTTTTTTTAGCCTAGATCAATGTTTGATGGATTAGCCTATCATCAGGTCCTCGTAGACTAATATTGGTGATTAGAGGGCCTTGTGGGGGAGTTAATTGGTTCTCTAGATGGCAGTTTTTTCTTCTCTAGTTCCTTGGCATATTCTGAGGTGATCATCTCCATGGTGTTCTGGGTCCGTTTATATACACTTACCATTTTAAGTAAGTCAGTTGGATGTTGGGGGCCAACCTTACTATTTTTAATAAGGCATCCAGATGGGCAGAGTGATATATATATATATATATATATATATATATATATATATATACATATATATATACACATATATAAATATACACATATATATATACATATATATACATACATATATATATACATACATATATATATAGATATACATACATATATATATATATATACATATACATATACATATACATATACATATATATATATATACATATACATATACATATATATACATATACATATACATATACATATATATATACATATACATATACATATACATATACATATATATATATATATATACATATACATATACATATACATATATATATATATATATATATATATATATATATATACACACACACACACACACATATATACCATCTTTAGCTTGGATAGATCCTTCATTTCCTTAATTGTTGATACCTTTGCATCATATCTCAATGGTAGAGATATCAAAACCTTTTGTACTACCATTGACTCTTCCAATTTTTATCCAAGGCCTTGAATTTGATTAATAATTTGATCAACCCACAAAAAATAACTTGCTATATTTTCTTCCTCTTCCATCTTCAAACTTTCAAACTATCTTCTAATAGTCTATAGCTTAGCTTGTTGAACCTTTCCATCACCTTTGTTAATATTCTCAAGATTTATCCAAGTCTCATGAGTAGATTTTCATTACATAACTTTAACAAATTTTTATTCATATAAACCACATAAAATAGAATTTAAAGTCTTAGCATTATTTTCACTTACCTTATATTTTGTAGGAGTAGTTACAAGTGTCTGTGGCTCTTTGTATTCATCCATCACTGCTTGCCAAATGTCAAATCCAAAGGCCATCAAGTAATTCTTCATCCTTATGCTCCAAAAAGTATAATTTTTCCCATAAAAAAAGGTGCCTTATTTGTATAAAAACATTCGTGTGATCCAACCATCATGATTTCCATAATCTACCTTCAAGATGTTAAAATCTATCCAAAAAAACCTTATCTAATGCCAATTGTTAAGCATGAGATATATTAAGAGGGGGGTGAGTCAATATATCATATATCTTATAAATATTTCACTTAATCAAATTCCACTTAATCATGAATTTAAAATATGCAATAAAACTAAAATAATAACATGCACCACATATGTGAGAGAGAGAGAGAGAGAGAGAGAGAGAGAGAGAGAGAGAGAGAGACCATATTTTTCAGTGGAAACCTAATGTGGCAAAAAACACAAAGAATAATCTCAAGTATATAAATGAGCACCAACTCAAATTACAAAGTTCACAAGCACCAACTTGTAGGAGTACCAAACCCTTTACTAAGTGCCAACATAGCAATGATTTGTGATCACCAACCCATAAGAGCACCAACCCCTCTTGTATATAAAACACAACTATATCTAAATGTTGTTTTCTCAACAAATGATAGAACTCTACTATATCCCTTTCTAATCTCTCCTCTTTTCTTATATAAAACAATTACAAACCATGCACTCTCCTGCATATTAAAAATGGCTTCTCAAGCCTTTATTTATAGCTTTCCAAAATATTGTTGGCATTCACCCATTATGACCCTTCACTCCTTAAAAATTGTGCCAAATTTGCATGACCCTTTGAATCCTTGCATTTGAAAAGTCACATGGTGACCCTTCATGAGAAAATGCGTCCTTCCCCTTTTGTCTTTATCTTGGAGACCTTTCAAATTCCTTAAGGTGTCTCTTCATGGAAAAATGTGCCCATTTTCTTTTGTCTTCACTTGGTAACCCTTCAAATTCCTCAAGGTGACCCTTCATTGGAAAATGCATCCTTTCCCTCTTTTGTATTTTCCTCATGACTCTTTTACTTCCTCATGCGTCCTCTTTTTGACTTTATGCAACTAAAAATATAATCATTAATATAAAATAAATATCAACATATTTACCCAAAATATGAACATTAAAAAACACCTTTAGACAATAAATGCTATGAGGCCTTTGTCACTAATATTGTTAGACCTTTGACATCAATGATAATATTTTCAATAGATCAAGGGATGTATATGGATTAGCTTGGGTTATAGCTCCTTGATTTTGGTAAGGTTGCCTATTGTCCTTAAAACCTTGATAAGGAGGTCTTTGGTTATTAAAAAACTAATAAGTATTCTAGTTTTGTTGCTGATAAGGCCTACCTTGGTATTATTGTCTCTTGAGTTAAACAATCTCATTTTTAAAAGCTTTTAGCATACTTTTCAAATATCTGATCTCACTAGCCTAATTAGAAGGGGGTACAACTTGGGTTTTTGAAGATGGGATAAGAGCTATAGATGGGATTTGAGGAACTTGAGGAGGAGTAATATGTTTCAATTATGGGAATATGGGTATTAAAGGCCTTGGATAAATTTTATTATCTTATATTAAGTTATTCTCTACTCTTATTTCAATTTCATAGGAATTTGGCAAAGTATTACAACCCATGTATTGTATCATGACACTAATATCAAAATTGAGGGCATTTAGATAGTTAAAAAATGCATACTCTAGGGATGCTCTAACCAATGTAGAGATCCTAGTCCATGTCTTTTAGAATCTAAGGTTAAAATTAGACATGAACTCATGGGGGTACCTTTGTATGGTAGTAAATTGTTCAACCAATGATAGATGATCAGATTTGTCTTCAAATTCTCTGACTAAGTTTGTACCTAATTCATCTGAACTAGCAATGGAGGTCAAAAGAAGCATCAAGTAGTCTGATAGCTACATTATCTTCAAAAAACATTATGAATAGAACATAGGCTGGAAACATCTTTAATATGCTCAATATCATTATTTTAACCCCATTCTCTTGAGAAAAAATGGATACTCTTTAAGGAAAACACATGGATGTCATCATATTGGGTCAAATTCAGGGGACTACCCCTATTAAATGAAACAAACACTTGATTCCTGATCACCATTTGGGCAAAAGGGATTTGGATTATGGATATAATAGATTAGACTAAAATAATAGTATGAATAGGAGGTGAAAATTTATTTTGAGGATAAGGTCTTGTACTATTAAATCTTATTTTTTTGTAAAAAGTAGAAGATAGTTCAATGAATTAAAAAAGAATACATTTACTTGATGACATTATTGTAACCTTTGGCATAAAAACATTGTTTTAAAGAAGCTACAAGATCTAAAATTTGAAGTATTTTCAACTTTTTATGATGATATATGTTTCCTCCTCTTACAATAGCCTCCTTTAAATCTTCAAACTTTAATTATGCCAAAACTATTGGGTGTTCTAGATTACACCCTAGTTAAACAAGGGGATTGTTCAGGTCCTCTTACTCAAATCTAGTCTAATATGGGACTCATCCTAGGCTATAGGTATCCTAATAATGAATTAGACTTTTTGAGAAGGTCAGAATCCTTTAGATTTATCACCTATACTAAACCTAAACTAGCACTTGATTGGAAAAAGGAGAGAGATTTTAACAATAACTTATGAAAGGATGTAAAAATGGGGTGATGCACCAATGATTGAAACATTTATAATTTTCACAAGGCACACTATGAGACAAAATCAAGACCAAATAAGATTAGTCCCACATAAGTATTTCACAATAAGGCATTGACCAGCGATTAAACTAGCATGAGAGGGTAGCTGCCAACTTTCAAACTAAACAACAAACTATTAATTTCACTTATAATGACCTATGAAATATACCAAGAACTTCATGAAGGTGAAAAAACTTAGATATATAAAAGTAGCATACATTCCCTTAACCATAATACATAAATTCATAGAACACACTTCAATATAGCTTGTATAATGATGGAATTCAGTCTTTATTGCATCAAAAGGTGTTACAATGCATAATTTGTCATAACCTAAGAAAGTCAAATCATAAGAGTCTATTTCTCTAAAAAATGTCAAAATTTTCTTTTTAAAATTTTCAAAGAGTCTATGAGAACCAAAATGTGGTATAAGATGAAACATATGTATAAAAAGAAGAAAGAGAGGGAAATATGATGTATTAGCACAATTTCAAGGATGTTGACTCAATGATATTATCAATAAGGAACCAATTATATAAAATAATTTAATATTAATTTTCCTTATCCATTCACTTGGTGTCCTTCCTAAAACTCTATGCCATCATCTATCTAATCGGTTGATGCGGACCATGTCTTAGAATTGATAGAATTGTGTCACATCTACTTTGGGTGTTCATAGGTACCTAATCATTGAAAAAGTGACCCTGATGATAGGTGAGACACCTCTCCATGGTTTTTATTTTCTCCAATATCAAACACATGTCTATTTATAGGTGAAGACCAATCCAAATATTAGTTTTCACATAGTCATAATATCCATGGAACTTTTAAAATGCTAGATCTTGCTTCACAATCACTGGTTTATCTTTGATCTCTATATTAGGCCTAAAAGACATAATTTACCTATATGGATCTCTTCTATCAATTCTTGGTCATACTAGTTCCACCTAGATCTTGTTTGAGCTCTGGTTATTTTGTTTTTATCTTTCCTAGGTTGAAGAATGTCATGGGTTCAAACTTTATCAATTACCAACTCAAACCATTTATATTATGCCAAATAGTCTTTATTATTGTTGGTCCCATATATCCCTACTAACTTATTAACTTTTCTCACACCATAGATCTTGATTTTCATGATTAAACAAGCTTCATCAATCTTCTATTAGCTTAAACATGTTTTTGACACTTATCAATCACACGTTGATCTTAGGATTTTATTGTTAGTTTGTAGCTTCTACACTTGTACCACATGGTGGCCTCTCACAAGTCTTTGACCTTTTGACTAATCTCACACTGTAGATCTCCTTAGTATGAATGAACATGGTCTATTGATATCATTAAGACCCATTGTTTAAAAACAAATGGCTACTTCATGAGATCAAATTTACAGTATGCACAATAATTTTCCATTTTTAACCAACTTTTAAGGTTTAGATATGGAATCAAAAAGGTCATGGAAGAACTAAATTTGTAGGAGATGGTCTTGATGTAAAAAGAATTCTGCCCACCTGAGCTACTAGTTCTTAGAGCTTTTTAAGTGGAGATAAAAAATCTCAAACAAGTTGGTTTGTGTATCTTTACATGACATATATGCAACTATCATTGATCATTTAAATCTCAATGTCTATTCACCAAGGACTAAATTTAACACTTGCATGACCATCTTGCTCTATGTGACCAATTTTGAAACTCTATAACTTAAGCTAGGAAGCTCGCATAGACTAGAAACTTACAAGATATGTTATTATCACAAGGGACTTTATGGTGTTGTAATCTTATTGCTCATGAGGCATTCTAAGGGAAGATTAAAAAAATGTTCAAAATCTTGGCCAATGTGTTTCCATGTGATGTGTAGCATGAGTTGGATACTTAGACTCAATAAGTTAAACTTTGAAGGCATAGATCTTGAGATAGAAGACTATCATAAACATGAAACTTATAGGGAGTGATCTTGGCATGAAGAAATTTGATTACACATGATCTTTTGGTTGCATGAATATTTCTGAGCTCATTTATAAAATGTGTAAATGAACACATTAGTTTGTTCCTACGTGATGTCTTAGTGACGGTTTGGTTCTTCAAATTTTTATGATTCATCTTTCACTCAATCTTTCAAGGCTTTGATGATTTCCTAAAGCTTGTGTAACCTGGTCCATGTCCTAAAACACCATAAAAACTATTTGGACCCTTCACCTGCAACTGTAGACCTATCTCTTGAAGATCAATTAAATCACACTTTAAGCTTGCTTAAAGTATTTCAAAAGATTTGAAAAAAACTGCATGATCTCTACTTGAGGTTTTTCTACTCTTTGTGACATTAAGTCACTCTTCAATCAAGATCCTACTTGACTTCTAAACTCTTTGATTAGGTGCATTTTGGAATGTAGACCAAATTTGGTCAATAGGTCCCTGTATTATTATAATTCTAAACATAGCTTAATCCCTACATTGTTATAAAATTAAAAAAAAAGAGTTTTCATACTTATAATTTTATTACACTAAGTGTGATTTTAATAGATTTTGACACATGATGGTTTCCCTAAATATTAATCACCTAAAGGCCTACTTGGTGCCTCACAATCCTTTAATGATGAGTTGTAAGATTTTAATTAATTATGTGGACATTTTTTAACTTAGTATTTTTCTTGAAATTTTAGAGTAGATCCCATCAGTAAAGAAGTACCTTATGGTTTGGCTATCAGATGCATCAATCTCTAGGACATATCAAAGATGTCAGAACCTAGGATAGCCCAATAAATGAGATTACCCCACTATCAGACATGTTTATCACCTAGATCTATTAGAGATGTCAAAGCTTGGAAAAACCCAACTAAATGAGAATGCCCCAATATTAGAGGTGTTAATCTCTTAGACTTTTCAAAGATGTCATAGCTCAGAAGAGCCTGGCTAATGAGAGTGCACCACTATCAAACGTGTCAAATTATTGGACCTATTATATTTGTCAAATCCTAGGAGAACCTGATTAAATGAGTAAGTGTCACCTTCATCATGTCAGATATGTTAGTCTCTTAGGATTGTCAAAAATGTTAGATCTTAAGAGAGCTTAGCCAATAAGATCACACAACATGACACTTCCATGGAGCCCTATAATTCCTTAGATCAATTGAATTCAATAGTTGGGATAGGGTTCATGATGGGATGATATTACTAAAATTATAGTATGTAGGAATTAAATTTAATTAGCTATAGGAATTCCAAGCATTTATCAAATGGACATTGAGTTTCTAGTGGTAATAGTTCATGCTATGTGAGTAAATTGGGTTAAACTATTCATTCCTTGGATTGGACCAACATTAATCATAAAATTAATGAGGGTATATCTTTATCTAATCCATTATCCCCCTCTTTTCTCTCTATAAAACTCAACCTCATGATTGATTTTAGATGAAATATTCTAGTGTGAACAAAATAATGGTCATGTTCCCATTCTAAACATATGATAAGAACATTACTAATTAAAAAATCCAATAATCCTCACTTGTGTATAATATGCATGTGTCAGTTCTACACAAAATGAAAATATTGGATTCTTGATTGATAATATTCTTATTATACTAGACTTGTAGAATGGGCCATAATATTAGCATTTATTGCTCAATGCTCATAATACAGTTGGCTTCCATAGAATAAGCACATGCCCATTATTAGAAAGATAAGAATATCTCTTTTGAGGTATATATGAATCTTTAAATTGTAATTTTAAATTGAAAATAATTTTATTAGTATGCAACACTTGTGTGTGGTGACTGAAATGTCTTGTGCCCATTCCACACAATAGAAATATTAGATCCTTAAGTGTTTTTCACTTGGTTTGTTTTTGGAGAGCTTTTCCTATATAAATTCCATTCATTGGTTTTTCTCATAATCTCAGTCCCAGAGTCCTAATTTCAACTCTCACAAAATACTTTTATTTAATAGGTAAGTACCTATTTCCTTACAAGGCTTTTTTAAATGATTTATCTCTTTCTACTTTGTATATGTCCTAGACTATTATCCCAATTTTTAAATGGAATTCAAAATGATAAAAGTGTTACGTATTTTATTAAAAATAGTTAATTTGTGTCAAAGTCACCATTTCCCTAAGTCAAAATGTCGATATATTCATCATGAAAATTTGATATTTGGTCAAATGTTTGAAAATAAAAATGAGAAAATGCAAAAATGGACTGAGACTTTTAGTCTTGTCATATTTTAGATGCTTGTTAAATAGTCATCATAATGTTGACAATTTATAAGAAATTATAGGAAACTGATATATTTTTTAACACATGTGAGAATGATATAGGAGTTTAAACACTAGTCATATTCAAATACCCTACGGATTTCTCTTGAGTAATTTGATGTATGATGAAACACCTCTTGGGATCTAAGGCCTCTAAAAACACATTTTCTAAATCCTGACACTTACTCACACACATCCAAATCACCACCACTACTCTACCCTTAGTTGTTGTATGCATGAACTCTTCTCACACTACCATATATTCTTCTATCCTTTCCACTCTATATACCATTTTCACTTCACCTCTCACACCTTTCATTCCTCATCACTCCTATTTACAAATTATTCATTTTTTTGGTCTTTGACATTATAGGTATTTCATTTCTTCATATTATTTTTTAAAAAGGATAAAAACTTGGGTTTTCAATTTTCATCTCCAATATTAGTTTTCTCAGGTTTTACTCTAATACTTTTTTATTTGCTCAAGTTTTTATTTCTAAAGCATCTCAAAAAAACTTTATTGAGATTAATTAACCTACTATACATTTTGTTGAGGTTTCCCCTATCCCACACATTATCAAATTTTGAATGGTATCCAAATAGTAATATAACCCCATGAATTGATTCTACCATCATTAGACTCTAGCTAGTTGTTGAGCATACTATCAAATTTTGAGATGCTACTGAATACCTCACTATACTCTGATACCTTGTCAAACATCCTAATGGACTTCAATGATTGTCTTTGAAATTTTTATAATATGATACCTTAATAAACATACTATCATATTATTACCCTCTACTAAATAGACCCAAATACTCTACCATTTTCATATGCACATCTTGGAATCTACCTCTTAGAAGAGCACACTCAGAATTCTATCTTCCTTCACAGGGTCATTTCAGGTTTTGGTTTCTCTCTTAGGTAGGTGATTTTCATTCTATGTCAATGTTCAACACCCAAATCAAGGAGACTCCCAAGAAAAAATGTTTGAATAATAACCCTCCCAAAAATATTCTTCAATTGGAAGAGGACACAGATACAAAGTATTAATTTTAAGTGGTGGTTCTACCCTCACACATAGACTCAAATGTTGAAGAAATAATAGATATTGACCTTGGACACATTAACTTGGAATAATTATAGAATATAATCAATGGTGTATAAAAAAAATATTATGTTAAAAAACATCCAAGATAATGGATTGGCTCAAACAACTGCATTTCATGTTTTAGTAAAATGTCTAAAATTGTTTTTAATAATGGTCAAACACTATGATGTAGAAAATAGGGAAGTCAAGAATATGAAAGGAGAGATTATCTTATGCTTAAATATAAACTAAATTGAACATATAAAACAACCACATGAGAAGAAATCATTTGTTAATTTGACTCCTACATGTACTAAAAAATTATGGCATTCTAATACTATCTCCTATTCAAAGTGGGTCAACAAGCAATGGATAACTAAACAAAGGCATGTGTCAATAAAGATTAAAAATAATCTTTCCATATTCAAGTTCATGAATGAAATAAATGATATGATCACACTATTACATAGGGTAGTATGAATCCTATATACAATAAATTTCCAAACATGGATGTATAGTTACATAAGGATCATTCACTAGAACAAGTAGTATATCAATTGGGGATAATTGATCAATGATTCAATTCACAAGTAGCTTATAGAGTTCAATACAACTTACTAATTCTATAAGACATAATATCTTGTTTATGTTTTTACTAGAAGAAGATTCTATAATGGTTTGAATATAGTGGGTGATATGCAGACTACCAAAATTTATGATTTTTATCCTTAGTTCTTGTTGAAGGAAAGTGCACATCATTTCTGTAGGGTAAATGATGCATTCTTTCAATATTTAATACAAATTTTAGAACCAAAACATTATAATATGAGGATATCAATTCAAGCTTTCACATAGAATTCCAAATGGGGAGTTTGGTTCATATAGTTCCCAACTTTCACCCACTTGAGAATTTATGGAAGTGACATTGTTTTTTGCATGCTCCTAATATATGTGGATGAAATATGGGACTTGATGGAACTATTGAGATAGTTTAATGAAACACACAATTTATTATCTTATAAACACAAGTATGAAATAAAATTTCCTATTCATATTGGTCAGTATACATCTGCTTCTTTGGCCAAATAAAAATTTATTGATGAAGAAAGACTCGAGTTACTATTCAATCATTTGAAAGCCAAGCTTAATTTAATTATTGGTTTATAATATTCCTTATTTTTCATATCAACATGTACATCATTTTTAAAACTAATATATGGACTGTGATGATGAGAAAGATGTGATAATCTGTTATTAATCATGATTTACTCTAGAATAGTTAATTGTATTTGACATATTGGAGATCAAGAAAAATATAATAGATGATGAAGATGTATTACATACCATCTATGAGAAAGATGGAATTGAATAAAAAAATCTTTCAAAGTAGATTTACACAATAAATAATCTACTCCACTCATCAACAAAACATAGAGTGTGCTAAATAGAAATTTGTAATGGTTGACAAGAAAAGGCATCAATGTTGATAAAGAATGATTTCCTCCTCTTATAAAGGAAATTAAATTATGAATTGATGATATAAAACATCAAACATAGATAGAGACATCTTCATTGGTAAGAACTATCAAGGATTCAAAGGAAATAAAAGAAGAAGCATAAGTTGAAGTTGTTATAGAAGTTTTTCCAATGAAAAAATAACTAAAGTTGAAGATAATAATATTAGGTAAAAAACTCCTAGATACTCCCAGTATTTATATTTTAGAATAAGCTCCTCTTGATAATTTTTCCTAGCCTCAAACTTTGGTAACCAATACTACACAATAGGTTTTAGCTTATGATACTTCTTTCTTATTTGAATATTTTTTACATTCTCACCCAAATACTTCAATATTTTTATCTCTTGCTCAAAATGTTGAATTACTACTAAAACCTATCCTAATAATCTAATTGATACAATAGGAAGAGAGGAAGGTAAAATATAATTTGAAAATTCTTAAGCCTTGCAAAATTCTCTTCCTTATTTTGAGATTCAAATGGAATCTAACACCACTCTTATGGAACAATCCCCTAATTCAAAAATTCATGATTGGATAAATGAAGTTGTGAAGAAAAGAGAAGATTTTGCAACCTTAATAAATTTATTTTAGCATTTGTCCATCCTCATATGGTGAATAAGCCCTAAATAGTATCAATAATAATCACAGATCAAAAAGAAGAAATATATCCAGAGGTGGGTTTTCCTCTAGTAAAAAAGGATGAATAAAATGTTGAAGCTTTAGATTATCAAGTGACAAAAGTCCATCTAGGAAAATTTACAAGAAAAGACATGAAATAAAATGTCCAATCTACAATTGGCACATTGTTTGAGAAAATGTATGAAGATAAAGTAACTAAGGATCAACTTAGAGAAAAATTAAACTAATATCTATGTTTCAAAAATTGGTAAGGATTATTCATTCTTCCCATTCTATTATTCATCAAATTTTTCATACTAAGACACTTAATATTGCTAAATAAATTAGTCATATGGGTAAGGAAATAAAATAATGGATAAAAAAATTTAAAACAAATTATCACTACTCTTCAAAAAATGATGGATATATGTTCTAAGATCCAATAATAATATAATAAAACAACTAAAAATGAAAAAAAATATGATGAAGAGGTGAAAAGATGGAATGAATTACTTTCCATGTTGGAATATTTCTCTTTTACCTATCCATATGACCTCATTCAATAAAAGGTTATCCACAAAGAGTAAAATATGTACCTCATTGATTTTATAGGAGCTGTTAAATTTAGAGTCTAAAATATCAAATAAAACATCAATAAATTCTATTAATCTAAATCAATGGGAGGTAATGCTATCCTAAAAATACTAAGAGGAATAGAAAAATTGAAATGCAAACCTATTGATGATAATGAGAAGTTGGTTTATGAGGAGACACTTGTTGATCAATTCAATAAGAATATATATGAAATTCTAAATCCAAAGTCTACATTCATTTATGATTCAATTCAGACATTAATCAAGTATCAGAACAATTTGGAGAACCTCAATTCAATGATTAAAATGTTACAAGGAAAATAATAGAAGATGATAGACTTATATTGTGATGCAAAAATAGCTTATACATATTCATATGGTCTTGATAAAGACAAAGTGTTAGAAATCATGTAGAAATTTGATAAATATCAAAATAAGAAGCCACAACCTGAGAAAGATGAGGTCCAAATCATAATCATCGAATATGATAAAGAATAATTCTACATCAAGTTTTGATCTTTCTCATAGACTTGTATTTATTGAATCATTTTTATAATTATCATTGTACCTTATTGTATTAGTTAATTTACACATTAAATTTTTGCAAATGTACTATCCTTTTACAATTTTACTTGTGAAAAAAATTAATTGCACTTTTACAAGTTTTGCAAATTTTTTATTTTACTTTTGTAATTCATTCAAAAACACTAACATAGTTTTGCAAGTTATGAAATATTCTTAGATAATCTAATTTTACAAGGACTTGAAAAGGTAAAAACATTGGTTACACTCTGTAACCACCCATTTCAACATATGAATGTGAGTTAGGGGGTCATTTGTAAAGGTTCTTTGATAATGAAACTTTTGGCTATACGTTTGAAAAAATCAATATCAACAACTTAACAAAGATTAATATAAATATATTTTTTAAAGTTTATGTTAAATGTTTCTTCATATATTATGTATTTTATACTATTTTCTTGTATTTAGATATTTTATTTAAAAATAGTATTACAATTATTATAAACTAGTTAGAATTTGAAAATTCTATTGTAGCTTTTATTCTTTGAACCTACATACATTATTTTCATTTTGGTGAAACCTTGGTGGTGTAAAATAGTAATTTATAAAAAAATTATAAGGAAATACATATTGATTTTCATATTTTATGATATGTGTTCTTATGAGTACATATATGTCTTTCCTATACATTGAATGATAGAGGTTGCCTTTTAGAGAGATTACCTACTTCTCTGGCATTTCCAATAAGTTTTTAAGTTTAGCTGATTGGATTTTTTGTTCTTTCCACTTTTATAAAACATTAATGTTTTCCCATTTTCCATCTATAAATTCCTTGCTATATAATTTTTGTATTTTGTTGTCAAAATTAATACCTTATATAAAACACCATTTTTGTTGTAAATATTTTCCCTTTACCACACTTATTTTGGTTTTCAATAAAGGTATCTCCACATGCTAATAGGAGAGGGACATGGTCCCATTACTGTTGATTCAAAACATCTATTTGTCCTCTTGACAAATTTTTACACCAACAATTTTTGGCACCCACCCTAAGGCACATTTATACAAAACTCATGTGACCTACATTTTAAGATATTAGTCCATATGAATTTTATATCAACTCAAGGACTACTCTATTGACATGAACTAACATTGGAAAAATCTACACAATTGGATATCATTTCACACATCAAATAACTTGTTTGGGATTCTAAAGAAATTTTAGTAATTCAATTTCAAATTATCCAGGGAATGTTGAATTGAGAGTTAGATCATGCAAGAAGAGAAAAAACATTATTGCATGTAGATAATCCCATATAACTCGATAAATAGATAATAATCACTAATTTTCATTCATGACTATTTGAACCATTCAAAATCATGACCATCAAATAGATTTGAACTTAGATAAAAATTATAGAAGAGGACATTGATTCAAGTCTTCAACAACTAGCTTGGGATAATAAAATGAGTTACACACAATTCAACATTGTTACTATGTTAATAAACATAGAACAATATCATGTTTTTATTGCCCAAAGAAAAATTTAAATGAATTCAAGGAGAAAAACAAGAAGACAAACATTAAGAGAAGTTCATATAGTTTCTCAAATAATTCTAGTAGAAAGAATTACTTCTAATGACCATTAAAATAGTCTAAGCACCAGTTCTCTAACCAAATATTGATTGGTTAAGTCAGACACAAGAATATATTTTATCATATTTGAGAATATTTTCTTGGGATAATAGAACTAGTTCAACACATTTTCATAGAGTTGTAGAGGTATTATAATAAGAAGATCAAATAATTTTAGCATAAATATTTAAAGCATTAGTTGCATGCAGAGTTCAATAAAGAATACCATCTCATAGAACTATTAAATTTTACACCATCACCTCTTCAATAGTAAAAATTGGTATAAAATGATTCACTATAGATAATAGATCAAAAGGCAAAATTTATCCTTTTTATCAATTAAAATAAACTTCTACTTTCAAATTAAATATTGAACAAAAGGATAATCTCAAAAAGGTGGTTAGTCTTCTTGAAACTCCTAATAAAGGTAAATATTTACAAATAGGAACAATTATTAATCAAGCTCTTGTCTTCCCTAGTGTTTTTATATCACTTTAAGCAGTCTTTATAAACATGTCTCTACCTTGGGGTAACATAATTGGCCCATTGGCATTAGGATAGTTTTATGAACTTTCCAAAAAAAGTAAGTGATGGTAAGCAACATCCAAATGAATGTATTGCTACTTTGTTTTAGCATGTGAAATTTTAGGGGTTTAATATGAAGATGTCATAGTGAGATTATTATTTAAAAACCTCTAGAATGGAGTAGTAAATTGGTTATATCATCTTCCACTTAGGGAAATAACTAATTTGAATAATATGAAAACTAAGTTTGAAAATAGATTTAAACTAGTAAAAGATGCACATGAATTATTGGCTCAACTCACTTAGACAAAAAATAAGCATATGAGCCTACAAGATATTTCATAGCTAAATTCAATAAGTTATTACATAAAATACTAATAACTGTCAAACCAATACAATCAAATCGGAAGTGTTTTTTTATCAATTATATAGTACCAGAAGTAAGTTATTAATTGAGAAGAGCTAGATTAGATTATTTGACTTCATCTCAAACATTAACTATTGATTTCAAAGATGACATGATAATGACTATAAAACTAAAGAGGGAATTATCTAAAGTTAAAATACAAATTTTAGGTCAATCTTAAACTAAACAACTTTTGCAAAACATGGTTAATTATATATCAACTTTGAAGAAGCCACTTCCTCAAATAACCATTATTGTTCCTTATCAAGACATCCCAAGAAGAAACTATGTGCCTTTTCAAAGGGCCCATCCTCAATTACAAGTTCCTCAACAAAATATTACACTAGAATATCCTCATAAATAAAATAAAAATCTACATATGAATGTTGTTTTGGAAACAAAATAAATATTTGGATATGAAGATATTGAAGAAGAAAATAAATCATAAAGTCTAGATACTCAAGAATGTGAAATTGAATAACCTGGTGGTGACTCTGTAAATGCATTCCTGGTATACAATTTAGATGAATATTATTATGAGGTAAATATTTAAGACATGAAAATTTAGTTATTCATTATCTTCATAAGATCTAAAAATCATAAGAAACATCAAAATCATTGATAAAAAGAATCTACAAAAAAATTTCTTCCACAAGGAAAACTACCTCCTCTTCTGATGAAGGGACAACAACCAATAGATAAATTAGTTGAGTGCTCTTTAAATTCTACTATTGGTTATCTAAAAATTAATCTTATTTTAAATAATATTAATATATCTCAACCTATGGAATGTTCTTCCTTTACTAGTTTATATGCTTTTGACATAATTGAATATATTCAAAAAACTAAAATTCAGATGTCACAAGCTAAATATTTAAGAGCATAGCTAGATCAACTAGATAGACTAGTAGATTTTATCAAAGGAAAGATCATACTCAAAATAAGGCCAGTGTAAAGGGATATTAGCGTGCTCATCTTCTTCCAATCTAGTAAACTCCATGGCCGTAATAAATTAGAAATTTAATAAATTTGATCTTTATTAACATCTCCTTATTCCTTAAGGGATGTAAAGTTAATAATTGCATAATTGACACATGAACCTTAGATAATTTAGTTCCCACCAAATTTGTTTATTCTATTGGATTGACCTATATAAAAACTTTTGGCCGTTTTTATTTAATGGAATTTAAATAAGTTCCACTTGTTGGCGAAATCAAATATGCCCAAGTTGTCATTATATCTTTTCCTAAGAAAATAATCAAACTTAACATCGTAGTGGTCGATATCCTAATAAATTATGACATTATCTTCAGGATAAACCTATGTAAATAACTTGGTGGTGAAATTCAATTGGATTTGTCACATGCAATGATTACAGTCAAAGAAGTGAAATAATGCCGTGAATTGGAATTGAAAATGAAATACACTATGTAAAAAGTGGATGATCTTAGGGTAGATATATTGTATAAAGATGTAGGTATGAGTAATTATTTTTTGATTTCAAAACAAGATATATATTTTCTATAAATCATGGAAACCAAACCCAATGTTTTCTAGACATTAGAATTCAATGGTAGTTTTTATTCAATAGGATCTTGTGTAATAATTGTTTTGATATCCCCAAATAGAGAAATATTTCCTTTCTCTTACAAACTATAGTTTGAATGTATAAATAATATCATATAATATGAAACACTCTTGATATGGTTAGAATTTATATAATAAATTGGAATTAAAAACTTTAAAGTGTTAAATGATGTGGAATGAATTGTAAAACAAATCAAAGGTCAATATCATAACCTAAAAAATGAGCACTCGAAGCATTAAAAAAATAAAGTCTAGAATAATATAAAAAAAATTGATGTATTTTATATTTATGATATCCTAAGATAAAATAAATCCAAATAAAACACACTTGAAATATCAACCTCATTATTGACTCTTTGCTCAGAACTTGGTAAAGACAAATGCATGATTGAACTTGTGTATTGACTAGGTATACCAAATAATCTATAAAACTGGTAGGTATTTAATAATGATAAATAGCTCATTTATTTTTTTTTAAACTAACATTTTATATTTATATATATATATATATATATATATATATATATATATATATATATCAAAGGTAGTCATTCTCATACAGATGATCTTCTTCTTAAACTCAGAAAGAAGCCATTACTAAAGAACCAGATGAAAAAAGGGTAATCAAACTAAAAGGGATTAAGATTCCTAACATTTTGGTCTCATTAGAAGAAATTTTTGACAAACTTGATAGGTTCATCAAAAAAATATGAAGAATATTATCTTGGTTTGTTAGATTATGAGAAATTAAACATTATGTCTAAATAAGAACCTAGGTCAGTCAACGTTGGAAAATGTTGTTCACTAAAAGAAAATTAAAATTCATTAGTTTGTTTCAAAAATGCACTGACATTCTTGCATATTTGTATGAATATCTCAAATATTTTCATCCAAAAGAGATGTAACACACAGTTCCTCTCAAAACCAGATGTCAAACCATTCAAGTATAAGAAAATATAATATAATCCAAAAATTATAGGAATATTTTTTCTAAAAATTAATAAAATGTTGAATGCAAATATCATTTTCCTTAATCACAATTCAACTTGGATTACTAACACAGTACCAATTTGTAAAAAGAGTGGAGAAATTAGAATTTTTGTAGACTTCAATAATATGAATTAGGATTCTCTCAAAGATAACTATCCATTACGCATCATGGATCAAGTTCTTCAAGTAGTCACAATATCATAAATTCTCTCAATTCTAAATGGTTTCTCAAGTTATAATCAAATTGAGGTTGATAGAGAATATCAACATAAAACAACTTTCACAAGTCTCCAGGGAAGTTTTTCATATTGATGAATGTCATTTTCTTGATCAATATGAGAGATAAATTCTAGATAACCATGGATCTCCTATTAAAAGATTTAAAAAACAATATAATAGTAGTGTACTTATTTAATTTAAAAGTGTTTTTGAAAAATAGAGAAGATCACTATGATCACCTTGATAAAGTATTTGAAAAACGTATATTACATTGTATTTCTCTTAAACTTAAAAAGTATATTTTTGGAATGATAGAAGGGAAACTTCTAAAACACTTTGTATCTAAAGAAGGAAACAAGATTGATCTAGAGAGAGTTGAATAAATTTATAATTTATCTTAGCCAACTAGTAATCTAGGTGTGCATTCATTGTTCATAAAGGTAAATTTCTTAAGAAGATTTGTTCCATATTTTGTATAAATCACTAGGCCTATTGATGATATGATGAAAGTAAAAATATAATTCAAATGGAATAATTATGTCAAACAATCATTTTATAAGATAAAAGCTATTATTTTTTATGAACCAACTTTGATATGTCTAAACTTCAAAAAGGAAATCATCATTTATTGTTATGATTCATAACGCACTCTTTTGACCATACTGGTTTAGAATAATGATGACTATATTGAATCTCCCATCATTTTCATGAGTTGTAACATGAAATACTATGAATTGAAATATTATCCCAAAGAGAAACATGAATATATAGTTATCAAATTTGTCAATCAATTTGGATATTATATTTTGCATTCACATTCCATTGTGATAGTGCCAAGTACAAAGGTCAAATCTATTTTTACTCAACAAAATCTAAGATCTAAGAGAGGTAAGTAGATAACCAAGGAATAGGAATACGACCTTGAAATTAGGTCCACAAAATTAGTTCAAGGAAAAGGATTATGTCAACTCATAATAGAACATAAATATTATAAAATAATATCTTCAACATATTCTAATGATGAAAAGAAAGAACTTCCCTTTGTCCTTTTTTATAAATTCTACTAATGAATGGTTTTTAGATATTACTTTCTTATTAACATAATGAAAATGTCCACTCATATATCTATCAAACAATGAAGGAAACTCAATTTAAAATCTATAAATTATGTAATCTAGGATGGTACACTATCCAAAAAGAGTATTGATAGATTTTTATTGAGGTGTGTTGATAGTGAACAACATAAAAGGCTCTTAAAAGATTTTCATGATCAATCTTGTGGCATAAATTTATCTAGTCAACTAAAAGTGCATAAAATTATAAGATCCTATTACTATTAGACTACACTCTTTAAGGATTTTTATGAATGGGTAATTAAATGTGAGGCCTATCAATAGTTTGTCAGATAACCAAAATAGGTAGCATTTTCACTCAAGCCAATAGTGATAGAAGATCCTTTTCATCAATGGGGGTTGGATTTTTTTTGGAACTATGAATCCTCACTCAAGTTCATGGCATACACGTGTTCTCAATGCTATGAATTATTTCACTGAATGGGTAGAACCCATCCTAATCAAGTAGACAACTTTAGAAGTTATTTATAACTTCACTAAAGAAAAAATCTTGGAAAAATATGGTGTTCCACAAAAAATTGTAATAGATAATGCTTCATTTTCTCTTATTTAGAGTTGATTGTATTATATTATAGTTATGGTAGTTCATTATACTTGTCTTCATATTATTACCCATATATAAATTGTCAAGTTATGTCAAGTAATAAGAACCTAGTTACCATAATTCGTAAGTTAGTTGATGAGAATAAGAGAAATTGACAACAGATGTCATATGATGCATTATGGGCAGATTATATAACACCAAATAAATCCATTTGTATTTCTCTATTTCAATTTATCTTTAGAATTAATTCAAAAATTCCATTAACACTTGAACTGCTTTCACTATAGTTAGCTAGGGTTGTTCATAATCAAAACTTTGAAAGTCCCTTAATTAAAAGAATTGTTTATTTGAATAAGATTGAAGATAGATCTAGAATTTTTTATAAAACTTTACAAAAACCAATCTCAGGTCAAAGTCCTTTTTGATATAAAATAAATAAAAAAGAAGAGATTTTCATATGGGAGATCTTGTTCTTTTACATGATAAAGATAATGAACTGAAAGGAAGTCATGGAAATATCTACCATTATTCTATAATGGGAAATATCTCAAGCATTACTTCAAGTGAAATCATGTAATCACTTGCATATATGTACGTACATAATAATGTTGACTTGTCCATTTTCATATATTTGTTTTGGTGTGTGTGTTTTTATCAAATAATACAACAATCTATCTATTGTTTCCTCCTTTCCATGTATTGTTTCTTTAATGTGAATATCATTATAGTTTTGGTCTTTTCTTGGAAACTCTGATTGAATAATCATATGAATTGTATAAAGAGGTCAAAATAGTTATTGATTTAGAGTGGATAAAAGGTTTCCTTTATGGGAAATACATAACCATTATTTAATGGTTCAACATTCGGATATGTATTTCTTCAAACACCTGCTTTGATATTAAATTATCTACACATATTTAGTCTTATACTAGTTCTATAATGCAAAGTTTTGTTTAGTTATATAGTATACAGGTTTTCATGGATCTCTTCAAATGAATAGGTGCTAAACATATAAAATTATTATGAGCATAAGGTTTGTTATGGAAATTCATGTTCATTTCACATATGATTGATATAGTTTAATTAGCTATCAATTGGCCTAATCAAGATATAAAATAATCTTAAATGGGTGATATATCCCAATATCACGTGTTCATTTCTCATATGATTAAGATATGATAACTACTATTAGTTGGTACGATTAAGGCATGCAAATGCAAGCTAAATAAAAATATAAATAATTTGAAATAATGAAGACAAAAATGATTAATATTTTTATAGAATTCTCCTACTTTGTGATAACTCTATCTTTCTAAAAAATTCAAATGACTCTACAACACAATGTAAATACACTTGTCTACAAAACCAAATTTTGGAGTTCTTCTCTCATCCATTGTATTTTGAGGTCCCCAATCAGATCCAAATATTATCCCAATTTTTGAATTAAACTCAACAATATAAGAGTGTTAAGTCTTTTGACCAAAAATAGTCAATTTGATCAAATTTGGTCAAAGTCACCATTTCCCCAAGTCAAAATGTCTTGAGATATTCATCATCAAAATTCAAATTTTGTCAACCATTTGAAAACAAACTGAGAAAGTAAAAATATTAAGTCTTCTAGCCTTGTCATATTTTAAAATCTTTATAAAAAGTCATCAAAATATAACTATTTCTAGGTAGTTGTTAGAACCTGACATGTGTCTGAACACATGTTAAAACCTAATCGGTGCTCCAACACCTATTATAATTTGAGACCCTGACAATAAAACATGAAGACTTTGATCATGAAAAAACATCTATTGATATCCATATCCTCTCAAAAAACACATATCAAATAATGATTCTTACTCACACACCTCCAAATCCCTACAAGTACTCCACTCTTAGTCCTCACACACACAAATTATTCACACCATGGCATATATTCTTCCATCTTTTCCATTCTACCTACCATTTTGAATTTACCTCTCACACATTCTATTCATCATTATTCATGTTTATAAATAAGGCATTTTTATGGTCTTTAACATTGACAATGTTTCATTAATTTGGATTATTTTTTAAAAGGATAAGAAATAGGGTTTGTAGTTTTTTAACTTTGGCATTGATTTTCTTAGGGGTTTCACTAATATTTGTTCATTTTCTCAAGTTTTTATTTTTAAATCATACCTAAAAAAAAAATTCAAACTCAATTTACCCACTCTATAGCTTGTTAGGGTTCCCCCTATCCCACACACTATTAGATTCTAAAGGGTATGTAAATAGTCATTGGACTCAGGAGGTCCTTCTACCATCATCAGACTCTAACTACTTGTAGAGCATGTTATTAGGATTTGAGACCCTATCAAATACCTTATCCAACTCTAATACCTTGCCAAATATGTTATAAGACATTGTAAATTATCTATATAATTTCTAGAATATGACATCATACTAAACACACTATCAAATACTGACCCACTACTTAATAGACCTATGGACTCCATTGTTTGGATATGCACATCTTGAAATCTGCCTCTTATAATCATTTTCATTTTAGTATTTGGTTTATCTATCAGGTAGGTGATTTTCATCAAATGTCAAAATTCAACACCCCAATCAAGGATATTCCTAAGAAAAACACTCCCAATAATACCCTCACCAAAATAATCTCTAATTAAAAGAGGACATAGATATGAAGTATCAATTTTAAGGGGTGGTCACACATTCATATAAAATCAAATGTTGAAGAAATAAAATATGTTGACATTGGTCACATTGAATTGGAATAATTTATTAATTAAAGTAGTGGTATACACAAGATATATTACACAAAAAACATCCACGATAGTGGATTGGCTCAAGAAACTACATTTCCTATTTCAATATGTCTAAAATTGGTGTTATAATGGCTAAACATTATGATGCCAAAAAAAGGGAAGTCAGTAATATGAAAGGAGAGTTAATCTTATTCTTAGGTACATAACATATTGATCATCTAAATCAACTACTTGATAGGTAAGCATTTGTTAATTTGACTCCTACATCTACTCAATAATTTTGGGATTCTAATACTAACACATGTTCAAAGTGGTTCAATAAGAAAAGGTTGACTAAACCAAGGCATATTCCAATAATTCTTCCCAAAAATATTTATAGATTCAATTTCATGAAATAAATAAATAATATTAAAAAACTATTGCATAAGGTAGTAGGGATATTACTTTCAAGAAATGTCCAAACATAGATGTTTAGGTACATATGTATCATTCAACAAAACACACAATATATCAATTGGGGATAATTAATTAGTGATTCAATTCACAAGTAGCTTGTAGAGGTCAATACAAGTTCCAAATTCTATATGACCTCTTATCTTGTTAAATTTATTTTTAGAATAAAATTCTATAATGGTTTGAATACATTGGGTGATACACAGACTGCCAAAATTTATGATTTTTATCCTCAACTCTCCTTGAAGGAAATTTCACATCATTTCAATGGGGTAAATGATATGTTCTTGAAATATGTGATTCAAATGTTGGAACCAAAACCTTATAATATAAGGATATCAATCCAAGATTCCACAGATTTATCATGATGGGGAACTTGGTTCATATAGTTCCCAACTTTCACCTACTTGAGAATTTGTGGTTGTGAAATTATTCCATAAACACTCCTAAGATATGTGGATAAAACATGGTTCTTGATGGAATGAGTGAGATGGCTGACTAAAACACACAAGCTATTATCTTATAAACACAAGTCTAGAATAAAATTTTCTATCTCTATTAGTTGATACACTTGTGCTTATTTGGCCAAAATAAAACAATTTGATAAAGAAATGACTTGAGTTACTATTCAATCATTTAAAATCCAACCTTAATTTGATGTTAGGGGCCTAGTTCATAATATTCTTGGTTATTCATATCAACATGAACATCATTTTCAATACTATTGGATGGGCTATGATGATGAAAAATATGTGAGAATCCATTATTACTCATGATTCACTCTAGAACAAGTAATTATATTTGACATATTGGAGATCAATAAAAATATAACTTATGATGAAGATGCATTGGATACAATCTATGAGAAATACAAAATTTAATCAAAAACTCTTCCAAGAGTATATCAACACAAGAAATAATCTACTTCACTCATCTATAAAACTCTAAAAATGTTGAAAAGCAAAACCATCAACGTTAATAAACCAAGATTTACTCATACAAAGGAAACTAAATTAGGAATTACGCATATACAATGTTAAACATAGATAAGTACGTCCTCAATGGTAATAACCATCAAGGATTGAGGGGAAATGAAAAATTAACTTAATTTGAAGTTGTTATGAAAGTTGTTATAGTGAAAAAACCATTCAAATTGTAGATAAGAATATTAGGTGAAAAAATCCCACATACTCCTAGTCTTTATATTCTAAAATAAGTTCCTTTTTATAATTTATCCCAACCTAAAACTCTTGTAACTAATACTACACAATAATTTTTATCTTATGACACTTCTTTTCTATTTTAATATTTTATCCCTTCTCAACCAAATACTTGTATCCCATTTTCTCTTGTTCAAAATGTTCAATTACCTATTAAAACCTTTCATAAAAATCCAATTGATGCAATAGGGAAAGAGTAAGGTGAAATATAATTTTAAAAGTCTCGATCCTTACAAAATTATCTTCATTCTTTTGAGACTCAAAAGGGATCTAACACCACTCTCATGCAACAATCCCCTAATGAATAAATTCCTAATTGGTTAAATAAAGTTGTGATGAAAATAAAAAAGATTGTGAAATTGCAAGATATGATTTTTAGTATCCTAACAACTATCCATCCTCATATGAAAAAGAATCCCAAAATAGTCTCAAGAATAATCATAGATTAAAAAGGATAAAGATATATGGAAATGGTTATTCCTTTGGTATAAATGGATAAAGATAGTGTTTAATCTTTAGATTATTAAGTCATAAAGTTCATCTAGGAAATCTATAAGATAAGTAATGAAATAAAATGTCCAATGTGAAATTAGAACATTGTTCGAAAAAATGGATCAAGATAAAGTTACTAAGGAGAAAATTAGATAAAAAGTAAAAAAATTAACATTTAAATTTTAGAAATTAATAAGGCCTATTGAGTCTTTCCTATTATTTTTTTCATCAAATTTAAAATACCAAGACACTTAATGTTACATAAGAAATTAGTCATATGGGTAAGAAAACAAAAAAACGGGCTGAGAAAATTTTGTAACAAGGTATCACTAATCTTCAAATAATAATGGATATATGTTACGAGATCCAATCAAAATATTTTTGAGTGAATATTTTGTTACCAAAAAATGGTAACATAATGGTAATTTTAACCATAGTATGATGAGATAATCTCTCATGAAGGAAAGGGGAGGCTCCCTTCTTATTGTTAACTAAAATAACAAGTAATTATTTACACTAATCTTATCAAAGTGGGTGTTATCATATCCAATTATCTTTTTTCAAAATTGATGTTCACTTAAAATATTTTTTTAATTCCTTTCAATGTAATATGAAAACATAAATTTACTTGATGGATCAATAATAACTGATATTCAAATTAGTTAGATGAAAGAATAACTAGAATAATACTAGCAATGTAATGTGAATAGATAGAACAAATTTCAGCCCAAAGTCTTCATGTTATTTCCAATAGAGATAAAATAAACAAGGAAAATTAATTGTGGCCTAAATCCTCCATATTAATTCACTTCCAATAATGAACACAAACTCAATAACGATATTGCAGCTCAAAAGACTTCAAAATCAGCTTCCTGACACCTTCCATTTTATAGAAATTCACACCACAATATAATCAAAAGAAAAAGAAAATTCAATGGAAAATATGTAAGAACACTTATAATAAACCAAAATATTATTCCAACACAAATATTTAAAAATCACTTGATTTTCTTTTATTGATAGAATTCAAGATTTATAATTTGAACACAAAGTTTCAAAAATTGTTTTTTTATTTCAATAATATTTCTCTTCTATATCCCCAGTGATCCTGCATTTACAAAAAAGCCTCATCTTATTTATATAGAGGATCTATTAACAAAAATAGGGAAAACATAACTACTTTGACTTATTATTTGACAAAGTCTAATTTTACTTAGGACTATGTACTTTTCCTACATGAAAATTACACAAAACAAAACTACATATGAAAAACTTATGAAAATAAACTAAGTGTCCTTTAACACAAGAATTTATTCTTTTTTGTTCTTCTCTAGGTATGCTTTGTATCTCTTCAGGGTGGCTTGAACTTCATTTTTGTTTGAGCCTGATGTATTTCTAGAGATGGCAAGGATGCTTGTGATGGAGTCCACTAGGTTGATTGACACACCTTTGCTTTTATCCAAAATTCTTTGAAATTTGTCTATTATAACTTGAAACTCAACTATCTTGTTGATGGAATCTAGCATGAATGTTCCTGTTTCAATTTTTGTATGAACTAGGGAAGTGAACTCTTGAACAACTATGTTCATAGGAAGGATCCTTTTAGAGTCATCTATCACCTGGCAAGGAAGTTCTCCAATATTTTATGTAAGATCTACTCCTTTATTAGTGCATATATCTTCAGCTTCATCAATATCCTTAATTATATTTTGAAGGACTTATTTCTTATTTTTAAGGTCCTCTTTATATTCTATAAACATTTTCCTACTTGAAATGACCTTCTTTTCAACCAAGAGCTCTAGCTTGAACTATCATAATTGAGTCTATGTATGAATATATTAGTTTGCTAACTGCAAGTCTTGAGTGAGCATCTCAAGTGTCTACTGCATTTCTATTTCTACTTCACTCAAGTTATTCAAAATTAAATAGTAAAATGTAACCATTGAGTACCTTGCATTATCATTATCTCTATCCAAGCAGTGACTACCCCACCTTGTGACCCAATCTTTTCTACCTATTGAATTTCTATCTTAGTGGCCTCACTCCCAATTAGCTCTATGTCATAAAAACATTATGTGATCCTTATTAGAACTGAATTAAATTATTCTACCTATGCTTTGAGTTGATCCTTGATCACCTTGTCCTTGTCATATCTTTCAATCAAAGATGCCATCACTACTTGTAGGTCTTCCTTTGCACTTTCATGAGTTTTTTTACCAAGATAAATCCACCCAATTGCATAGTCATATGCCTAGATATCTTCAATGTTGTCTTCTTTTGGATGCATTGTAACCTTGGCATACTTTTGACCAGAATCAAAGATCACCCTTGATATTTCTATAGCCTTTTTTGCTATTTTTGGTTTTACTGGCACAAGTTGAAAAAAGTCAAAATCATCTAGTGACACAACTTGTTTATTCTTTTTGGGTGTTTAGGATATTATCCAAGGAGAAAGAAGAGATGGATTTTCTTGTGTAGAGGATGTTAAGGATTGTGACGTTGGGGGAAGATCAATGGTTTGTGAAGTGAGTGGAATGGTAGGTGGAATGGAGGTGTCTAATAATGGAATGGATATCGATGGAGTGGTATTTATGATAGGTGCGTTTTGAGTTTGTATAGTGGAAAATTTGGTTCCTATTGGCATATTTGATATGGGAGTAGACTTGACCTGAGTTGCCAATTTGGAAGATGAGGTAGACATGAAATTATCCATGTCTTTTTGGGTAAAATATAGATTGGTAGGTGATCCTAATGACTTTAAAGGGCTAGGGAAATTGGAAAGGGAATAAAAAACCTAATCTAATATGCCTTAAGAAGGAACTTGGAAAAGTGTAGCACTAATAGTTGAAGGAGAGGATTAAAGAATAATTTGAATATGTACTATAGGATTAATGGGTGCATTAGGAGTGACTGAAGGAAGTTGGGAAGATTCTATCTAAGAAGTTTCTCATTGGGAAGTTATTGGTTGTGTTGATGCTTCACTTGCAGTAGGATTTTCTTCTGTCTCTACTTGAATATTTTTCTCCCATGTATCAGTGTCTTTGTATTTTCCCATGGCTTTGCTCTTGAAAAAAAATTCACTTTATATGTGGAGGTAGGTGCATCTTCTTTATTATTTATTCTTACTTTCTATAAGTGTCTTTATCATACTCTTCTTTGGACCTAGTTTTGAGAGGCTTCAATCTGACACCCTTTCCCTCTAGCCAAGCATTGGTCTTTGTAGGTTGGAATCTATCTCTGATGGAAGTGGATTCCTTTACCAACCATTGAATTTGGGGAAGAGGAGTTTAAGAAACATGATTACTCTCATACACTTGATCCAATATATTCTCATCATATGTTAATTCTTCAAGAATGTCAACTAATCTCAAATTAACAATTTGATCTATAGTGAGATGGATATAATCTAGCTTTCTCACATCTTCTCTTTTTCACTCTACCTAAATGCCCTCTATCTTGTGCACATTAAGGTAGTTCCCTTTGATCTTTTATTTCATCCTATTGTAGCCAAAATCTTCCCTACTCTTGAATTTATTAAGATTGTTCCATTGAAATTTAGTTTTTGTTGTCTTGGCCTTTGGAGTGGTAGTGACCATATACTAACCAATGCTAATTATAAACTTGTAACCAAGTCTATGGGCATTTGATTATTTCTTGTATACATTCATCATCTCCCAACACATCTCCATTAAAATAAACTTATCATTTGGGTATCTGGGTAGCATATAGGGTTACTGAATCCTCCTACACTGATGTAGGTGTAGGTGGGGAATTACAAGAATATATAGCCAACCTTGTTGATTTGTGCCCATGCTACATCTAAAAAAAAAAGTTCTCAAGTTTTTTGTCAAAAATACAAATGTACCTATAAAATAAGGTATCATTGACTCTTCTATAATGTTTAGAGTCAACTATGGATAGTATTCATATATAAGAACCTTATTTCTATCACCAACATTGGTTAAACCTAGGAAATATTTCATGCCAACTAAAATGTAAACCAAATAGGAAGTCATGAAGAACTTTAGAGAAGAGGTCAACTTAGAGAGTTGGTGACATATAGCATCATTGATCAATTTTCCCCAAAATATCCTTTGTTTACCACTATTGATGACCCATATATAATGATACATCCATTCTTAGAAGATATTTGATGTGGGTAGCACCTTAACTCTACTCAAGAGAGTGATTAGATCTCCTACTTCCTCTAGGAACTCACTATGGTAAAAAAATTTGGGGCACCTAGCAATGGAGTGATGAGGGGTCCTGAGCCATTTGGAGTTGATATGCCTCTTACACTTATCAAAATTATTATCATAATGTTCCTAATAAGAGTTCATATTTATATTTGAGTACTTTTTAATATCAGAGAGATGGAATAATTTATCAAAATAATCCTCATCAAGCCGGATGACCACTTTTTCGTTTGCATTCTTAACTGATATGTTCTATTTATCAAAGTGTGCAATAACTATCAAGATGAAATCTAAATCTTGTGTTGATACATGGAATGTGGTAGCCAAGTGAATTTCACTATTTGGGATAGCTTCCATGTGAGGTGTAATGGGGTCCCTACCTGTCCTCTACAATAATTTAGCCATGTCAACAAGGCCAATCTTTGTATCTCTAATTTGGTCCACATTTGATTTGATCATGGAGAAGGGAGCACTCCTTGAAATTTTTACTTCATGGCTTTCTTAGTAGGATAAATCTTTGACATTAGTCAAGTAACTACATGAGAATTTTGGTTAGCATTTTTCATCTAACGGGAAGATATGCAAGAGCAAAAAAATTTGCACTTATGCATGGAAGACTAATAAGGCTATTTAGTTTAGATAATTTTCTATAAACTTCACAAGGTATGAATAATTTAGGTCTAATATGGAGAAAATTATCTGAACTACATATAACTTGGGTATTTCAAAGGTTGGGTGCAGTTTGGATAATTTTCTCTGGACTACAATCTTGGGTATAACGGGTAAATCGGGTACAAGTCAAAGAAAATTCTCTAACCTACACTGTATTCAGGTTGGTCTAGTGCACGTCAAATAAAATTATGTGATCTACACCTAAAGGGTTTGACTAGGTGTACTTCAAATAATTTTATCTGTCGTTCACATGGTGAGAGGGAAAAAGGGTGCACCTTAGAGAATTTTCTCCAATGTGCACCTAGACTCAATAGGTAGGATATTTCACATTAGAGAAAAATGTTTGAAATGCACCAATGGGAAGGGTTTTTATTAAAGCATGCCATGCAGAGGAAAAAATCCAAGGCACATGTGGGAGTGAGGAGGGTTTTGAAAATAGTTTCACATGGAATGAGTTATAGAAAACAAAGTATGATAATATAAAGTTTTGACAGGGTTTCAAGGATCAAATAAAAGTAATAATGGGGGCTGAAAACACAACATAGGATATGTATAGTGTAGTGAAGCTTCGATTTTGAAAAATGATACATGGATTTGAATGAATAAAAACCATAGGTTAAGAAAATAAAATAAAAGACAAAGGAAAAAAATAACAAAAACTTACCTAGCAACTATAAAATAAGGTAAAATCTATGAGTGAGCTGAGGTGATAGAGTGCGGGAAAAGTGGACCAAGATGCAACTTAACATGAGAATGACAAGAAAATATGCACATAGGTGAAATGGCTAAGGATTAAAATCAAAAGGTGAAAATGAAATTACATTGATTTTATATATATATATATATATATAGTAATTAATAACCATTAATTACCCTCTGATGGTGGGCCCACCTATAGGGGTGGAGAATTTATCTAACCTTGCACATGCAGTAGCGGATTAATTCTCTGCTCCTGCATGTTAGGGTACATGTAGGAGAAAATTCTCTGATTTACGCAGTTTGAGCTTGGTGTAGTCTAGAGAAAATTATCCAGACTACATAGGGTGAAAAACTCTCTTAAAATACTAAACTTTTGGGGGAATAAAAACATAAAAATGAAATGATTGGCCTCATTTTACCTTGCTTAGATATCATGGGATAATAAATGGACAAGTTTCATATGGTTTATCCCATGAATTGAGCCTATTAAATTCAAGGATAAAAACTAGCTCTGATTGGAGAATTTCCTTTAGGCATTCTTTGAAACACTTGAAGGAAACATAATCCCATAAATTTAAGTTCCTTTCTCCATTAGGCCATAGAGTCTAGTGACAAAATAAATAGAATAAAAAAATAATAATGTACAGATATATACAAAATGTACAAACTTTTTTGTAACATTATTGATTGAAAATATTTAAATGTTATCCATTGTAGGGTAGTGGTAATGGTGTTTCATCCTAGTATGCCAAAAAGAAATTGTGTTCTCCACAAAGTTGATGGATGAGGAAAGGACCCCTCCATAAGGAATCAAATTTTCCATGCCTTCCTTTTTGCTCTCTTCTCTTGTCCCACAAAAGAACTAGATCCCCAACTTGCAAATCTCGTGACTTGGCATTGATGTTCAACAATACAATCTACCACCTTTTTAGGTTACTCTTCTAGTTCAACAATGAACATAATACACCTATCTGCAAAACTTTTAGACATTTCATCCTCAATTGCTTTAGCCAATCTGAGACCAAGTAACTCCAATGTGATAGGTATTTATGCATTAAAAACTTACAAAATTTGAAAAGAATACATACCAATCATTTGCTTGGGAGTGATGTGGTTATACCATAATGTATCATACAATGCTTTGTGTTAGGATCTCTCATTTTCCTTTACCAACTTCTTAATAATAGTAACCAAGTTCTTATTACTCTATTCAACCTAACCATTTCCTTAATGGAAATAGTTCAAGGAGTGAGATAGAATGATCCCATATTCAAAATAGAACTTAGTTATCTCTTAGGATGAGAAACAAGAAGCATTATTAGTTACTATCTTATTAGGTAATCCAAACCTTGTGATGATGTTTTCTTTGAGGATGTTTTAAACAACCTCTGAAGTAGCATGTTTGGTTGGAATTTCCTCCACCCACTTGGTGAAGTACTCAATAGCCATGAGAATCTAATTGTGACCCATACTTGATAATGGGTTCACTACACCAATTAAGTCAATACCCCTTTGCTGAAAAAGTTCTTTAATAACTATTGGATTGAGGGGTAGAGATACCATCTTGGGTTTTACCATAAATTATTGGCACTTCTCACATTTACATACCCACATGTATGCATCCTGAAAAAGTGTTGGCCAGTAGTATCTTACCTACAAAATTTTGTGAGTATGACCAGAGCTAGGAAATGTCCTCCACAGGCTAGTTTGTGAAAGGATTCTAATAACTTGCCTTGTTGTAATTTATCTACACACCATATAAAATTCCATCAATGCTTTACTTGTACAAACCATTTTCCTAAAGAACAAAGTTTGCAGCTTTAAGCTTGATTATCCTCTTCTCTTTGTATGAAAAATGCTTGGGGCATTCTCCATATGTGAGGAAATGAGTAATGTCAGAGTACCACTCATTTGTTGTGCTTATGAACAAGACCATGGTAATATCTTCTTTTGTGTCTCCTTCATTGATGGATACCTCTTCTAGTTTGTTTTCTACAATGATTTTACACAAACCTTTTCCATGCAAAATCTTTTTAGATTTTATTTCCATATCGTACTCTTGGATCTTAGCAATCCAATTACCTCTTTTTCTTAAAAATTATTTTTGAGTCAAACTGGACTTGACTATAGAATCTAGTATTAGTGTGATGGTGTGTGAATTAAAGATGTAATACCTGAAATTATTAACTACTTTCACCATAGTGTAATCATGTTTCTCCATGGGTGAGTACTTGAGCTCATATGTCTTTAGAGGATAGCTCATGAAATCTATAGGAGATTCAGTCCCCTCTTCATTTGACTATGCCAAGATAGTATATAGAGTATGCTTGCAATCATAATTATACATGATGAATTTTTTAGTATAGTCAAGGCAGACTAAGATGGGAGTAAGAGCAATTTATTCCTTGATTTCATGAAAGGTAGGTCTCCCTTCTACATTCTAATGAAAAATTGATTTCTCTATTGGGGATCAACCAACAAAGTTGATTACTATATGAAAGCAATTAAATACGGAATTGAACCAGAATGATAAGTAACTAGAATCAGAAATAGCAAAGAATAACATATACAAGAAACCACCCTAAAAACTTGTATTAAACTCTTTACAGAAGGAATACAATTGAAGAAACTTCTTTTCTTCCACACCTCTCTCAAATGTATAGATCTCTTTCTAGATCTCTTTCCCTCAAGAGCTCTCTCTCTCAATTACAATCAACTCCAACAACCTGGAATGATTCACATATACAATTTTGTACTGTTCCAATTACCTTACACACTAAGCTATGAAGAATTATCCCTATTATATAGAATTAGGGATCATGAGCAATGCAATTACAAACAATAGATGCACCTCCTAATCAAGGGCTCAAAATAGTCTTACTAAAGATAGAGATGCAGACTTAAGACTAACACTTAATCCTACCATGCAAACATTTTGTTCTATCCATGAAAATAGCATTCTAGATGCACATGTGACCGACATCAGTCCCTGCCTGTCTACCTGTGACTGACGTCGACCGATCCATGACCGATGTCGGCATCTCCTAGTCGACTCCTGACCGACATCGGTCACTCCTGACCGACGTCGATGACTGTGTAAATCCTGCAACTTCTACACTCGCTCATTAGGTGAAGCTTTTAGCTCCACACCTTAACAATCTCCCACTTGGAGATAAATAGCTGCACCAATACCTATACAGTAACATCTTCTAGCTTCTCCATCTTCAAACTCAATCATGAAGACCTACAAAAGTTGAATGAAGATTCAACTTCTCCTTTGTTACCGACTTGGTTAACATATCAGCAGGGTTCTTATCTGTATGGATCTTCTCCAGCTTCAACTCACCATCCTCTAATACATGTCTTATGAAGTGGTACCTAAGCTGTATATGCTTGGTTCTTGAATGAAAGGTTGAATTCTTAGCCAAATGAATTACACTCTGACTATCACTATATAATCTGCAACTCTCTTAATCCTTTCCTAGCTCTTCCATGAACCGTGTCATCCATATCATCTCTTTGTTAGCCTCTATGACTGTAATATATTCTACTTTTGTAGTTGACAAGGCAACAACCTTCTGCAACTTTGATATCTAGCTAACCGCCATTCCACCAATAGTGAAAACATATCCTATAGTGCTTCTCCTGCCATCCAAATCACCTACCATATCTGAATCTACATAACCATGTAGAGAAGTGTTTGACCCACCATAGCACAAATGCCTACTGCTGGTCCCTCTCAGATATCTAAGGATCCACTGAACTACTTTCTAGTGTTCCTTTCCTGGATTGGCTATATACTTACTAACAACTCCCACTGCTTGGGCAATATCCAGTTTAGTACAAACCATTGCATACATTAAGCTCCCTATTGCAGAAGCATATGGAACTCTACTCATGTACTCTACCTCATCATGTGAATTAGGACACTGTTCTTTACTCAATTTAAAATGTCCAGCCAAAGGTGTGCTTACCGATTTTGCATCCTGCATATTGAACCATTTCAACACCTTGTTCACATAATCCTCTTAAGACAAAAACAACCTGTGATTTTTCTTGTCTCTCCTAATGCTCATGCCAAGGATTTTCTTTGCTAATCCCAAATCCTTCATGGCAAATGTGTGAGCTAATTTCACCTTAAGCTCAGAGATATCCTGCATGTGTGATCCTGCAACCAGCATATCATCTACATACAACAACAGAATAATATATCTACCATTATCCAATCTCTTAAAATAAACACAATGGTCAGATTGACATCTACTGTAGCCATGCTCAGTCATAAACCTATCAAATCTTAGATACCATTGTCTAGGAGCTTGCTTGAGGCCATATAAGCTTTTCTTCAATCTGCACACTAGCTTCTCCTTACCTTTGACCTCAAATCCTTCTAGCTGATCCATATATATTTCTTCATCCAAATCTCCATGAAGAAACATTGTCTTAACATCAAGCTGCTCAAGATGCAAATCCTCAATAGCAACTAAGGACAATACAGTCCGTATAGAAGTCATTTTAACAACAAGAGAAAAAATCTCACCAAAATCAATACCTAGTTTTTGTGCAAATCCTTTCACTACCAACCTGGCCTTATATCTCATTTGTCCATTCTCACCTTCCTTCAATTTATAGATCCATCTATTCTTCAGTGTCTTCTTTCCCGCTGGCAACTCAACCAAATCCCATGTTTGGTTCTTTTTCAAGGAATCAATCTCCTCATTCATGCCTAGCTCCCATTGATTCTTGGATTCCACCTATATTGCTTCATTAAAACTCTCTGGTTCTCCACCATCAGTAAGCAATAAATAGAATAATGAAGTGGAATATCGAATTGGAGGTTTACTTACCCTTTTTGACCTCCTAATGGGTGTCCAAGACTCATTCACAACATGTTGTCTGCCCAAATTCTCTGACAGTGACCGACCTCAGTCACCTCCAGGCCTATTACTGACCGACATCGGTTCCTTCCTGACCAACGTCGGTCACTGTATGACCGACATCGGTTCCTATATTGCCGATGTCAGTTTCTACCTGATCGATGTCAATCTCTGTGTTTTCTTGTCTGTGATTATTTCTACCCATGAGCTCATTTTGGACTGTCACCTCGTCTAATTCACCATTGCTCTGCTCAGATTGATTCAGCTTCTTGAGTTGATCACTATACATCACTTTTTCATTGAAAACAACATCACGGCTCCTAATTATCTTGTTAGTTCCTAGATTCCAAAACCTGAATCCAAAATCATCAAAGCCATAACCAATAAATGTGCACCTCATAGACTTAGCATCCATCTTCTTTCTATTTTCCTTATCAACGTGCACAAAGGCTTCACAACCAAAAACTTTGAGAAATGAGAGATCTACCTTTTTACCTGTCCATGCCTCTTTTGGAATTCCACCATCCAGAGCTGTAGAAGGTCCTCTATTAATCAGGTACACTGCATTATCCATAGCTTCTGTCCAAAACTCTAAGGGAAAACCAGCATGCAATCTCATACACCTTGCATGCTCCATTATTGTTCTATTCATTCTTTCAGCAACTCCATTTTGCTAAGTTGTCCTTGGAACCATCCTTTGCCTGCGTATTCCATGCATATAACAATACCAGTTAAACTTATAGCTGCAAAACTCACCACCATTGTCAGATCTCAGGCACTTCAATCTTCTACCTATTTCATTCTTAACCATAGCTTTCCAGATCTTAAACATGTCAAAAACATCAGATTTCTTCTTTATACAATAGACCCATACTTTTCTTGTAGCATCATCTATGAAAGAGACATAGTACTGTGATCCTCCAATAGAAGCAACCTGAGCCAGTCCCCACATGTCTGTGTGAACAAGCTCCAACTTGTGCTTTTTCTTTGTTGACCCAGTCTTGAGAAAACTCACTCTCTTCTGTTTCCCAAAAATACAGTGCTCACAAAAATCTAGATCTATGCTTTTTAAATCTGAAAGCATACCTTTTGACTTAAGAATGGACATTCCCTTCTCACTCATGTGGCTGAGCCTAGAGTCCCACAACTTTGCATCCACATCTGAAGTAGATAATACAGAAGGAGAATTATCAGTAATATAATTACATAAATAGAGAGTACCTACTCTCTTACCTCTAGCCAATACAAGTGCACCCTTGGTCACCTTCCAAGATTTAGTTGTGAGAGTTACTGTATAACCCTCATCCCCTAACTTCCCTAATGAAATCAAATTCGTCTTCAAGCTGGAAACATGCATGACGTCTACCCAAGTGTTGCCATTCTACATTTTCAGCTGCACTTTTCTTTTGCCAACAATTTTACAAGGCTCATCATCCCCTAAATACACTATTCCAAAATTTCCATGGACATAGTCACTAAAATATTCTCTATTAGGGGTTGTATGAAAAGAGGCACCAAAATCTAACACCCAAGATTTTATATTATTATGCAAAGAGAATATAAGAGCATCTTGTGCAATACCTGCAACTTTTGCTTCTTCTTTACCTTCATGCTGATTGTCCTCTTTAGGTTTTGACCAGCAATCTTTGCTTATGTGCCTTATCTTTCCACAATTCTAACAGGGTATCCTCCTACCATTTCTGGATTTGGATCTACCTCTCATCTTTGACTTAGACCTTGATCTCCTTTTCTTGCTCTTCTCTTTTTACCTTCCCCTACTCTCAAAACTTAAAGCGTTCCCTAATGTTTCCTCTGTGCTTTTCCTATGAATTTATTCATTCAAGATTACACTAACAACATCATCTACTTATAAAATATTTAAAGCAGATGCAGTATTACTAACTACCATTACCAAGCTATGTCAGCTTTCAGGCAAAAAACATAATATTAAAAGAGCCTTAATTTCATCATCAAACGCTATTTTGACTGAATTTAATTGATTTACAATTCCATGGAAATCATTTAGATGATTAGATACAGATCCACCTTCCTGCATTTGCAAATTAAATAATTGCTTCATATAAATTTGCTAAAGTAGTCATTAACTCTACCGTTGACTTTTCCTATGATAAATTACATATCACAGTAGATGCCAGACTCAATCTTATAGATCCAAGAGCCTTTCTATCAAGAACTTCCCATTCTTCATCTTCCATGTCTGTGGGCTTCCTTGACACTCCACCTAATGGTAAGTATAGATCTTTCTGATACAGATAATCCTCTATCTGCATTCTCCATAATTGGTAATTCTTGCCATTAAACTTCTCCATTCTCAGTTTACTTTCTTCTGCCATTGCTTCTCCCACTCAAACAGAAACCTCTGTGAGTAACTTGTAATCAACACACACTACACAGATCTGAACCACCTGTTAGTGAACCTAAGCTTTGATACCACTCGTTGGGGATCAACCAACAAAGTTGATTACTATATGAAAGCAATTAAAGATGAAATTGAACCAGAATGATAAGTAACTAGAATTAGAAATAGCAAAGAACAAGAGATACAAAAAACCACCCTGAAAACTTGTATTAAACTCTTTACAGAAGGAATACAATTGAAGAAACTTCTTTTCTTCCACACCTCTCTCAGATGTACAGATCTCTTTCTAGATCTCTTTCCCTTAAGAGCTCTCTCTCTCAATTACAATCAACTCCAACAACCTAGAATGATTCACATATACAATTCTATACTGTTCCAATTACCTTACACACTAAGCTATGAAGAATTATCCCTATTATATAGAATTAGGGATCATGAGCAATGTAATTACAACCAATAGATGCACCTCCTAATCAAGGGATCAAAATAGTCTTACTAAAGATAGAGATGTAGACTTAAGACTAACACTTAATCCTACCATGCAAACATTCTATTCTGTCCATGAAAATAGCATTCTGGATGCATAGGTGACCGACGTCGGTCCCTACCTGTCTGCCTGTGACCGACATCAATGGAGATTCATGACTGATGCTGGCATCTCCTAGTCGACTCCTAATCGATGTTGATCGCTCTTGACCGATGCCGGTGACTGTGTAAATCTTGCAACTTCTGCACTCGCTCATTTGGTGAAGCTTTTAGCTCCACACCTTAACATTCTCTTTCATCATATCAATAATATGATGTGTCTTATCATATAAATTAGGTATAAAATTTTCACAATAAATTAACCTTTTTAAAGAAAGAATGCACTCCTTTTTTACTTGAGGATAGAGTAAGATTCTGAATTGACTTGACCCATTCAAGATCAATCTTGATTTTCTCTTTGGACACAATGTGTTTAAGGAGCTTACCTTCAGTGACCCCAAAAATGGATTTCTTGGGATTAAGGGATATCCCATGTTCATGGCACCTTTGAAGTACTTGTTATAAATTCTCATAATAATATTGATGTTTGTTTGAGAAAATAGTTAAATCATCAAGGTAGACCACAATGAACATAACAACAATATATCAGAAAGCTAGGTTCATAGGCTTTTGAAAGGTAACACTAGTATTGATCAACCTAAAATTCATTCTATGATATGCAAAGGTGCCCCATGGATTAGTGAAGGTCATCTTATATTTATCTTCATCACACACCTCAACTTGATTATACCCTAAGAATCCATCTAGCATAGACAACATCTTTGAACCCATTACTATTTGTAGCAATTGATCCATTATTAGCAATGGGTAATTATCCTTAAGTGATAATTGGCTTAGATTATGGAAGTCAACATAGATGTAAATTTATTTATTCTTTTTACTCACAAGAACAATGTTAGATATCCATGTTGAGTGATGTATAGGAAAGATGATCCTAGCATTCAACATCTTTTGGATTTCAAAAAGGATGGTACCTAAGATTTTAGGATTGCATTGTCATTGTTTTTATTTTTGAGGTTGAGACCTAGGTTTGAGAAGAACATCATTCTACACTTCTTTAGGTAAAAAATATTTTAGATTAGTGTATGAATATGCTAATACATCAATGTACCATTTTAGAAGTGTCACCAACTTCTCTCTTTCTTCCAATGAGAAACATTTCCCAATATTTATCATCTTGGGATCATCTTTTATTCCTATATTGACTTGCTTAATTCCTACCAATGAATCTGATTAAGATTGTTGATGTTTAATAAATTGATCATGTTTATTAAGGAGTCTCTCTATAGATACCAATCTCTTGGGAATCCTATTCCCTTTTAGCAGTAAAATATCTTCACTAGTTTCCTTATTTACCTCAGAGATTGATTCTTGAGGATTAAAGTCACTCCCCTTAAATTATAACTCACTAAAATTTCTACCTTCTCTAAGAAGGTGATGAATTACTCATCATTATTGAAAACTTGCCAATGATTTACATTATTAGGAACACTGGGCTGGAAGATCAACTCAATGGTATACTTGTTTCTTTGGAAATCCTTGTGAGGAATCAAGAGAGTGGCTAAAATAGCAAATGAATCTACCCTATCATTGTATTCTCTTGGAACTGTTGATATGTTAAAAACACCAAAATATTCCATACAATCCCAAACATGATTATGATAATGCCTTAGCCTTTCATTCTTTGTTTGATACAAATTCCTAACTTGAGAAATGACTAATTTGGCATCACCTTAAGCATGGATATTTCTAATTCCTTTCTTTTGTGCAACCTCCATCCCTAACAACAAAATTCATATTCAATAGTATTGTTAGTGTATCAAAATTCAACTTGAAATAAAAATGGAAGATATTTCCTTTCATGGATATGAAGTCTATCTCGGATTCAGATCTAGTTGAAGGGAAATTGTCATCAAATTCCAAAGTCCAAACATAATTTGAACTTTCAACTTTGATAATCTCAAAATATAAAATCTCTTCTTCTGAAGAGGGTGATTCATCTATTTCTTAAACTTCATTTGAAACATGATCTAGAGATACTAGATCTTCATCTGTGGTCAAAAAATAAGTGCCCATTCCAGAGGTTTCAAAGAAAATCGAGGCTTTTGGATCCTCAGTCTTTATCATAGTATAATTTGCTTGCTTTTCTAGATGAATTTTCCACATAACACCTTTGATAGGTATTCTAGCCTCAGACTAAACTATGTTGATTTCACCACCAACATCTTTATAAAAGTTACATCCCAACAAGACTCCATATGAGGTAAGAACATAGGCTACAAGAACCATCATTTTTATCTTTTTCTCTAGAAAAGCAATAAATGTAAATTATGCATCTTTTATTTGGCCTATGAGGGGTACTTGCTTGGTTTCCATTTAAAATCAATGGTCAAATGTATTTATCAAGGTTAACCTCAAGGTAATAGCTACTTTAATTGGCATCACATTATCGAAGGCACCCAAATCACTAATGAAATTTTTGAGCTTGTAACCATTAACAAATAAGGAAATATAAAAGGGCTCTATTTTTCTAGAGTTGGATGAAAGAGTTAAAACCAAGCTATTTTAATTTGCCTTTGGTGTGGGATCAATAGGTACACTCTTGGGTGAGACCTAATCAGAATTGGTCTCCTTGCTTTTTACAAACTTAGCTAATCTCTTAAACTGATCAGGATTAGATTGGAGGTATTCAACTTCAGACATTTGAATTTTTGTCTTCCTAGCATAGTCTATGATATCGAAATCTAGATATGGGGTAGTCAAAGAAGATGAGACATTTTCATTTTCAAGTTTTGGGTTTTGATCACTGGGTCTAGATGTAGAAGAAGAAGTAAAATGATGAGGTGTAATTATTTGTTTATCCATCACTTTATCTTTTGGTTGAACTGGCAAAGGAGTTCCTTTTTTGGAAATCATAACCAATTTACATGTTTCATCTTTAGACTTAGTTTTATCAACCTTTTATTATTGATTCAACTAACTTTTAGAATGGGTGAAGATGGTGTAAGACTCACCATGTGTACCTTCATCTTGTTCAGCTTCTTCATCTTCAAAGTTCAGAAACTTGATATCGAAGTCACTAGATTATCCTTCTTCATCTCCTATGAAGGGATTAACATCATCTTTTGGAACATATTCTAACTATATAACATCATCATTTTTAGGTTCCAACTAGTTGACTACTGCATTATTTACTGGTACCTCCAAAGCAATCCTTGTTTGATGTAAAGGAAGCTTATTTTGATTTTGGTTTCTTATAGAATTATTGGAATAATTAGAAGCATTTGGGTATGTTCTTCTTGGAGTATCCTTGTATGAATAAAAGGACATACCTTTAGACATTTTCTTCTTGAATTCTAATAGCTCATTTGCCATCTTCTGCACCATATGATCTGTGGTGCTAGTAGAAGGTGAAGTTATATAGGGCTGCCCTCTAGGCTTGATTGAATTATTTCTCACTTTTCCCACCAAGATCAAATCATCTTCTACTTCAGTGGCCAAGATTTGAGCATCATCTAGATTATTTGTGACTAGTCTTCACAAAATAAAACTAACCTCTAAAAATTGAGAATTAATGAAGAAGCATTTCAAGTTCTCAGGTGTAGGTTGAGAAATTTTTGGAATCTTATTCCTCAACTTATTGAACTTTGCCACAAACTCACAATTAGGTTCATGTGTTTCTTTCTTCATTTGTGTAAGTTGAGATAGTAAGCTATGAGAATCTTCTACCAACTTGAACCTTGCCTCAAACTTATCCTTAATTATTACCCAACTTGTGATAGTTCATGTTTCAAGATGGTAAAACCAATTAGCAAAAACACCTTGGAGTGTTTCTACAAACAATCTTACAAAAACATCTTTGTATTCCACTCCAAGAACCTTTCATGCAATATATAATGTGTAAATATGTTCATCCGGATGTTGTTTTCCATCACCATAAACCTTGGGCAAATTTTTCCATGAACCACAAGGTAGTTCATGAGATGGTGGTGTCAAGTTCAACAGACTAAAATTAGTTCCCCACATACCTTGAGCCACCATTTTGTGTGGATTGTATGGATGAATAACATATATTTATAAAGGAAAAATAGTAAATAACCTAAAAACATTGGAAACTTCCCTTGGTATAGGATATCTTGTATTAGTGGGAGGAAAATTTCTTGTATGCTGAAGACGTGACCATGTACATGCTAGCAAAAAATCAAAGTTATGCTCTCGAAACAACTCAAGTTTAGCATCAATGTGTCATGTTTCCCTTTTTATATGAGTGTAGCTTTGATTTTCTAGATCATGGACTTATCTAAAAAAGGAAATATATTAAAAAACAACAAAATAATAAGTAATAAGTTGTTGGTCCTATTTCAATCGAATGAGTGCAGCTATCAGTTACATGTTCATTCCCCAATAGAGTCGCTAAAACTTATCAGGTGAATATTTTTTCGTCGATAAAATGGTAAAAAAATGTTACTTTCAACAATAGTTTGATGAGATAAAATATTATGTGAATGAAAAGGGAGGCTTCCTTCTTATTGCTTACTAAAACAATAAGTAATTATTTACACATTTTTACACTAATTTTATCAAAGTAGGTGTTATCATATCATCCAATTATCTTTTTTTAGAATTGATGTTCACTTTCAAACATCCTTTAATTTATTATAATTTATTATGAAAACATAAAATTACTTGATGGATTAATAATAAATGATATTCATATTAGTTAGATGAAAGAATAACTAGAATAATACCAGTAATGTAACGTGAATAGATGGAACAAAGTGCAGCCCAAAGTATTCACCTTACCTCTAAAAGAGATAAAATCGCCAAATAAAATAACTTTCAGCCCAAAGTCTCAATAGTAAGTCACTTCCAATAATGAACACAAACCCAGTAATGATATTGCATTTCAAAAGACTTCAAAATCAATGTCTTGGCACCTTTTATTTTATAGAAATTCACACCAAAATACAATGGAAAAGATGTAAGAACATTTCCAATACACCATAATTTTTTTTCAACACAAATATTTAAAGATCACTTTATTTTATTATATTGATGGAATTCAAAATTTACAATTTGAACACAAAGTTTCAAAAATTACTTCTCATTTTCAGTAGCGTTTCTCTTCTATAGCCCTGGTGATCTTGCATTTACAAAAGATCCTCCTCTTATTTATAGATAAGATATATGAAAAAAATAGGTAAAACATAGCTACTTTGACTTATTCTTTGACGGAATCCAATTTTACTTAGGACTGTGTACTTTTCTGACGTGCAAATTACACAAAATAAAACTACATATGAAAAGCTTATGAAAATAAACTAAGTGTCCTTAAACACATGAATTTTTTATTTTTTTTTCCTCTCTAGGTATGCTTCGTATCTCTTCAAGGTGGTTTGAACTTCATTGTTTTCCAACCCTAATGTATTTTTAGAGGTGGCAAGGACCCTTGTGACGGAGTCCACTAAGTTGACTAGCATGCCTTTGCTTTTATCCAAAATTATTTTAAACTTGTCCATTTTAACTTAAAACATAACTAGCTTGTTGATGGAATCTAGTGTGAATGTTCTTATTTCAATTTCTATACAAACCAAGGAATTGAACTCTTAAACAATTATTTCTTTAGGAAGGATCTTTTAAGAGTCATATATCACCTGGCGAGGAAGTTCTCTAATCTTTTCTTTAAGATCTAGTCCCTTATAAGTGCATATATTTTGAGCTTCTTCAAGATCCTTAATTGGATTCTGAAGGACTTTTTTCTTATTTTTCATGGCCTCTCTATATTATATAAACATTTTCTTGCTTAAAATGACATTTTTCTCAACCAAGAGTTCTCGCTTGAATTATCATAATTGAGTCTATGTATGAGTATATTTTTCTGTTAACTACAAGTCTTGAGTGAGCATCTCAAGTGTCTACTACATTTTTATATTTACTTCACTCAAGTTATTCAAAATTTCAATAGTAGAATGTAATCATTGAGCACCTTGCATCCACATTCTCTCTATCTAAGCAATGATTGTCCCACCTTGTAACCCAATATTTTCTACCTGTTAGATTGATATCTTAGTGGAGTCACTCCTAATGGGCTCTACTGGTTCAAAAGATTGTGTGATCTTTTTTAGAACTGAAGTCAATTGTTCTACTTGTGCTTTGAGTTGATCCTTGATCACCTTGTCCTTGTCATATCTTTTGATGAAAGATTCCATCACTGCCTACATGTCTTCCTTTGCACTTTCATGAATTTGTTTACCAATATCAATCCATCCAATTGCATAATCAAATGATTGGATATATTCAATGTTTTTTCCTTTTGGAGGCACTACAACCTTGGCATACTTGTGACCAAAATAGAATATCACTCTTGATATTATTTTAGCCATTTTTGTTATTTTTGGTTTTACTGACAAAAGTTGACCAAAATCAAAATCATCTGGTGACACAACTTATTTCTGATGGAAGTGGATTCCTTTATTGAATAGGGGGAAGAGGAGTTGAATCAACCTGATTACTATCATATCATGGATCTAATTTATTCTCATCATCTATCAATTCTTCAAGAATGTCAACTAGTCTCAAATTAATAATTTAATCTATAGTGAGATGGTTGTAATCTAGATTTCTCATGTCTTTTTATATTCTACACTCTACCCAAATGTACTCTATCTTGTGCATATGACTATAGTTACCTTTGATCTTTTATTCATCCTCCTATAGTCAAAATATTCCTTGCTCTTGAATCTCTTAAGAGTGATCCACTACAATTTAGTTTCCATTGTCTTAGCCTTTGGAGTGGTAGTGACTATATATTGACCAATGTTAATTGGAAACTTGAAACCAAGTCTATCAACATCTGATTATTTCTTGTGTATGCTCATCATCTGCTGATACATCTTCATTAAAATCAACTTATCACTTAGGTATCTGAGCAACATATAGGATTGTTCATTGAATCCTCCTACCCTAATATAGGTGTAGGTGGGGAATTACAAGAATATACAACCAACCCTATTGACTTGTGCCCATGATGCATCTGAAACTCTCTTCTTCTCAAGTTATTTTTCAAAAATAAAAATTTACCTATAAAAGATAGCATCATTGACTCTTTTGTAATGTTTCAATCTCTCCTTCAGAGTCAAATGTGGATAATATTCATACATAAGAACCTTTTTTATATCACTAACATTTGTTAAACCTGGGAAATATTTCATGCTAGCTATAGCATAAACCAAATATAAAGTCATGAAAAACTTTAGAAAAGAGGTCACCTTAGAGAGATGGTGACATATAACATCACTGATTTGTTTTCCCCAAAATATTCTTTTTTTCCCCTCTTGATGACTGATATATAATGATACATCCATTCTTAGAAGATATTTGATGTGGGAAGCCCCTTAACTCTACTCAAGGGAGTGATTATATCACCTACTTCTTTTAGGAACTCACTATAGTAAAAAAATTTGGGTCACCTAGCAATAGAGTGCCAAGGGGTCATGAGTCATTTGGAGTTGATATGCCTCTTTCACTTATCATAATTCCTATTGTAATGTTCCTAAGTTGAGTTCATAGTTATATCTGAATATTGTTCAATATCAAAAATATGGAATATTTTATTAAAATACTCCTCATCCAGCTGGATGACCACTTTTCCATCTGCATCCTTGACTGATCTGGTCTACTTATCAAAGTGTGCAACAACTATCAAGATGAACTCTAGATCTTGTGCTGATATGGGGAATGTGAAATCCAAGTGAATTTCACTATTCATGATATCTTGTGTATGAGGTGCAATGGGGTCCTTTCCTAGCCTCGATAAGAATTTAGCCATGTCAACATAGCCATTCTTTATATCTCTAATCTAGTCCATATTTTATTTGAGTGTAGATGAAGGGATCACACCATGAAATTTATACTTCATGCCTTTCTTAGTATGAGAAATATATGACATTAGTCAAGTAACTACATGATAATTTCAATCTTCTAAAGTTAGCATTTTCCATCTAACAAGAAGATATGCAAGAGCAGGAAAAATCTACACTTGTGCATAGGGGATTAATAAAGTTTTGTAGTTCAAATAATTTTATCCAAACTACATAAGGTATGAATGATTTAGGTGTGGTTTGGATAAAATTATCTGAACTACATAGAACTTGGGTATTCCAAAGGTTACGTGTAGTCTGAAGAATTTTCTTTGAACTACACCAATCTTGGGTAGAATAGGTAACTTGGGTGTAGGTTAGAGAGAATTCTCTGATCTGCACCGTATTCAAGTTGGTCTAGTGTACTTTACAGAAATTTCTCTAACCTACACCCAAAGGGTTTGACTACATGTACTTTGGATAATTTTCTACACTATGCACGTGGTGAGAGGGAAAAAGAGTGCACCTCAAAGAATTTTCTCCAACATGTACCTAAACTTGATGGATAGGATAGTCCACATTAGAGAAAAATATCCAAAATGCACCCATTGGAAAAATTTTGGTTGAAGAGTGCCATGTGAATGAAAAAATCTTAGGCACACGTGGGAGTGAGTAGGGTTTTGAAAAAAAAATTATATGGAATGAGTTACAGAAAACAAAAGATGGCAATACAATATTTTCATGCGGTTTCAGGTGTCGAGTGAAATCAATAATGGGGTTTGAAAACATGACATGGGATACATATAGTGTAGTGAAGTTTGGGTTTTGAAAAATGATACATGGGTTTGAACGAATAAAAACCATAGGTTAAAAAAATAAAATAAAAGACTATAGGAAAAAATAATAACATAAACTTACCTAACGATTTCAAAAGAAGGTAAAATCTATGAGCGAGTTGAGGTGACTGAGCATGGGAATGGTGGACCAAGATGCAACTTAATGTGAGAATGGTGGAGAAAGGATGCACATAGGTGAAAAAATGGCAAAGGAGAAAAATCTAAAGGTAAAAAATAAATTACACAAACGAGCAAAATCAAAAGGTAAAAAAGAAATTACATGGATTAAATATATATATATATATATATATATATATATATATATATATATCAGTTTAGTAATTAATAACCATTACTTACCCTTCAATAGTGGGCCACTTTTAGGGGAAGAGAATTTCTCCAACCTTACACATGCAGTGGCAGAGAAATTCTCTGCTCCTATAGGTTGGGGTGCAGGTGGGAGAAAATTATTTGATTTGCACAGTTTGAACTTGGTGTACTTTGAAAAAAATTCTTTAGACTAGACAAGGTGAAAGACTCTCTCAAAATACTAACTTTTTGAGGGAATAAAAATGTAATAAGGCAATTATTGGCCTTATTTTACGTTCTTAGAGCTCATGGGCTACAAAATAGATAAGTTTCATAAGGGTTATCCCATGAATTGATCCTAATAAATTAAAGGATAAAAAATATGATCAAGAATCTAAAACTAAAAACAAATATGAATAAGAGGTGTAAAAATTGAATGAATTGATTCTCAATTTGGAATATTTCTCTTTCACCTATCTAGATGACCTCATTCAAGAAATTGTGTACCTCATCAAGATTTTGGGAGATGTTAATTTTAAAGTCTACATTATTAAATAAATCATCAATAAATTTGGTCATTCTAAATCAATTGGAGGTGATGCTATCCTCTAAAATACTATGAATAGTAAAATTGAATGCAGACTTATCGATGATAATTGAAAGCTAGTTTCTTAGGAGACCCTTCTTGATGAATTCAAGAAGAATATAGAGGAAATTATAACATCCAAGTCTACATCTAGTTATGATACAATTCAAATGTTAATCAAGTATCATAACAATTTGAAGAACCATAATTTAGTGCTTAAGATGTTACAAGGAACAACATAGAAGATGATGGACTTATATTGTGACACAAAAATAGGTTATACATATTTAGATGGTCTTATTAAAGACAAAGTGATAAAAATAATATAGAGGTTTGACTAATATCAAAATAATAAGACACACCCTAAGAAATATGAGGTCCATATCATCATCAACAAAGATGATAAAAAATAAATATGCATCATATTTTGATCTTTCTCATAGACTTTTATTTACTGAATTAGTTTTATAATTATCATTGCACCTTCTTGTATTAGTTAATTCACACATTGTAAAGTCATGAAAATGTACTTTATTTTTTACAATTTTGATTTTTGAAAATTTTCCATTGCATTTTTTCATGTTGTGTAAACTTGTCATTGTACTTTTATAAGTCATGCCAAAACACTAACACATGTTTGTAAGTTGTATAAATTTATTAACGTATTTTTACATGTTTCAAATTGTGCAAATTAGATAATTTTCCTTTACAAGCCAATAAAAATGGGAGAAAGGTGCTTAAAATATATAACCACCCATTTTAACGTATAAATATGAGTTGGGGGAGGTCATTTATAAATGTTATTTGACAACGAAACTTTTGGCTATACTTTTGAAAGAGGATATTGTATAAGAAACTCAACAAAGTTCAATGCAAAGAGATTTTAAAGATTTTGTGTTCAATATTTCTTCATGGATTATGTATGTTATACTATTTTCTTGTGTGCAAATATTTGATTTCAAAATAGTTTTGTAATTGTTATAAACTAGTCATAATTTGGAAATTATATTCTACCTTTTCTTTTTCGAACCTACATGCGATATTTGTATTTTGGTAAAACCTTGATGGAGTAAAATAATAATTTTTCAATTTTCAAAAATAAATACAAATTAATTTTCACATTCTATTATCAATTAGAGGTAGTTATTTTGGTGTATTTTATGTGTTCTTATGAACACATATATGTCTTTCCTATCCATTAAATGATAAAAATTTCCTTTTAGAGAGATTACCCACTTCTCTAAAATTTACAATAAATTTTTGAGTTTGGCTTGTTGGATTTTTTACTCTTTCTAATTATATAAAACACACTTATTTTCAATTTTTCTCTCTATAAATTCCATTCTATAGCCTTTTCATACTTTCTAGTCAAAATTACTACCCCATACAAAACACCTTTTTTGCTTTAAATATTTTTCCTTTACCACACTTATTTTGTTTTTCAATAAAGGTGTATCTGTGTGCTAATAGGAGAGGGACTCCATGCCATAATTGTTGATGATAAATATCTATTTATCTTCTTGACAAGTCTATTTTTCACCTTGACAAATTTTCAAGCCAACAAGGACAAGACCATCCAACAATGTATGCTTGGCATAATCCCAAGTAAACCAAGATGCCATAAGGGAAAAGTATCCATTTTCCTACCACACTCCTTGCATTAACTAAAAAGAAAACTAGGTCCGGATTAGATGATCTAAAATGTCTCATTACAGTCATAAAATCTATTAGTTGACATAGATTTAAATTTCCCGAGTTAATTCCATATCAAAAAATGAATAGGCGGATCCTACCACTAACTAAAATTTGAATTTACATTTGATGAATCATAAAACATCATCAATATATGAGATATGTGAGTGTCCCCATAAGTTCCCAAGGTAATATGTTTTATCATTATTCATTATAAATTGCCTAGAGATTACTTCCTCACTTTTAGATCATTCATATTCCCTACATGCCCTTCTGGTTTAGAGCTCATTGCTTTCAGAATTTCCTCATTTTGTCATTGTAACACCCAAAAATTCACCTAAAAAAATGCATAAAAATGTTAATTTTTTTTTAAACTACCAAGACAATATTATTCATATAACTAGGCTATGTCTATATGCCATTAATTTTACTTGGTCTCTCTTTACTACTAAAGTTTCACTAAGCAACCAAAAAAATTAAATTGATATCAAAAACCTAATTTCTTTGCTTGACAATTAAAAAGTGTTATTTCTAAATACATCAAATTATTTATTATTATCTTATTAATCACAATTAGGGTAATTCTTAATTATTATTATATACATCATTGTTAAAAAAATACATTACAATATGTTACTTCAAATATTAAGTTGTCTCTAATTAACCAGTTAATAAATTGGATAGTTTAAGTTTGTTTCGTTAAATCATTTAAATAGTATTTCAATAATTATCATTCCTAACCATATAATTAAAAGATACCATAAAAATAATATTATAATTAGTCTAGCCCTTAACTATGAGCATATGAGAAGCATTAATTTCCCACTAATTTCACATCAACATGAGGGTCAGGTGAAAACATGAACATAATAAAAGGCTACCATGTGGCTGAGTTATGATGCGTTACTAAGAAAATCATTCATCGTGAAGTAAATTTTATCATTGAGCGAATATTGATTATTTATTTATAAAATAATTAATATATTATAGTATTGTAATATATGATTATAATCATATAAGGTATATTAATTATTTTATATAATAAAATATAAAATAATATATTAAATATTCTTTATTTGTATTTAAAATTTTATATATATATATATATATGATTATATTATATGTATATAATAATTAATAATATTATGAAAATAAAATATGTTAATATTATATTAGGTATTATACATAATATAAATTTAATAAATATGAAATATATATATATATATAATATTTTATATTTAATATAATATAGTATAAGATTTATTGTCTAGGTCAAAATAGCATTGATGATAAATGAATAATTGAATGCAAAAGAACATCACCTAGATAGAAGTAAGTCACAAAATTGAGATGAAGGTGACAAATGGGGAAACCATTGAAGAGAGAAAAACTCTACACTAGTATTAAAATATTGTAACAATGAACTCCAATTACAATAGCATGAGGAATCTATGAAAAGAATGGCCTTAGGCAAAGAAAACATAAAAAATTCAATATCAAGACCATATCAACAACACTGAGTTGTATGTTATAGTAAGTGATAAAACTAAAAGGAATAAGGAGTCACATGAGCAAATTTCAACATGTGTATCAAGTGTCATTATATTCTTATAAGTGAGGAGAATGTGTGTTCCATGTGGAATAATGATTTTCTTATGAGAGAAAGTCTCAAATCTAACAGGTGGATAAGAGAGGTGAGTGACACCTCAAATGGCTAAAATAAAATGCATAGATAATTACAATAAATGAACACATAAACAAGACTTGGGATAAGTCTAAAGGGCTATAGGAAGGACCTAAATAAGGTTAAATATCTATCACTCCCCCTTAAGACTATTTTGGGTTTACAAAAATGGAAATATCATTTTAAAAACAAAGAAGGGAATCGAAATTACATAATACTCTCCCTAAATAGAAACTTTATTCAATGGAAATTACAATTATTTGAGAAATAAAAAAGATAAGGTCTCACCAAAATTTTCAAGGATAAAATTATGATCACCAATAATATCTAATAATCCTCTTCATATAAAGTGGTCCATCCATAATGTAAAAAATACCAACAAAGAGTAATGATCAAAAAAACTTACAAGACACACAAGCTAACACTAATATTTCAAGTTAAATAACCAATATTTTGTCTCATTGTATCTTGCTCAAAATGTTGAATTACCTATTGATCCCTTTTATAAGAATCTAATAGATACAATAGGAAAAGAAGAAGGTGAAATATAATTTTAAAAGTCTCAAGCCTTATAAACTTCTCTTCATTCTTTTGAGACTCAAAAGGAATCTCACACCACTCTTGTGCAAAAATCCCCTAATGAATAAATTCATGATTGGTTAAATAAAGTTGTGAAGAAAATAAAGAATATTGTGAAATTGCAAGAAATTAATTTTAGTATCCTGACAATTGTCCATCCTCATGTGAAAAAGAAGCCCAAAATAGTATTAAGAATTATCACAGATAAAAAGGAGAAAGATATGTGGAAATGGTTATTCCTTTGGTAGAGAAAGATAAAGATAGTGTTGAATATTCAGATTATTAAGTCATAAAAGTCCATCTGGGAAAGATATAATGAAATAAAATGTCCAATGTGTAATTAGAACATTGTTCAAAAAAATGGATAAAAATAAAGTTACTAAGGAGAAAATTAGATAAAAAGTTTAACAACTAACATTTATTATTCATAAATTAGTAAGTCCTATTGATTATTTCGAATTATTTTATTCATCAAATTTATGATACTAAGACACTTAATATTACATAAGAAATTAGTCATATGCGTAAGACAACAAAAAATTAGACCGAGAAAATTTTGTAACATGGTATCACTAATATTCAAACAACAATGGTTGTATGTTCTTAGATCCAATCAAAATATGATGAAGCAACTAAAAATAAAAACAAATATAAATAAGAGGTGTAAAAATTTAATGAATTGGTTCTCAAGTTGGAATAGTTCTCTTTTACCTATCTAGATGACCTCATTCAATAAAATTTTATTCAAAAATAATAAATTGTGTACCTCATCAAGATTTTGGGAGATGCTAAATTTAAAGTCCACATTGTCAAATAAATCATCAATAAATTTGGTGATTCTAAATCAATTGGAGGTGATGCTATCCTATAAATACTAGGAGGAATAGTAAAATTAAATGCAAACTTACCGATGATAATTGAAAGCTAGTTTCTTAGGAAACCCTTCTTGATGAATTCAAGAAGAATATAGAGGAAATTATAACATCCAAGTCTACATCTAGTTATTATACAATTAAAATGTTAATCAAGTATCATAACAATTTGGAAAACCATAATGTAATGCCTAAGAGGTTACAAGGAACAACACAGAAGATGATGGACTTATATTATGACACAAAAATAGGTTATACATATTTAGATGGTCTTGATAAAGACAAAGTGATAGAAATAATATAGAGGTTTGATCAATATCAAAAGAAGAAGACACACCCTAAGAAATAAGAGGTCCATATCATCATCAATGAAGATGATAAATAATAAATATGCATCATATTTTGATCTTTTTCTTAGACTTCTATTTACTAAATTATTTTTATAATTTTCATTTCACCTTATTGTATTACTTAATTCCCACTTTGAAAGTCATGCAAATGTACTTTTTTTTTTTACATTTTTTATTTTTTCAAATTTGACACTACATTTTTTTCAAGTTGTCTAAATTTGTCATTGTACTTTTACAAGTCATGCCAAAACACTAACACATGTTTGTAAGTTGTGTAAATTTCTTAATATGTTTTTACATGTTTCAAGTTGTGAAAATTAGATAATTTTCCTTTACAAGCCAATGAAATGGGAGAAAGGTGGTTAAACTCTATAGCCACCCATTTCAACCTATAAATATGAGTTGGGGGGGTCATTTATAAACATTCTTTGACAATGAAACTTTTGGCTATACTTTTGAAAGATGATATTGTATAAGAAACTCAACAAAGATCAATGCAAAGAGATTTTGAAAACTTTGTGTTCAATAATTCTTCATGGATTATGTATGTTATACTATTTTCTTGTGTTAAAATATTTGATTTCAAAATAGTTTTGTAATTGTTATAAATTAGTCATAATTTGGAAATTATATTCTACCTTTTCTTTTTCAAACATACATGGGTTATTTACATTTTGGTAAAACCTTGATGGAGTAAAATAATAATTTTTCACTTTTTAAAAATAAATCTGAAATTATTTTCATATTCTATTATCAATTATAGGTAGTTATTTTGGTGTATTTTATGTGTTCTTATGAACACATATATGTCTTTCCTATCCATTAAATGATAAAAGTTTTCTTTTAGAGAGATTAACTGCTTCTCTAAAATTTACAATAAGTTTTTGAGTTTAGCTTGTTGGATTTTTTACTCTTTCCACTTATATAAAACACACTTCTTTTCAATTTTTCTCTCTATAAATTCCATTATAGATCCTTTTCATAATTTCTAGTCAAAATTACTACCCCATATAAAACACTTTTTTTGCTTTAAATATTTTTCCTTTACCACACTTATCTTGGTTTTCAATAAAGGTGGATCTACTTTCTAATAGGATAGGGACTTCCTACCATGAATATTGATGAGAAACATCTATTTATCCTCTTGATGAGTCTATTTATCCACTTGATATATTTTCATGCCAATAAGGACAAGACCATCCAACGATGTATGCTTAGCATGATCCCAAGTAAACCAAGATGTCATAAGGGAAAAGTATCCATTTACCTACCACACTCTTTGCATTAACTAAATATAAAATTGGGTCCCGATTGGATGATTTAAAATGTCTCATTACAATCACCAAATCTATTAGTTGATGTAGATTTGAATTTCCTGAGTTAATTCCAGATCAAGAAATGAATAGGTGGATCTTGCCACTAAGTAAAATTTGAATTTACATTTGGTGAGTCACCAAACATCATCAACATATTAGATATGTGTGTGTCCCCATAAATTCCTAAGGTAATATAATTTACCATTATTCATTGCTAATTTCCTAGAGATTGGCTCCTCACTTTTAGATCATTCCTATTCCCTACATGCCCTTCTTGTTCAAAGTTCATTGCTTTCAGAATTTCCCCTTCCATTTTAATTCTCAAAAATTCACCTAAATAAAACACATAAAAGTGCTAACAAATTTTTTTAAACTACCAAGAAAATATTATTTATATAACTAGGCTAAGTTTATATGTTAGTAAGTTTACTTGGTCTCTTTACTACTAAAGTTTCACTAAAAAACCAAAAAAATAAATTTGATATGAAAAACTTGATTTCTTTGCTTGACAATTAATAAGTGTTATTTCCAAGTACATCAAATTATTCCTTATTATCTTATTAATCTCAAACAAGGTAATTCTTAATTATTATTAAGTACATCATTATTAAAAAAAAATACATTACCATATGCTACTTCAACTATTAAGTTGTCTCTAATTAACCAATTAATAAATTGGATAGTTTAGGTTTGTTTCATTAAATCATTTAAATGGTCTTTAAATAATTGTCATTCCTAGCCATATAATAAAAAGATACCATAAAAATTAATATTGTAATTAGTCCATCCCCTAACTACAATCATATGAGAAACTTTAATGTTCCCACTAATTTCACATCAACATGAGGGTCAAGTGAAAACATGAACGTAATAGAAGGTTACCATGTGGCTGAGTTATGACGTGTTACTAAGCAAATCATTCATCGTGAAGTAAATTATATCATAGAGATAATAATTAGTTATAAAATAATTCATATATTATAATATTGTAATATATGATTATATAATAATATAAATTATATTAATTATTTTAAATATTTAATAAAATAATATATTAAATATTATTTATTTATATATAAAATTTTATATAGTATATTATAATAAATTAATAGTAAGATATATATTAATATTATGAAAATAAAATATTTTAATATTATATTATGTATTATACATAATATAAATTTAATAATTAATTAATAAATATAAAATATATAATAATAATAATATTATTATTATTATTATTATTATTATTATTATTATTATTATAATATTGCCTTCAGGGTTATACCTCAATGGTAAGTCATTGCAACAGTGACCACTAGGTCACTAGTTCATATCCTGATTGATCCACAAGCGTCAGGTGGGGTACTAGCATAAACCTGAGGGATTAGTTGTTAGACTCACCCTGTGATAGCATGCCTAAGTATGTGCCAACTTGTTAGGTCTAACAAGGTGATAATGTCATGCCAGAAAAGTTGCAGACACCCTTGGTCAACAAAAAAAACATAATATTTTATATTTAATATATTATGATATAACATTTATTATCTAGGTCAAAATAGCATTGATGTTAAAAATATAATTGAATTCAAAATAACATGACCTTGATAGAAGTAAGTCACAAAGTTGAGATGAAGGTGACAAGTGGGGAAACCATCAAAGAGATAAAAACTCTACACTAGTATTAAAATCTTGTAACAATGAAACTCAAATTATAATAGGATGAGGAATATATGAGAAGAATGGCCTTAGGTAAAGATAACATCAATCATGTAAGATCAAGACCAGATCAACAACACTGAGTTGTATGTTATAGTAAGTGATAGAACTAAAAGGAATCAGGAGTTACATGAGCAAATTTCAACATGTGTACCAAGTGTCATAATATTATTATAATTGAGGATAATGTGTGTTCCATGTGGGATAACGAGTTGATTATGAGAGTAAGTATCAAATCTAACAGGTGGATAAGAGAGGTGAGTGACACCTCAAAAGACTAAAATAAAGTGCACTTATGATTACAATAAATGCACACATAAATAAGACTTAGGATAAGACTAAAGGGATATATGTAGGACCTAAATAAGTTTAATCATCTATCACTCACCCTTAATCTTAATTTGGGGTTTAAAAAGTGGAAAAAACCTTTTATAAACAAAGAAGGGAATGGTAATTACATAATACTCTCCCTTAATAGAAACTTGCTTCAATAGAAATTACAATTATTTGAGATATAAAAAAGATAAGGTCTCAATAAAATTTACAAGGATGAAAGTGTGATCACCAATAATATCCAAGAATCCTCTTCAAACAAGGTGGTCCATCCATAATGTAACAAATGCCAACAAAGAGTAATGATCAACAAAACTTGCAAGACAAACAAGATAGCACCAATCTTTCAAGTTAAATAGCTAATATGCCAAAAATACAACCTACATACATAATGCAATAAAATTAGATGTAAAAATAGTTAAATAAATAAAAGACAACTTCCATCATAGAGTGTAAAAAACTACATGAAAATAATTTAGTCAAGATATTTCCTATGCACCAAAAAGTACAAATGTAATAAAAGAGATTTAGTTAATAAAAAAGGAGACAAAAATGCATCATTAGAAATCAATATAAGTCAAGATGTAATTAAATAAGAATCACATAAAGACACATTAAATTAACTATAATATCCATCAATTTTAGGAATCTAAATATTTTTAACATTTTAAGAAGGTTATTTAGTCATTTTTTAAAAATGCAAAGTGTCATGTGTGGAGTTACCATAGGATTTGCATGGATGCAATTTTTAATATTTAGATATGTGATGCCGATATTTTCCATAATACATACAAATTTTATAAATTTTAATCAAATATTGAGTATTCCAATAATTATAATCAAAGGGAGTTACATTACAAGTCCTTTGATACAAAGGAAAATATGATTCCAAATTTTAATTAGAAATATTTTCAGCATTGTAAACTAGATATTTAGAATATATATTTGATTTAGGAAAAATAAGTTCAATAATACCATTATTAAAGGTAAAATAACTAATATGGGGGGGTGAATCAGTGAAGAAAGATAATTTGAACTTCAATTCCAATTCTTTCAATCCTTAATCAATCACAAGCATTCATAAAGCATACAAGTCATTCATAACAATGAATCTGAAAGATGATGCAAGATCAAATACAAAACAAATAAATTACATGGGAAAAACTAATGGGGAATAGAAACCCACTCTCAATCCTATAAACACATGGACTAATTTTCCTATAAAATGATCACAAACATGAGACCTTTTAGTGAAACACCCATTTCACAAGGAGCACCCAACCCTAAGCATAAACAAGCAATAACTTATTTTACATGTTGAGCACCCACACAAAATATATGAAATAAATATATATATATATATATATATATATATATATATATATATATATCTTATTTCCTTCCAATCTGATGGAGAAATATTTTATAACACCTCTCTTTCAACCCTTCACACTCTGTCAAACTTGCACACACAAGCAATGCATCCAAAACACCTTTTTGGATCACTCTAGACCTCTTCACTCATCTTTAATCTTCAATCCTGAAAGTACAATGTTATAAAATCAAAATTATTACCTATATGTCATACACATATTCCTCAACCTACTCTTCTCTTCAATCCATCCACTCATTACACTTCTTTTCCTCTTCCTTCGTTATACTATTTTATCTTCCACACCTCATCTCTAAAAGAACTCTAGAAACCATCACCTTTAATTTCAATCTTTAATGAGATTTCATGAATATAATATTATTGGTTATCCATTAAACTTTAATTAACCCTTAAGTATTATTATAAGACTAAGACATTGACCATAACATCCATGCATCACCTTTAAGTAGCTACACCTTTCAAAAAGGCCTTAGTAGCCCTTATAGGTCACATGAAGACCTATTTACTCTTTTATCACTTTATCAAGGAACTTATAAACACAAGAACACTTTAAAATGCATATTTACACTCTATGTGACCCCTAATACACCTTCAAGTTATTAAATTCATGACTACGCTCCTCTATATATGCAAAAACTGCTCAAACATTAGTCTAGTACACAAGAACGCCCTGAATGAACAAACAATCAACTTATAAGAATTTTTTCATACTAAAGATGGATTGGTAAAACCTAAAAAATACATAAATATTATATTAATGTAACCTAAAACACTCTTTAATATATAATTCATCATGAAACATGAAAACACCATCAAAACAAACTCAAACATTCTTCTTGGGTCACTTGTAGAAGATGATCAAGTACATAGTCAAATTTGAAGCTTGACATATAAAATTATATGGACATTAAAACTTATAATAATTTTTTTATGGATTAAAATTTTGTTAATTTACAAATTTTATTTTTATACCACTATCAAATTCATCATATATCAAAAGTTATAGCTCAAATAATATAGACTAGTTTTTCCTTTATTAATATAAATCCAGCAGTCACTATATAAATCAAAAGCTTCAGACACGTGTCTAAAACTCATGCCCCATGGAGATTTTATTAAATACACTCCATAAATATTCTTAGGATTATTTTGGATATTACCTTCAATTTCTATATGTTGATCTCGATCCGTGCTTCTGAGATTATGACACTTGGTGGCTCCACGTGCCTTCTATGGACCCTACTATTAGTCATCATGTGATTACACCACTTGGTAGTCATACATGAAATATAAGCACCCTAATTTCTATCTTAAAACATGCTTCCACCACTTGTAATTCTCACGTGCAATCTAAGGATCCTTTGACGTATTGACCTTGTGCTCATCATTGGATGAATGAACACACTCTGTTAGATCTACATCTACACAATCACCCACGTGCCATTGATCCTTGATCTGATTGATCCATATTTCAACACCTTTAATCCCTATGTTTACCCTCAATAACATCTATTTCTCATTTCTTTAACTTGATAGTTTTTTTCACGTCACAGTCTACTAGAGTAACTTTGGCTTAGTATAGGAAACACTACAATTTGCCTGAAAGGCTAACTTTACAACTCGATATATTTTTCTAGACACCATATCAAGACCTAAAATTTGAACCACATGATATAGGCACAAATAATAACCAATTAATGTGACCACTTTATTTTGACACCTTCACATGTTTGAATTTTGATGTCATCAATTTTCTCACTCAATCTAAATAGCTAAGATAACTAGGTTCACTACAATTTGCCTGAAAGGCTAACTTTACAACTCGATATATTTTTCTAGACACCATATCAAGACCTAAAATTTGAACCACATGATATAGTCACAAATAATAACCAATTAATGTGACCACTTTATTTTTACACCTTCACATGTGTGAATGTTGATGTCATCAATTTGTTCACTCAATCTAAATAGCTAAGATAACTAGGAGAAACTAGACATTCATATGACTACTCTGATGCTTTCCTTTCACTTCCACAAGCACTTCAATAACTCATATGACCTCTATAACAGAACATACTATCAATAACATTCATCATCTACCTCATCAAGTTAAACACTAAATAACTATGCAAGGACATTGAAGCACACTTTATTATTGTCATTATAACACACATGACACCTCATAGACACATCATTGAAAACACATAAATAATATCCCCCTTTGTCATCAATGTCAACACCAACACAATAATTATTCATATACTCCCACTTCCTTTTCAAACATTTTCTCCCCTTTAACATAATGACAAATTGATCCTGAGGACCTGAAAAGACTTCAAGTACCAACAATAAGAAAGGACCACATCAAAGAGATGATAAAAACTCCCCTATCACTTTGTATACCACTTATTACCATATATTCATATTATTTCTCATTTAAAACACACCATCTTGACTATACGCTTCTATATGAAGAAAAAACACATTGTATCAAGCAAATGGGAGTGATCACACTTTCAAAATATTGAGAGAGAATCCTCTTAAGTCTCCTAACCTTAGGATCCTCCTAAACACCTTCAAACCATCTCCAACCACTAGAGAAAACTTATCAATGTGTTATTCCCCCTTAACCAAAATACCATGTAATGATTTATAGATAAGGAGACAACTCCCATGTTTTGTCTTAGATATTCAAATGTCAATTTTGTTAATGGTTTAGTCATAATATTTTCAAGTTATTCTTTTGTAGGCACGTACTCTGACTTAAAACTTTGATTACTAAATTTTTTTCTCAAGAAATTATATCTAATAGGAATGTGTTTAGTTTTTCAATACATAACATGATTCTCACATATGCAAATTGCACTAGTATTGTTACAATAGATAGGATAATGTCCATTTTATCTTACTTTATAGTATTCCAAAATTTGTTTCATCCATATTACCTGAGTACAATAGGAAGAAATATCTATATACTCAACTTTTGTAACTGATAGAGATACAAAGGATTAGTTCCTGCTTAGCCAATATACCAAGAATTCACCCATAAAAAAACACCTCCACTGGTATTCCTCTTGTCATATATGCATCCTACCCAATCTGCATTATCATATGTCTGTAGATTGAATTATTTACTCCTAGGGTACCATAAACCATACTCTATTATGCTCTTGAGATACCTCAAGATCCTTTTAATTGTTTTCAAGTGAGATTATCTAGGATTAGCTTGAAATCTTCCTACAAGGCCTACTTATTACATGATATTAGGCCTAGATGCATTAGATTATAAGAGACTTCCAATCATGGATCTATACAAAGTTTGATCAACTTTTGGTGAGTCATCTTGTTTACTCAATTTTAACCCTGTGATCATTTCAGTAATCATTAGCTTACAATCCAACATGTCAAACTTTCTTAGCATATCCTTGATGTATTTATCCTATGAAATTAATATCCCTGTATCAAGTTGGTTAATTTTTAATCCTAAGAAGAAGGAAATTTCTCCTAACATTGACATTTCAAAATCAATCTTCATAACATCTAAAAATTCTCTACTCAAGTTATCATTGTTAGAACCATAAACTATGTCATCAACATATACTACAACTAATAATTGATGAGTTCCATCTCTCTTAATGTATAAATTACTATCAACTACCCCTCTTTTGAAACCTTGACTTAATAAATACTTGTCTAATCTATCATACAAATCTCTAGGAGATTGTTTAAGACCATATAAAGCCTTATTTAGTTTGCAAACATAATCCTGATTACTTATCATGAAAAAACCTTCAGGTGGATCAATATAAACTTCATCTAAGTTTGCATCTAAAAATGCATATTTCACATCCATTTGGTAAAATTTGAAACCCTTAAAGCTTTCATAAGAAAAGAAGAGTCTAATTGCTTCCATTATTTCCATAAGAGCAAATGTCTCATCAAAATCTATCCCTTGAACTTGAGCATATCCTTTACATACCATTCTAGTCATATTTATTACAACTTTTCCTTTCCCATTCATCTTGTTTTTGAATACCCACTTGGTTCCTATCATATTTTTGTCAATTGGCATTGGAACCAAATCCCATGTTTCATTATTTATTATTTGATCAAGTTCTTTATCCATTGTACATGTCCAATTTTAATCTTTTCTATCTTCTAATAATGTTTTAGGTTCAACCTTGGTTATTAGAGCTATGTCTTATTGATTCTAATTGACCAACATTCTCTTTCTAGTCTATAGACTAGCAGTCACATTTCCAATAACTTATGAAATAGGATGATCCTTTTGTATTCTTATAGAATGAGTTTTAGTATCTACCTTACCTCTTCCTCTTCATCATATAATTGATAAGTTATGCCTTCCTTATTTGAAATAGGATTCTCAATAGTTTAAACCATATATAAGTTAGGCTTCTTGATGTCACCTACTTCTTCAACTTTTACATTAGAGATTTTAACAACTTTGTGGAGTCTTTTATTGAAACATTTTTAAGTATAACTTATGGAGGAATAACCTAAGAAGATTCCTTCATTAGAACTTGAATCAAATTTACCATTATTTTCTTCATCTCTCTTGATAAAACACTTTCTCCCAAACAATCTAAAGTGTTTGATATTGGCTACCCTCTTCTTCCATGGCTCATATGGAGTCTTATTACCTTTTATTTAACTTGGCATTTATTCAATATGTAAACTGATGTATTAGAATCCTCTTCCCAAAACCTATCTGATAGTTTGGAATCTTGAAGTATGGTTTTAGTCCTCTCTTAGATAATTATGTTTTTCCTTTCAACTACCCCATTCTATTGAGGCATCCTAGCAACAAAAAAGTGTTTTCTAATTCCTTATTCTTCACAAAAATTGTTAAACATATAAGACAAAAATTTTCCTCTATTTGATCTCACACACTTTATTCTTGATCCTTTTTCATTTTCAACAAGAGATTTTAATGCCTTGAACTTTGAAAAATCTTATGATTTATCTTTAAGGAAATATATCCAAGTCATCCTAGTGAAGTCATCAGTTAATAGCATGACGTATTTGTTTCCTTATATGCCTTAAGTTATTTTAGGTCCACATAGATCAGTTTGGATTAACTCAAATGTAAATATGGTGGAGTACTCCTTATATTTGTAGATTCTTTTGGTTTTCTTCCCATAAAGGCATGCCTTGCAAAGAATAAGAGGAATCTTAGTGATTTTAGGCACATGCCTTACTATCACTTTTGAGCTAATCCTCACCAAATTGTCAAAGTTCATGTGTCCAAGTCTTTTATGTCATTTTATCTTTACTCTAATTGATTCATGAATCACTTCTTTCTATTGGATTCATGGAATACATACAAGTTATTATCTACCTTGTGAATGTTTATAACTAATTTTCTAGAATTGGATTTTCTTATTTCACACCATTTATCTTGAAAAGTGAGAGTATTACCTTTTTTAGACATTTGGATAACACTTAAAATATTTTGTTTCAAAACTTTTACATATAGAACATTTTCATTTCTAGTGTGACCATTATCTAAGCTTACAATACCTTTCCTAACTATGTTAGAAGAATTGTTGTTAGCAAATATTATTGAGATTGAATTGTGATTTTTGAGAGAGATAAGATTGCTTTTGTCTCCTATAAAATGACTTGAGCATCCATTGTTTATGTACTATTTCTTATTTTCATATTCTTGAATATGGTAGGTAGTTTGAATAAACATTGATTCTTCCTTTGGTGAACTATCTAAATCTTGTTTCTTCTTTTCCTCAATCATGGATTTGTCTTTCTTGAACCATTTGATGGTTTCAATAACTTAAATGTCCTTTTTCTAAAAATTTATCTTACATTACTTGGATATATATCCTTGTTGATTGTAGTTATAACATAGAACATCATTTCTAATCCTTGAAGAGTAAGTACAGTCCCTATATTTGTGACCATATTCATTACAAGTAAAATAATATCCATTGAAGACATAACTATGGTTTTCAATGTCAATCATCACCTTAGCTTGACCATCAATCACTCAAGACTTCTCATCCATGAATTTTTGGGTAGAGATAGAATTCTAATTATATTTAGATAAAATCACATCTATATATGTCATCAATTTACCTTAAAAATTATGCATCCTTTGATTTACACATTTAGTCATCATGTCATGTAAATTATTGACTGTTGACGTTCATTTATGTCTTCACACTATTAATGCTTTCAATATTCTTATGATACATTGAGGAATTCAGATCTAAATTCTTACTCCCTTTCTTGTTCTTCAATCATTCAATTTATTCCTCTATACATTCATTCACTTCCTTTAGACATTTTATCTCTAATAATAAACATAGTAATTCACCTTAAATAAATTTTTTAACCTCATTATCATCCATTGTACCTTTGATCACCTTCAAGTGGTTAAACTTGCAAAGAAGGTGCGGCTCTAATACTAATTGTTAGAGGTAAAATCACTGAGAGGGGGGGTGTGAATTAGTGATGCAAGATAATATGAACTTCAATTCCAATTATTTAAATCTTTAATCATCACAAGCATTCATAAAGCATACAATTAATTCATAACAGTGATTCTGAAAGATGATGCAGGATCAAATACACAACACATTAATTACATGGTAAACCCTCATGGGGAATAAAAACCCACTACCAAAACTAGATACACATGGAATACTTTTCCTATAAAATTATCAAAAATATGAGGCCTTTTAGTTAAGCACCCACTTCACAAGGAACACCCACCCCTAAGCATGAACAAGCACCAACTTGTTCTAGATGTTTGGAACCCACACAACACCTATGAAATCAATAGCTATAAAAATATAATTTCCTTTCAAACTGATGGAGAAATAATGTATAACACCCATATTTTAATGCTTCAAACTCTCTCAAACTTTCACACATAAGCAATGCATCCAAAAGACCCTTTTAGACCACTCTAGGCCTCTTCGCTCATGTTCAATCTTCAATCCTTCAAGTACACTATTTTACCATCAGAAGTATAACCTAAAGGTCATACACATAGTACTCAACCTACTCTACTCTTTAATACACCCACTCATCACACTTCTTCACCTCTTCCTTCACATACTATTCTATCTTCTACACCTCAACTCTCAAAAAACTCTAGAAACCATCACCTTTAATTTCACTCTTTATAGGTTTTTCATTAATATCATCTTCTTGGTTAGTCATTTGACTTGCCTTAACCCTTAAGTATTCTTATCACACTAATACATTGACCATAGCATCCATGAGTCACCCTTAAGCAACTACACCTTTCAAATAGGCCTTATTAACCCTTATAGGTCACATGGAGACCTATTCACACTTTTAGCACTTCATAGAGAAAATTAAAAACAAAATACCACTTAAAAATACATATTTCCACTCTATATTACCCCTAAAACACCTTCTAGTGATCAAATTCATCACTACACTCCTCTGTATATGTATAAACCACTCAAACATTAGTCAATATATAAGAACACCTTGAATGTAGAAACTATCAACTTATAAGCATTTGTTCATATTGAAGATGGATTGATAAATCCTCTAAAATCCATTAAAATTATCATCATGGAGTCTAAAACACTCTACAATAGATAATTCATCGTGAAACATTAAAACACCATCAAAATAAACTCAAACATTCTTCTTGGGTCACTTGCAAGAGATGGTAAAACATATAGTCAACTTTGGAGCTTAATATATACACCTATACGGATATTAAAAAATTATAAATAATTTTTATGGATGTATCTTGTAGTAATTTATAACTTTTATTTTTATATCACTATCAAATTCATCATATATCAAAATTTATAGCTCAAACAATACAAACTAGTTTTTCTTTTGTTAATTTAAATTCCAACGGTCATTGTGTAAAGCAAAAGCTTCAGATACATGTATTCATCTTGTGCCTATAAAAATTTAATTAAATATGTGTCATAAATATTCTTATGAATATTTTAGACTTTACCTTCAATTTTTGGTTGTTGATCTTGATCTGTACTTCAAGGATTATGACACTTGGCGGCTCCACGTGCCTTCTATGGACCCTACTATTAGTCACCATGCACTTACACCACTTGGTAGTCACATGTGAAATTTGAGAATCCTATTTTTATTATTCAAATTAAATTAAACCACTTGGTATTTATGTATGCAATCTGAGGATCCTTTGACTTATTGATCTCACGCTTGTTATTGGATGAATGAATGCACTCTATTAGATCTTCATTTGCATGATCACCCACATGCTGTTGATCCTTGATCTGATCGAGCTATATTTTGACACTTGGAAGCCCTATTTTTACCCTCAATAATATATATTTCTTGAGGCATAAACTTGATAGTTTTCATCACATCACAGTCTGCTAGAGTAACCTTAGCTAAGTATGGGAAACATTGCAATCTACTTGGAAGGCCAACTTTGCACCTCTATATCTTTTGCTAGACACTATATCAAGACCTAAAATTTTAACCACATTATATACACACAATATAAAAAAAACCCATGTTATCACTTTATTTTTAAACCTTCACACATGTGAATTTTGATGTCATCAATCTATTCACTTAGTCTAAATAACCAAGATGACTAAGATAACCTAGACATTCATATGACTGATCTGATGAATTCCTTTCACTTTCAAAAGAGATTTAAACACTCATAATACCTCATATAATATCTAAAACATACCATACCATAAATAGCATCCATCATCTGCCCCATCAAGTCAAACATTGAAGAACTATGTAAGAACACTGAAGCACATAAAATCACACTTTGTCATTATCATTCTAACACACATGACACCTCATGAATACTCTTTTCCACATCATCACACATCATTGACAAAACCTAAACAACCATATTCACACTTACCAAGCATATCACCCAAATAGCCTATTTTTAGAAACCCATGCTACCCCTTTCTCTTTACTTTGTTAGTATAAAAGTTGTTATGGATGCATATGCTTTGTATGTCATCCCATGAACATTTTTTTTATCCCACATTCATGGGAAGTATTATTTGCTTAGATTAGACATAATATATAAGTGTCTAGCACAATGAAGGCATCCACAAATTTATTGTCTTAAGCTTACTCAAAGGAGGTTTCCCCCTCGAAGAGGCCAATGATTTTGTAATTTAGCCATTATAATTTAATTCTGCTTATTTGATTTAATATATTGCTAATTTTCATAGTTTATTTCATGTATTTTCAATTATCTACTAACTTATTTAAATTATTTTCTATATCATAATAATCTTTTTTAGGTCAGGGTAAAATCATGTCTGTATAATTATGGGAAGTGTTTGGATGAAAACCTTAAAACTCATTGTGAGGAATAACACATGAACCCCAAAGTATCTAACCCACCAAAAAGACTTGCTAGCAAAATGGGCAACAACCCCTTCTCAATTGAGTAGTTCCCACCTGTGAGGAAAACTATGAGTTATCACTTAGAGGTAAATCCATGGCTAGAAAATTTCAAGACAACGGTACTCACTTAGATGTCATTAGTGGATAGAGAGATATATTTAAAACTTTAGGTAGCTGTTAAAACTTGGGGCCTATTTCTATCAGTTTCAAAATATTTTCAACAGACTATAAATAAATTAACCAATAGTAGAGTATTTGAAGACTATTTAGAGGACTTGCAACCAAACATTTGACAAAAACTAAAAAATATTCATCCTATCAATTTCAAAAAAATATTCATAGTATCATACAACTCTAAGGACTTACAACCAATTACAGTATCATTTTTTTCCATATCTCTCCATCTGTAGCCCCGTTGATCCTCAAACTTTATTTGGACACCTGAAATTTGATTCTCCATGTTTTCTTCCTTGAGGTCCCATATCCAAATTCCACTCCTAATTCCTGTAAATCTCAATTTTCCTTTTTTTTGGGTTTTGCCATAACTTCTATTTTTGTCTATTTGCCTCAAAAAATTTCCATAGTGATCATCTCCCTTTTCTACTCCTTTATCCCTCTTTGATAAATTTTCTAGTTTTTCTATTTTCACTCCTAAATTTTCCCTCACCTTCATTAATCATACTCCCACTTTGTAAAAAAATTATTAAAAATACGTTTAACCCTTCCAATTTCACCCAAATCAAAAATTTCCCTTACTAAATGTGTCTTAACTTTAGTTTTCTTAACCATTAAGAAAAATCTCTTATTTGGGTCATGGTAGTAAGCTGAAGAGGAGCAAAAACATGGAGGATGAAATTACAACCCTCAAAACACACATCAAAGAACTTGATGAAAAAAATATTGGCTTCAATCTTTAACATACCACCTTAAACAACAAATGATTCCAAAGTCCTCTTTCGACACTGGAGTTTCTTCTTCCAATATTTTTTGTGGGCTAAAGCTTGTTTTTCATCGATTCTATGGTGCAGTTCTGACTAGATGGATCTATCGAGTAGAATAATATTTTAGTCTACATAATACTTTTGATGCCAACAAGGTTATGCTTACATCCTTTCACTTATAACTTGAATCCTTTCAATGGTATTGTTAGTATACCAAGGCTCATGACAAGCCAAGATAGACCAATTTTTACACCCTTATTTTGCAACGATTTGACCCTAGTGCTTTTGATGACTTCATGGCATCACTCACTAAACATTCCAAAATAGGAACCATGAGATAATATCAAATAAAATTTGACAAATTGACCAATCACATAGAGGGATTGTCTAATTAATTCTTTAGGATTTGTTTTGTCAGTAGACTAAAGGATGTAATTTGATCTGATGTTAAAATGTTTAGGCCTAAAATGATGATGGAAGCCCTAGGATTTTATAAATTGGAAAAGGAAAAGATCATAGCTTAGAAGTGATTCAAATCCAATTTTTCTCCATTTAAAATAAAACTCCACAATGATCTGAATAACACCAACCCCCAAAACCGCTCCTATCAAGCATCTGACTAAAGTAGAGCTGTGAGCTTGTAGGGAAAAAGGATTATGTTATAATTATGATGACAAATTCACTTGGAGACATCGATGTGTTGATAAAAATATCTACCTATTAGATGTGGACTCTCCACCCAAAAATAAAGAGTGGGAAGATCTTTAAGATATAATAGATGATCTAGAAGAAGCTCAACTAATTATGGAACCCGCTTCTCAAGAAGACCAACCATATATCTCTCTTTATGCCTTAGTTAGAGTTAGCACCCAACAAACCATGTGATTAAAGGGTTACTTCAAGAAGTTCCTTCTCAAAATACTCATTGATTCTAGTAGCACTCATAACTTCATTGACCCTTAGATCACTAAATAAGCTGATTATTTTGTCTATCCTGACTCTAACTTTGAAGTCGTAATTGCCAATGAGGGCAAATTACCTTTCAAGGGTAAGTGTCTTAATATGCATTTATCTATTGGAGATTATAATTTTTGTTTGGACATATTTCCCTTTCCCTTATATAGATGTGATGTTCTTTTCAGAGCCTAATGGTTACACACAATTAGACCCATCTTATGGGATCTTGATAAACTTTGGATGTAGTTTTCAAGCAATGGGCAAAAACACAAATTGAAAGGCTTATAAATTGGGTTCCTTAGCATCATCAGTTTACATCACATAGAAAATCTTGTTAAGAATAATTCATATGACATCATTACTTATCTCTATCTCATTCAAATGCAACCATCAACAGTCTCCACTCCTCTTGATCTACAAATTATTCTACATATATACACACATGTATTTACCAAACTAGTGGGATTGCCACCTTCACAACTAGAAGACCACTATATTTATCTCCTTCATGGAAGCATTCCTCCCAACATAAGGCCATATCACTACCCATTTCATCAAAATAATTATATTGAGATGCTCATTTGAGACTTACTGAAGCAAGGTATTATTCACCCCAGTATCAGCCCATATTCTTCCTTAATTCTCCTTATATAGAATAAATATGGGTCATTGTGCCTCTGCATTGACTTCTATATTCTTAATCACATCACAATCAAGGATAAGTTTTTGATCCCTATTATTAATGAGCTTTTTGATGAGCTTGATGTTGGATCTCTGCTCTAGATATCACCAGATCTAAATTCATGAGGATGATATCCTTAAGCCAACTTTTCACACGCATGATGGCCACTATGAGTTTTTGATCATTCCCTTTGGCCTCACTAATGCTTCTTCAACATTACAGGCATTGATGAATAAAATATTCCATCCCCACCTATATAAATTCATTTTGGTCTTCTTTGATGACATCCTCATCTATAGTAAAACATGGTCTAAACATCTCCAACATCTGGATCTCACACTGTAACTTCTCTCTAACCATCATCTTTATGAAAAATAGTCCAAATGTAATTTTGGCCAGAATGAATTGGAGTTTATCGATCATATTGTTTCAGCCCAACGTGTTTGGGTGGATCCTAAAAAAAAGTTGTCATGACAAATTGGCCTTATCTTCAGACACTCAAGAGCCTCCATAGTTTTTGGGGTTGACTAGATACTATCATAAGTTTATTAATGATTACATAAAGATTATAGCTTCACTGATAGTTATGTTAAAAAAAATATGCTTTTACATGGACATAAGTTGCAGAGTGTGCATTTGAAGAATTGAAACAAGCTATGTGTACTACACCTATTCTAGTTATGCCAGATTTTGCCAAAACCTTCACTATCAAGAGTGATGCTTACGATAATGGACTTGGTTTTATTCTCCTCAAATAAGGATTCACCCTTGTGTTCACTAGCAAATCTCTTTGTGGCAATAATTTAGTACTCTTTACTTATGAAAAGAAAATGATGGCCATTTTGCATGCAATACATAAGTGGTGGCCATAACTACTAGGGAATAATTTTTACATCAAAAGTAATCACCAAAGTCTAAAATATTTCTTGGAATAATGGGTCTCTACCCCATCATAGCATAAATGGATAATAAAACTCATAAGTTATGACTTTGGGATTACTTACAAGAAGGGTAAGGACAATATTGTGGCTGATGCTCTATCTTGCACATTAACAATCCAAGCTTCCCTTTTAGCTATTTCCATGCCTATTATAAATTAGTTATATGTTGTAAAATATGGGTATGTCAATGAATCCTCATCATCTCAAATCATTCAACAGTTAGCCACTAAACCCTCAACTATACTGCATTGTTCTTGGGATGGCACTTCTATGCGATACAAGGATCATCTGGTGCTTCCCTAGAGCACAGATATTCAATAGGTTGTATTATTTGAACTCCATGCTTCTTCATTCATAAGGAACTCAAAGTTTCTCAAAACTTATGATCGGTCATGATGTAACTTCTTTTGTAAGGGAATGAAAAAAAATTCAATAGATAGTGCTTGAATGCGATCCCTGCCAATGCAACAAGGTGAAACAACACTCATTTCTAGGTTACTCGAACCCTTACCTATTCTTACCAAGATTTAGATAGATATTTTTATGGATTTCATTGAGGGGATTCCTAAATCTAGAGGAAAAATAGTGGTCTTGGTTTTGGTTGATCATCTTTCCAAATATAGTCATTTTTGTGCCCTCAGCCATCCTTTTACTGCCTCCACAATCACACAAATTTTATTGGACTAGAGTTTTTTTCTTCATGGTATTCATTCATCCATTGTATCAAATCATGATACATCCTTCACTATTCATTTTTAGATATAACTATTTCAATCCACTGAAACCCAATTGAAGATGAGTTTCGGGTATCATCCACAAATAGATGGCCAGACTAAAATTGTCAATAAATACTTAGAAACATTCCTTCATTACTTCACCTCAGAATAATAAAATTAGTAGTAAAATTGGATCCACCTCATCAAATAGTGGTACAATACCTCCTATCACACTTTAAATAAAATGACTCCATATGAAGCAGTCTATTGGCAAGAACCACTAGTGTTCCTTTTGTACACCCCTAGTATTTCATTAGTTCAAATAATCAACATGATTATCTAAACCTAGGACCATATCCTTTCCACCCTATGTGATAACCTTCATATGGCACAAAATTAAATGAAATAATAGGTTGATCAGTACCATTCTAAGTGCACTTTTCAAGTAAATGATATGATTTTTATTCACCTACAACCATACAAGCAATCCTTCCTAAAAACTAAAGGGCATCACAATTTGGCTCCCAAGTTTTATGAGCCCTATAATGTTTTCCAAAAGATTGGGTCAGTTGCTTATAAGTTGGAGCTCCCACCTTCTTCCTAAGTTCACCTAGTATTTCATGTCTCTTGTTTGAAAAAAGTTCTTGGCACAAACATCAGAGTGTAAAATATTTTACCATAAATTGATAATGAGGGATCTATCCTTCTTGAGTTGGACGCAATCCTAGATAGGTGCACATGCCAACTTTGTTCCCACTCCATCATAGAGGTTTTAATTTAGTAGCACAAAATGTAACCAGAAGATGCCACATGAGAACCACTATTTCAAATTCAACATCAATTCGCACATCTAAAGATTTGAAGACAAATCTTTTTCTAATAGGGAGGTATGTTAGGATGTCGTGCTACCCCTTCTCTTTACTTTTTTAGTATAATAGTTGCTATGGATGCATATGCTTTATAAGTCATCATGTGAGCATTTTATTTTATCCCGCATTCATGGGAAGTAGTAGTTGCTTAGATTAGACTTAGTATATAAGTAAGTGTTGAGGCCAATGAATGCATCCACAAATTTATTGTATTGAGCATGCTCAAACGAGGTTATCCCCTTGAAGAGGCTAGTGAATCTGCAATTCAACCATTGTAATTTAGTTCTACTTGTTTGAGTTTATATATTTCTAATTTTCATAGTTTATGTTGTGTATTTGCAATTATTTGCTAACTTATTTAGGAAGGATCTTCTCACCTATACTGTGCATGATTTTTAAGCACGAGTTGGTAGAAGAAGTGTTCAAATAAATTTTAGGTGTTTGAGAAGCACCATATGTTTCACCATTGTGAGAGCTAGTGTCATGTGTAAAATAAGATAATTTATCATTGAGAGTATCCAAAGAGGATTGTGTATTTGTCATATTGTTATCAAAATTATTTTGAAGTACAATAACCAATTTACAAAAATTATAAATTATATCATTTTGACATGCAATTTGTTTCTTAACAACAACTATTCATCATTTTTTAAGAAATAGTTTCTACAATTTTCATAAAGAATTAAAAAAATGACCAATTTAAAATCCATTAAAATAAAATAAAATACAAATCTAACTATCATTAAACAAAATCAGTTATTATAAATATTGATAGATCCTAATAACCTTTAAAAATATTCATCTTAACAAAAAAACTAATAATAAAATAAAAGATTTACTTGTTTTAAAGCACATATCAAAGAACCAAATAAACATCTTTCAGGTGAAATGAACTAAATGATATATATGAATATTTGTAATCATTCAATTAAAGCATTATTAATTCATGAATGCATATTAAAAAAATGAAAAAATACATTTTGTGATTTTTTTTAAAGAAAACATGCAGCTTATCTCGAGTAAGAAGAGGTGGTATTTAAGAAAAATTAAGAAACTTTTTTTGTTTGAAAAAAAAAATCTTACACAAGCTTTGTCATAAAAGACAAAAGAGTAAGCCAAATGGTGAAAGCTTTTTTCTTTGCTCTTACAAAGTAAAGCTACTTGGAAATGTAAAATCCTTATTTTTTTTTATTTGTTTGTGGATTTAAACAAAGTATGTCATTTAAATAGGATACCAATGATATAAAAAAAAAGTTATCCACTTAAAAATAGTTATATTGATGCACAAAGAAAAGATTTGTGTTTTAATTAAAACTGTGTAAAGAATATTTATGTAGCACTTTGAATTTGTAGGCATGTAGTAAAAATCAATCTCTCTATATATAAAAAAGTCTAAACTGTCATGAATAGAGAAAGGCGTTAGCTTTTAGAAAGTGTGAAATCTTGAAGGTATTGCCATGAACAAAATATAATTATAAAAGCATGTAGAAGTTAATGATAAAGGCACAATTATCTACCAAAATCAAACAACAATTGAATGGCTTGTGCCAAAATGCATCCAACTCACCAAAATTCCCCACAAAGACTTCACAAGAGGCATTTTGAACTAATATTAAACGTGTAACTATAAAAAAGCTATGTAAAGAAAAATAGGCATTTCAATATATATTTCTTTGAAATATTTTTTTCCAAGTAGTAGTTATAACACGATATAACAAAACACCAAGCAAAATAATTCAAAAATTAATTGGTCAAGTCAGACACAGCTAGAATATAGGTGTAAAGGCATTACACAAGGGGAAAAGAATGCAAACAACATTAAACGCAGATATTGCTTAACAAAATTCTAGAGGTCAATTAAAAACTAGAATGACAACCAACAAAATAGCGAAGGTCAAACATTTAAAAAAACTAACATTGAGAGAAAGAATTTTCACTTAAGTTTAAATTAAGAGAAATGGCACTCAAAGAATGCCAAAATGCCTAACACATATACAAATTCCTTTCTCTTAAAAATTAGACACTTTTCTTAATCTTTTTTTTAATGATTTATGCTCCTATTTTTTTACTTAAATATCATTTATTAAAAAAAAATTAAGTTATTATTATGCATCATTAAAACTGATGAAAAAACTAGTGTGACTAGCTTATGCAGAAGTTTAAAAAAACTCAAAACTCGTCAGATGTAAGAGGCAAAGTGTTAATAACTAGTCCAAGAGATCATAAAAATAATTAATTATAGTAATTCTAAATATGAAACATGTAGACACTAGAAAACAACACACTTGCATTTTTCAAAGACCGAATGCCTTAGGACCCCCTAAAGACCCCGTAAAACCTTCTTAACCTTTAACCAACCCCTCTTAACCTAACCCAATAACTATTCTCCTATTCACATAGTACTATTCAAAAGTACTATTTGAAATTACTATTCACTATCACTATTCTCTATGGGACCCACTATCACTATTCATGATGACATGGCAAGTGACATGGGAAGTGACATGGAAGTTGATATGGCAAGTGACATGACTTGGAAGTGAGGTGGCTTGAAATGGGACATCATACCCCACCTAGGACCCTCCTCAAAGGTACCTCATGACATCATTAAGCACCAAAGGGCCCCTCCTTTGGAGTATAGTGAATTTTTCCATTTGGGATGATCATTCAACATGTGTTCTTGTCCTCATGCATGGAGAATGGTGTCAAAATTCATGGGGCACTTAGCCAAAAGATGAAAGTGAGTCGTGGAAAGTATTTTGGACCCATATGAACCCATGTGCATGATTCCCACTCCATTTTGGACTCTTTAACAAGTGAGAGACCTATTATCTAAGTGGGAATCTCACCCCTTGTCTTTCATGACCACTCATGCACCCATATGGATAATGGTGCCAAAATTCATGGGGCACTTAGCCAAAGGATAAATTAGCTTTTTGGAAAGTCTTTTGACCTCATTTGAGCTCATGTGCATGATTCCCACTCAATTTTGGACTCATGTGCAAGGTAGGAGACAAACCAAAAAGGTGCGAATCCCACCACCATTATCCCCATTGTCATTTATGATCCCACTTGAAAAATGGTGCCATACTTCACTATTCTTCTTCTTTGGCATGTTTCTTGAAAACAAATACTATAAATATGACCCTCCCTCTTCACCCATGGCTAAGTTGGCTTTTGGTGAAAGCATTCATCTTGAATTTTTTTTACTTTTAAAGGAGGGAACTCATCTTAGAGGAGGATTCAAATCCCCAAAACTCTACTAGATTTTCAAGCCAAATCATCATCTTCAACAGCATCATCATCAACAACATCAGCATTCTACTTCAAGCTTGGAAGGTAATATTTTCTTTTGTTTGTTTAATTTAAATCTTTATTTCCCTTTATCCTTCTCTTTTATTAAATTCTTGGCTCCCTTCACCATTTTTCCTTTATCCCTTTGGCATCTTACCATTTTCCCCTTTCCCCATTTCACCTTATTGACCAATATCTACCCTCTTTTGCCTTCTTGACCACCATTTCCCCCTTTTGCCTTCTTAACCACCATTTCCCTTTTTTTTCCTACTCGACCATTATTTACATCTTTGACCACCTTAATCATATTACCCACCTTATCCATTTAACAACCCCTACCAAACTATCTTTCGACCCTTGTCAAAATACCAAACTAAAGCCACAACCTTGCTTTAACTAATTTTTAGCATTAGTGGTAATCAAACTATTGCTTTCATTTAGTTGTATTTAACAAAGAATTTAACTTTATTTTATTAAATTTAGTTATTTTTTATTTTAATTTTAGTTTTTATATCATTTAATACAAGTATACGTATTTTTAACTTAAGTGTTTAAAGCAAGTGGATTGAAAGCCTCCTAGAAAGCTCACGCTTCTAGGATCTAGCTCACGCTAGGCAATCCATCCAACTACTTGTCTAACCAACAAGTTTTGTGTTAGTGATTTATTATTTTCAAGTATTCTTTCCTAGCCAAAGAAGATTTATCACAAATTTTAGACTTCAATGAGTACACGTTTGCCAGGAATTCTCCTATACACCCTTTACTAGTTTCTTTCTTTTCACACTAAGGAAAAAACAAAATTAGATAGAAACATTTTAGCACGCTCAGTGGGACCCTTGAGTTTTCTTGGGTTCATAGATGTTTTAGGACATTTAGTTGCATTAGTCAAATGTCATTTAGTTGCATATTTCATTTCTGAAATTTAACCATTCTTTTCTTGCTTTCAAAACATAAATTTTAGTCTCTTTTTCTTTCTAAATATCAAAAAAAAATGTCATTCTTTTTTTCTTGCATTTTTGAAATAAAAGAGAACACTTATCCTAGAATTAGTATTGCAATTTAATTTTGCATTTAGGTGCATTTTAGTTTTTTTTGTTTCCATTGAAAAGAAATCCAAAATTTCTTTTTGGGTTAAAATTAACTACGTACATTGTTTGTTTTCTTGATTTAGTTCACCTAGATTAATTAAGGAAAATAAAATTAATCATAGAATATAAATGTTACACAAAATAAACCATTTGCATAATCAACACATCAAATATGCTTGAGACAAGGCTCGACTAGGTTTTCATCACCTAGCAGATCACCTTACCCTTTCTCAATTATCTTTCTTGAATTTAATCATCGAGGGGATAACCAACTTAGTTCTCTGGCTAAGTATAAGCTTTTATAATCGGTATATTGTCTAAGCACCCGCACTAGCTATAGGATTATGATGTGAGGGAAGAAAGCTCCAAGTACTAATCCACGTACTCAATCTAATATAGACTTATTTTTTAGCACCTAAGCACAACTCAAAACTAAACATAGATTGTTTTCTAGGACCTATTCAAGCTAATTTCCTCTTCACACTATTCTAAGGCATAATCTAAAAGAGAGATTAAAAGAAATCCTAAGACTTAATGCACTCTTATTGAATGCATTATTTACCTTGAATCTTATTTAATTTCTCTTTGTTTTGAGCTGTGAGAATGTATCATTCCTTTCCTATTTTTGTGTATGGTTCTTACTCACCAATAGTAAAGGGACCTTGAGGAACAAAAGTCACCACCAAGTCAACCAAACTCTTACACCTCATCATCCATGCAACACATTTCTAAACTTGTAGACTCCCCTCACTCTTTGGAAAATCCTACTTGGGTAGCCCCAAGAGATGTGGATTTTTTCACTTTCTTAAACAACAATCACGTAGCCTTACAACATTACCTTAAAACTATGTCTTACCAAATATTGGTTTTAACCCTACCCGTAGATCTGCCTTATGTCATGCCTCTCCACCTCATAGGGAGTACCTCCACTACCATGGGTACTATTCAAATTTTAGTTACCCAAGCCTTACCATCAACCAATAACCCCTTGAAACTAGCATTCAAAACCAATTGACCCAAACTACAATTTCCCTTAGACCTCTTACCAATCACTCCTCCTCAATAGGAGTGCCTACCACTATCACTACCCATCTCCCTCTAGTTACCTCTAATCTATCAAACACTAATCCACTTCAAATACTTGTGGTGTCCATACCCTCTATGTTACCACCAATTATTACAAGGGTCACCACCCTTCCATCAGCCACCAACCCAAATACCACTCCTACCCAACAAATAACCTTTAGTTATCTCCATAACCCATAAGGGAATATACCTACTACCCAACCACCTACCTCTACCCAACCATTGACATACACATACAAACATGTATCTTCTACCTAACCATTAGTATCCACACACCAATATGTATCTTCTACCCAACCATTTGCATCCACATACCAATATGTGGCAACCTCTCAACCTTCTACCCACTATCAACATGTTTCTCAACCGCCACCACCACAATATGCATCTTACAACCTTTTGAGTGCTCAACCCCAATTAGGATTCATGAGGATGATCATTGAAAATATGACCACCCTAGAGTCATCCATATTAGGTGCTCACAATATCTTATCCTATGACCAAATTTGTAATGAGCCCATCCATCCATACCCATTAAACCATATCCTCCCCAATGGGAATTTCCAAAGTTTTCTAAATTTTAAAACAAGGAGGATCCCCAAAAACACCTTAGGGCATTTAGGCATTCTTGTTATCTCATTTCCTATGATGATTACATTCTTCTCCATACTTTCATGATGTCTCTAGCTGGCCTAGCCTTAGATTGGCATAGTGCCTTACCCAAATATTCCATCTTCTCCTTTACCCAACTAGCCCAAAACTTCTTAGATCACTTTTTGATCAATATATCCAAGAAATTTTCTATCACCAACCTCTACTCCATTTTTTAATTTGAGGATGAATCTTTTACCATTTTTTTGGTTCATTAGAGGAACCTAATTAACCAACTTTCATTTTCCTTTCCTCAACTAGAACCTATAGAGCTTTATGCTTGGGCATGTGTCAAACATATCTCATCCACATTATGTGTCCAAAGATTTTGGACCTTTGATGAAGCTTTTACCATGGCTCATAAACTAGAAAACTGAGCCATTGATGAAGGAAAGCTTAAACTCAAAAACAAGAACTCAACCTATAAAACCAATGAGGGTTCTTCTTCCAAGTCAAGAAACTAACCCAATACCAACACCAAGAATAAAGGAATCAAAAATGCTATTGTCTTCAAAGCCACACCTCCACCATCTACCAACCAAAAATACCTGATAAACCAAACCTGTAACTCCTCTAACTCTTCAAACCAAAACCCAAGGAACCAAACTTGGAGCAACTAGGAGCAATTAACTCCACTCAGGGAACCCTATGCTTATATTTTAGAAAATCTATTAAAAGCTAATATCATCCAAATTATACCAATTAAATAACCTCAATAGTTTGATGCTTCTCTCCCCATGCTCGATTGGTATAACGAGAATGACCATTGTACCCTTCACCAAGTCATAAGATATGATATCAATAGGTTCAATACCTTCAAATACCTTGTCCAATCCCTCATTGACAAGGGAGAGATTACATTGGACAACCCCAATACACCACCCAACCAATCCCTTGACATATTTAGGAAACCTTTTCCAAACCACACTCCTACCAAAAATTAGAGTAACAACATCGAGTGCTCTCCTAATACCCGTCCCATTAACATGGTTTTTGACACACTCACTAATAAAAAACCCAATCACCAATCTACCAATCCCTCTCTTCTTATTAAATTAGTGGAGTTACCTTATACCCTTTTGGAAACCCAAACCAAGGAGGTACCTCTCCCTCCTTCCACATTCATTAAGGTAGTATAATTACCAACTCCCCCTTTGACCAACACACTAGACCACACACCCATATTACCTTCCTCACCAATTACCATGCAACTCTCCCCTCCCACAAAAATAATTCCTAAGAAGGAAATGCCCTAGTCTACCCCTCCCATAGAAGATCCATCTATCCCAACGTTACATCCTTTTATTGAGGAATAGGACAAGGCTACTATCCCTATGAATCCACCTAGTGGATTATCCTTTAGATCCACCATTCAGGGAATCAAACCTTTCTCAAAGCTAATACAAAAATTGGAAATTGTCCCCAACCATGACAGGTATTGAGTTGCCTTTTGGAAACAATTAGGTCTCCCTTATATTACCAAACCAGAACCTCCAACCTCTTCTTTGGTGGACCAACCTAGAAATTTTAATAATCAACCAATAAAAACCTCTAACCAACTAGCTAAAACCTCCACCCAACCAACCAAAACCATCACCAAATGAACCAACCCTCAGCCACCTAAGCCAACCAAGACCCTAGTAACCAAATCCACTTCAAAACCAACAACCAAAGCAACTAAACAGGTAAAACCATCCAAAGGCCCAAAGCCTTAAATTTTACCTCCTTAACACTTTCCCTCCATTTTCGGTCCTCATCCCTCTACCTTGAGCATGAAGCCCATTATTTTTACCAAAACCCCACCACCTATGTTGATTACACCTTCACATTTACCTCCTAATGCACCTCATTTTACTACACCATCAATACCTAGGTTACCTACCTTGCCATCCTCCGCCTCTAGCTTGTCAACCATCTTACCTAAACCAAAACCATCAACCAAGCGTACCACCTTACCTAAGATACCTATCACTAAACCTAATTCCAAACAACCTTCTACCTCAACACCCAAAATAAAAAATGCTAAACCTTTAACACCTTTAATTGAGTCTTAGTCATTCTCCAATGGTTATTGCAAACCTTTTCCTTGAGCTTACCACCCATCAAACCCTTTAACCCTTCACATCCCAAACCATCATGGTTCTATAACAATTTGATTTATTACCACATGACACCTGGCTATGATATGGATAATTGTAAAGCTCTTCAAACTCTCATCCACCATATTTATGATGAGGATGATCTATTAATAGATGAACCTCTTGTGTCACCCATACCAACCCAAACAATAATCATACCTACCCAACACTTACCCACTCCTCCACTCTCACCTAAGAAAGAATAAAGATGAGTCTAACCACTCTGCTACCTTAACCTCTCTTATCCACATTATCAACATGATCACTAGATCACAATAGAAGGATAAAGGGAAGGCTAAGGTGTCCATTCCTTGGACTTACCCATCTTCAAAATCCCAAGCAAACCACACCCAACCATTTCCATCTTCAAAAAAATACAAGGTGTCTATCTTAGGTGCCCCTCAATCTAAACCTTCACAACCAAACCCATATGCAATATCTATCTAGAAAGCTATCCTTAAACAACTTCAATAGACCCTAGAAAAAATAAGCTTGTATGAGTTGATTTTTACTTCTCCCCATCACCATTTAAGCACTCATAAAGGCCTTGCAATCCATCGAGGTCCAACCCAATGACCCTCAATCTCTAGCTACATTTTTTGGTGCCCTCCAAACTTCCAACTTTATCACCTTTAAGAATTCAAAAATACCTTCTGTCTACCTCGAAGACCCAGATCCCCCACTCTTTGATATTGCTTACATCAACCAAACCCATGTCAAAAGGGTGATGATTGATGGGGGAGATATCATTAACATCATATCCTCCTATGCTTATGGTCAACTCAACTTACTAGACAATATCATGTCAGAATCCACAACAATCCTCCATTCCTTTAACAACACTATGGCCACTACCTTGGGAACTATCATCCTTCATATCCATGTAGGACCCCACACACTCCCTAAACTCTTCTATATGGTGGAAGGAGAATTATAATACAACATATTATTTGGATGACCTTGGATTCACTCTAAGGAATGTGTTCCCTCTACCCTCCATTGATGCATTGAGTTTGAGCATGAGGGCTAGGTCATCAATATCTAAGCAGACCCAAATCCTTAATCAACATGTAACATGACCTATCACCTCAATGATATCCTCGTATACCCATTTGATGCACCTTCAATAGTTACACCCAAACCACCAACCATCGATGAAAAATCAATTAGCTCATCCATTCCTTCTTCACAGATCCCCATAGAGGAGCCCTTAGTATCTATGTTCCAATGATTCTCATTATGGGTGTATCACCTTCTAGTACTGGATGCTTTCCCTACTCCTCAAGAATATGATAATCTCAAACATGACCCTTTCTGTGATCCTAACATTAGAACCATCATCCCTTTTGGTCCCCTCAACCATCAAACTAACTTCATCTATGAGAGATTTGAGCAGCCACTTCTTTCTCCCACCACTACCTCTTTCATCTGACCATTCACCTCTGACTTTTCCTACTTTGACAAACCAACATTTACTAAATTATACCTTCATAGGTGTGTCTAGAAGGTATTTGGCCTTGGTTGATATGAACAAGGACCTCATTATTTACCTTTGATAAAAACCCAAAAACCTCATGAATCATTTGGCCTTGGGTTTGTACCACCTGAAGAACCCACCAATTCACCAAAACCTATTGACACCATTGAGAAAGGCACCCCCTCCTCACCAACCCAGCCTCCTTCAAATTTTGAGGATTTTTATATCATTCTTCCTAACTTTTTTTATCAACACTATTAGTTTAGCCCATCTGACCTATTAAAAGGATGGCCAAATTCAAATCTTTCCTCTCATCCATCCTAAAATGATAGAGAAAGATTTTCCTACCATCAATACCATCTAACATCAAGACAATGATCATTTCTCACCTACCTTGGTGCCCTAGATTATTCAAGCCATAAATCTCTTCCTCCTAATTCCTCGACCATGTTGAATGAATCCACCATGGATATCAACTTGGGCACTATAGACAACCCCCATGTTGTCAAATTGGGCCAATCACTGAATACGTAAGAACTTTGAAACTTCTCATTTTTCCTCCAAGACTATAGCATATAATTCACTTGGTTTTATATTGATATGCCCAAGATTGACCCCACCATTGCTACCCATAACATATTCACTCACCGTGATGCCAAGCTTGTTAAACAAAAACTTTGATGCATGCATCCTCGCATATCCCTTGTCATCAAAGAAGAGCTTTAGCATCTCTTATCTGTAAACTTAATTCAACCCATTGACTACCCCCAATGGGTCTTAAATATTATACCTATCACCAAATCCACTGGGGGTCTATGCATTTATGTGTACTTTCATGACCTTAACCTTGCTTACCCTAAGAATGACTTTCCTCTATCTAGTATTGACCAGTTTATTGATGTTACAGCTAGCCATGAGATGTTATCTCTCATGGATAGGTTTTGGGTTACAATTAGATCTTGATTTCTCCTAAATATTAGCATAAAACTGCTTTTACCACCCCTTGGGGAAATTTTTGCTATAGATTCATGCCTTTCAGGTTAAAGAACATTGGTGCAACCTACCAACAACCCATGACCTACATCTTCCATGACCACATCGACACCATTGTAGAGGACTATGTCAATGATCTCTTGGGAAAATCCAAATCTCACCAAGATAATTTGAAATTACTTAGCATCATCCTCAAATTCCTAATCCATTTCCATGTCAAACTCAACTCCAAAAAATGTGTTTTTGGAGTCCTTTTAGGAAAGCTTCTTGGCTTTATCATCTCTCTATGAGGAATTGAAGTAGATCCTATCAAAGTCAAAATAATCTTAGAGATGCCCCCTCCTACTAACCTTAAGCAACTCCATAGCCTATAAGGAAAGCTTCAATCCATTCACCATTTCATTTCCCAGCTCTTAAACTGGTGCCAACCTTTCCATCACTTTCTAAAGAAGGATGTCTCTTTCAAATGAAATAACGATTACAAAAAATCCTTTGAAAATAGTACCTTTTGTCACCACCTATCCTCATCCCTCTTAAGGATGACCACCCCTTTCACCTATATCTCTCTGCCAATAACCATTTCCTAGGGGCCATGTTGGTTCATCGAGATGAACAACACAGAGAGCAAGTTGTATACTACATTAGCCACACACTTGTAGAATATGAGACTCAATATACCCATATCAAGAAACTCTATTTAGCCTTGACTTTCATGGCCACCAAATTCCACCACTACCTTTTTAACCATAAAACCTATGTCATAACCAACATCGACCCACTCAAGTATATGTATTCCAAGCCACACCAAAACTAGCAATGGCCAAATGGCTTATGATCTTAGAAAAAATTGATCTTGAGTTCCTTTAGCAAAATTTAATCAAAGGGCAAGTTATTGCTGACCAATTGGTTAAAGCACCTTTGACAGAACACCAACCACTTCCTCTTGAATTCTTAGATGAATCCATCACTACTCTTTCCCAAGAGGACATAACATACCAAATGATTGTGTTCTCCAATGGTTTGAAGTGCTAACAAGGTAGGGGTGATGGATTTATTCTCATTCCTATTAATGGAAAACCCCTTCCTCTTTCCTTCAAACTTGATTTTGAATGCACCAATAATATGGATGCGTATGAATTACTAGTCATAGGTCTTCAAACTAATTTAGCCTTGGGAATTAAGACCATCAATGTCTTTGGTGATTTCTAGCTTATGGTCAACCAATTCAATGGCTCCTACTAATTTAAGAATGATGTCTTATAGAAATATAAACTTTTAGTTGACAAACTCTTAGCATCATTCGAGCATTACCTGGTCCAATCTATTCTCTAATCTACCAATAAATTCATGGATACAATGGCTTGCCTTGCTTCCTAGATCCCTTCTTAGCCTTCCAATTCCAAAATATTTTCCAGCATTCATCATTTTACCATACCCTCTTATAACCAATCCAACCTCCCTACAATTTTTAATGTGGAAGAATCCCCATTTGACATTTGGTATGACTAAACTTTTAACTACCTCAACCTAAGCATCATTCCTCCCAACCTCTCTAGGAACATCCAAAGAAACTTTGTTAAAAGTAACTCTCATTACACCATGCTAGGAGGAATCATTTACAAACCTGGTTTCAACAGTCTCCTTCATCATTAATTATGCAACCATGAAGCTTTCTACGCCATTAAGGAGACACATGATGAGATCTATGGGTGATACTTTAGCGATCTAGTAGTTACTAAATGTATCATTTTCCTTGGCTATTATTGGCCCACCCTCAACCAAGACTATTTTGATTATGTAAAAAAGTGCGTTAAATGTCAACATCATGTTAATTTACATCAGGTTCCAGCGAATGGCCTCCAATTATCTATTAACTTTTTTCCTTTCTCATAATGGGGGATCGATCTCATCAAGGAAATAAACCCTCATTATTCATAATGGCACAATTCCATCATGACAACCATTTAATATTTCACCAAGTGGGTGAAATATATCCCTCTCATCTCAACCAAAGCAGAGAAGATCATCAACTTTATCAACCATCATGTCATTTGCCGCTTCAGTGTTCTTCACAATATCATCACTAATAATAGCAAATCTTTCAAAAACAAGTAAGTCCAAGGTTTATGTGATGCATTTGGCATCAACTTAAGCTTTTCCTCATGTTATCATCCACAAGCAAATGGGAAAGCGGAAGCCTCTACCAAAATCCTTAACAAAATGCTAACCAAAGTCATCAGTGCTTTAGGTTAGGATTGGCACTTACACATCCCATTCACTTTATGGCCCTGTCACACTAGCATTAAGCTCATTCCTTGATTATGAGATTTTAACCTTAACCCATCTTCCTACTCTCCTTTTGAAGATAATTGATTACAACATAGAACCATGTGATTAACTTTTACAGTCATAGCCTAATCCTAAATATGGGTACTATGGCTATACCCATGGCATGGTTCTCATGGATACTTTTCATCACTAACAAGATGGAATCCCACGGTCATTGTCTCTCAAAACCACACCTCTTCACATATCATTTACCTTCTTCTGTCAAAGTTTTGACCTCATAGCAAAAAACCTCTGAACTTAATTAGACTTATCCATGTTTTTAAAAAAATTACATCCAAAAATAATTTGAATACCAAAATATTACTTGGGTCAATATCTCAAGCATTGTATACTACTCCTTTGAAGGACAACTACCTAAAAACAAAATAAAAATTTCCAAATATAAAGTTAACTTTGTAAGAAATAGAGAAATTTATTGGAAGCTTCCAACATCGACCATCTTCCCATAAACATCAATAAAGAAAAATACCCACTATCACAATCAAAGAAAATTTTAAATAATCTTAAAAGCCATAATCGGCTCTTAAACAACATAATAAGATGAAAGCCACAATCAGATTTCACATGTAGACTTCCTGCATTGATTAATCTACATCTAGCATATGACATGGACTTGTCTATTATCATTCTTAGGTCACCTATAGAAGGAGAAAACTTACCCACATAAGGTTACCATACATATTACCCTTAATCCTTCATACCACCTATTTCCCATCTTCCCTTTATACTATCTATAAATCAAGGGATTTTGAGCTTACTTGGCACATTGTGATCAAGAAACTTGTTTTATCAACCAATGCATGTTAATCTGAAGAATTTGAAAGGATTATGTTCTTTAAGTCAATCCAACCTTGGGTTTTATTTTACTTTGTCTTTATCAATAAATAGGTATTACACCTTGTTGTCCCCCAAAAATATCACTCATTTTTGGAACAACATTTGAACTATTTTGGTCCTACAGACCAAAATTGTCTCTTCCCTTTTCAAAATTTGTCCTGGACATTCAAATTCCTTAATTTTTCAAGCTTCTCAAAAATCTACAGACTCTGTAGGCCAAGTTCAATGGGCTTTATAGGTTCATTGTTACAGGTTCAAAGGCTTCTGTAGGCAGGTTCAACCAAAAGAATCATTTTCTAACACTTGGTAATTTCAGGATTGGTTCAGTGCCTTGGTTCAATCAAAAATCTCTATCGGCAAGCATCTAAGAAAAGAAGGCTTGAACCGTTGAACCATTGAACCACTTTGGTTCAAAGGTTCAACCAGTTCAAGGTTCAATCGGTTCAACACTTTCGGTTCAATGACGGGTTCAATCAAAGGAATGGTTCAATGGCTTGGTTCAACCAAGTGGTTCAACACTTTGTTTCACTCGGGTGGTTCATCTACTTTGTTTCAACATTTTGGTTCATCCTTTGGTTCAATCAAACAGTTCGTCAATCGGTTCAAGGCTTTTTTTGAACCATTGAACCAAGCTTGGTTCAACGGTTGGTTCAAACAAATGGTTCAATGACTTATTTCATCTGCTTGGTTCAAAGGCTTGGTTCATTCAATTAAACCATCAGCTTAAACCATTGGGTTGAACCATTTTGGTTCAAAGCTTGGTTCATCAGCTTGGTTCAACCAAGTGGTTCAATGCTTTGGTTCAACATTTGGTTCAATCAAACAGTTCAATGGTTTAGTTCAACCAAGCAATTCATTGTAACGGTTCAAATGAGTGTTTCAAATGTAATTTTCAAGAGAGCTTCCTGAAGGACAAGTGCCCTTGTGGAGGGCACTTGGTCAACAAAAATACCCTTTGGAAGGGTCATTTTCAAAGAAGGCTGCAAAGGTAAATTCTTTTGGATTTTTGTTTAAGGCATTTGAAAAAGTCTAAGGCATAACTATTATAAACTTTTGTCTAAAGGAATTCCTTCAGAAAAAAAGTTTGAAATATTTATGCCTTAGACTTTTTCAACCAAGCAATTCACTGTGACAGTTCAAATGAGTGTTTCAAATGTAAATTTCAAGAGAGCTTCCTGAAGGACAAGTGCCCTTACAGAGGGCACTTGGTCAACAAAAATACCCTTTGGAAGGGTCATTTTCAAAGAAGGCCGCAAAGGTAAATTCTTTTGGATTTTAGTTTAAGGTATTTGAAAAAGTCTAAGGCATAAATATTTTGAACTTTTGTCCGAAGGAATTCCTTTGGAAAAAAAGTCTGAAAGAATTCAAGAAGTGACTGTGGGAAGAAAACCCAAAGGAAATTCTCAAAGGAAAAAAAAACAAAATGGAAATTCTATAGACTTTTGGTCTGTGGGAAATTTTTGCAGACAATTTATCCACTGGAATAATACCTGCAGAGAAAGCCCAAGAGACAGTCCACTAAGGAAAAGGCCACGAGAGACCTCTAAGGCGAAGGCCACCAAAGGACCCCAAAGGGTAGGTGCCCTTATGGGGGACTCTCAGCTGCTAAATTGAAGAGTCACCTTCCCTTCGAGAAGATGTAAAATAAGAAGCCTAAAGGCTATTCAAAGACCGCCCAAAGGGCAAATACCCTTGCAAGGGGCTCTTCTCGACCCAAAGTGGATCATTTCTTAAGGCCCAAAAGGGCAGATTCTTTCTAGGAAAGTGCCAAATAGAAAAGATGAATAAGGACCAAGGGGTGACATGCTTGAAGATGTCAAATTCAACACAGCGAACTAGCCATTGAAAACATAGTAACGGGCACACAAACATCAATTTTAAAGATCATAAAATAGTCATTAATCCTTTGAATCTATAGACCTGAATGCATTCACAGGATTTAAGGCCAAGACCAATAGAAAGCAAGGAAGGAACAGAACAACAAATTAAATCTAGGACCCGATTCAATTAACCAAAAAAGGAAGAATGATGAAGGTAGGATCAGATCGCCAAGTGAATATTGAAAGTTGCAAACTTTTAATAGTGTGACTTGCTTCTCTGCATTGATAAAATCAAATGGGTAAATGCCCCTAAGTTCCAGCCTATCTTCTTAACAGATTTCAATGCAACATGATGTGTTAGTGTTCCCAAGTCCTTCTTGAAGAGGCTATTTAAGGGACTCTCTTCTATTGTAAATGGATCTCTTTTTGACAATCAGAACAAAACTCTACCCAAATTGAAATGCATTTTTGAGACTTTGAGCTCAGTTTGATGATCATATTTTTTTATTGGAATAAGAAAGCAAGTGATTTTTCAAACTTTGTGCTATGATATCTTTGTTGTTGGGGAAATTGTTCTTATGTCTTTTTCCTTGATATATTTTTTGTTCCTTTAATTCAACAAGTATAATTAGTGACAGCAGTCAGCAAGGTGTCTTGAAGAGTCAAGAGTGGAGAGACTTTATGCCCCCATAATTGCCTTTAGTGTGTTTTTTTTCATTTCTATGTAAAGGTCTTTGGGATGACTTTGTGCCCTCATTGTCCTTCATATCTTACTCTTGAGCAACTCAGGTGGAGACTTTGTGTTGCATCTTGATTTGTTGGTTACTACATCTTTGGTTACATTTCGCTATTACTACTAGGAGTACTCTTGTGGCTAGCTGAATAGTACTTCTAAAAGAATAGGAGTGTTGTCTATCATTTCCCTTGAGTTTTTCCTTTGATTCGCATGCATCATCTCTGAAAAAAGAGAGATGGATGGTTTGTCCTACCCTTGAGTATTATTTTATGTTTATATATATATATATATAGGAGTACTCTTGTGGCTAGCTAAATAGTACTTCTGAAAGAAGAGGAGTGTTGTCTATCATTTCCCTTGAGTTTTTCCTTTGATTCACATGCATCATCTCTGAAAAAAGAGAGATGGATGGTTTGTCCTACCCTTGAGTATTATTTTATGTTTATATATATATATATATATATATATATATATATATATATATATATATATATAGTACTCTTGTGGCTAGCTAAATAGTACTTCTGAAAGAAGAGGAGTGTTGTCTATCATTTCCCTTGAATTTTTCCTTTGATTCGCATGCATCATCTCTGAAAAAAGAGAGATGGATGGTTTGTCCTACCCTTGAGTATTATTTTATGTTTATATATATATATATATATAGGGAACCTCCCCTTGATGAGAGGAGAGATTAGTCCCCTTCTGATGTGGTAAACCTACACATTTGGATGACTAATATTCTTACTTTGGCTGATTAGACCTATTTTGTTTATCAGTACGCTGATCGACAAAATATTCAACCAGCAGTTTTTGGCGACTCTGTTGGGGAATATATCCATTATCCATTTATAATCTATCCATTCACTTCCACACTAACTAGGAAAGAATGCACAGTTTAAAGCCTCAATCTTTAACTAAAGCAAGGTCAATTATTTTCCCATTTTTGTTTCACAATCTGGTAGATTCATGGTATACATGAAGCCAAAGGGCTAAAGGTATTATTGACCCTGTATTCGAGTTGGTACAACAAAGTGATTTTGATCTGTTTCTTTCACTATCTCGTCTCCAACGAACCAAGAGATTTCTTCCTACTAAAGTCAAATCTCCATTGCCAAATGAAGTATCTACTTCTGTTGTTGATAAAGCTTTGCCTATAATTACCCCTCTGAGATTTATTATTCCTCCTTTTCATAATCCTATAATGGCAGTTCAAGGCCACTGGGTAATGCTTTTGGTACTCTCAATCTTACTCCACCTCTACATGAGCTCCCATGTAGTTTAAGGAAGAATTTCCCCAAATTCTATGGTGATGGGAAAGTTCATCCTGATGAACACATTGTAGCCTTCAGCATAGCTTGTGGAGTAATCAGAGTAGAATTTGAAGATGCAGCAATCAGGATATTTGTAGAAACATTACAAGATGCTGCTGCAGATTGGTTTTATCATCTACAGGCTCGATCACTATCTGATTGGAATACTCTCAAAGATAAGTTTGAAGCCAGATTCAAACCTGTAGAAGATGTACATGCACTTTTGGCTCAACTTACACAGATGAAAAAAGAGCCTTATGAGCCTATGAGAGACTTCATAGCCAAACTTGACAAACTGAGAAATAGAATCCTTGTAATTACTCAACCTATAGCTGGGAATCTCAAATGCTTTTTCATTAATTATCAATTACCTAAAGTAAGTTTTCTCTTGAGACGTGTTGGTCAAATAGATCTTGTTGCAGCTCAAAATTTGGCCACTAAAGTAGAAGATGATCTCATCTTAGCAGGGAAGATAAGAAGAGATACAAATAAAAATAGAGCTTTATCATCTTCTGAATATTCATCTACAAGCACCACAGATCCAATGGTGTAAAAGTTGGCAAATGAAGTGCTAGCCTTGAAAAAGCAAATGGCTCAAGGAATGTCTTCTACTCCTTCATACAGAAGGACATTCCCAAATCAGTCATATCAGGGTAATGCTGTCAGGAATCAAGGGCAATAGAATTGCCTTCCTCCCCCACAAGGGAAAATTGCCTTGGAAGCTCCTCCAACCAATTTAGCAATGGGATATCTTGAAGCAGAATCAGAGTTCTCTTTCCAGACTGAATTGAATCAAGAAAATGACATTGATCTCCTTGAAGACAATCAAGAAGAACTAGTTGACGACTCCCACATTGGTTTCTTAAACTACCAGGATGAAATTAGAAGTAAAGGAGAAGATTTTGATCGATCATATGCAGTGTTTACCAGGTCTAAGAACCAATCAATCCAGTAAGCTAATAAAGGGAAGACAGAAGAGCAACTATAGCTAGCAGTCATGATTGCTAAGTGTGAAACCACTCTGCCTTTTCAGTCAAAGGATTCGATAATCACCCAAAAGGCAAATACATCAATTACACCTTCCCCTTCTACTTCAATCTCATAAACTATCCCACCTCTCATCCCTCCTAAAACTTAGAAAGTTGAATTACCTTTCTATGTACCTAGCTTAATTTAGCCATTTGACATAATCGATCATGTCAAAAAGACAAAAATACAAATGTCTGAGTTTAAATATTTGCAGTCTAATCCTGATCAATTGAATAAGCTAGTCCAATATGTCAAGAACCAAACCATCCCTGCAAAACAAAAGGCTAAAAGGGTAACTCCTGATTCTCCAAAGAACATGCCTATTCCAAATAATCTAGTCATTACTCCCCTAGTTGCTCTTAGAAAAATAGAACCTTTCTATGTTTCCCTGTTAATTAATGGCCACAACCTGAGTAACTATATTATATACTCGGACACATCTGACAATGTCATGCCTGCTAAAGTAGCTAAGTCTCTTGGTCTCACACTGACCAAGACATTTGGGAGATGTTTCTCCATGGAGAACAAGCAAGTACCATTACTGGGGAAAATCAAAGATGTCCAATTTACATTTGTAGCCTTTCCAAACAAGAGAATCAAGATAACTGTCTTGGTGGCTAACGTCCCAGCATCCTATGGCATTTTACTTAGATGAAATTTCTACAAGGATGTGGGAGGAGAACTAAGCATGGATCTGTCTAAGGCAAGGATCCCTGTCCAAGGCGTAATGAAGAGGTTGCTCCTTGAAAAGGAAGCAAAATATGTGGTCACCTAGAGATCAGCCCCTGAAGCTCAAATTCTTTTTGAATCTATAGGTATGGGTAACTATTTTCTATCTATAGATGAAGTACATGAAACACCTAATATAATTCTTGAAAGTGTCAACTCAGAAATTAGTTCAACAAAAACAACATAAAAACTAGTAGGCTACAGTACAGACCAAGAAGGATCCTCCATCTTTGATGAAGGAAAGTCTAAAGAAAAATTAGTATCAGATGAGATATGGACTTTGGAATTTAATGATAGTTATTCCTCTACTGGTTCAGGAGCTAGGATTGTTTTGATATCTCCTCAAGGAGATATGTTCCCTTCATCTTACAAATTATAGTTTAGCAACACTAACAATATAGCTGAATATAAATCTCTATTGCTTGGCATGAAGGCTGCTCAAGACAAAGGCATTAAGTTTCTTCATGCCAAAGGGGATGCTTAATTAGTGGTTTTTCAATTGAGGAACTTATACCAAACCAAGAATTAAATATTACGCCACTACCGTAACTTGGTTTGGGATCAAATTGAAAGCTTTGATGCTTTCAACATTTCTGCTATACCCAGAGAGTCTAATGACAGAGCTGATGCACTTGTTGTTTCAGGAACTCTCTTAGTTCTTCATTTAAATTTCAAAGAAGATAGGTATACTATTGAGTTGGTCTATAGACCAAGTGTTCCTAACAATGCTGATCATTGGCAAGTATTCAATGATGATCATCAAATCATTGCCTTCCTGGAACGAAAAGATAATTTTGAACAACTACATTTTGAAGGCAGTAAATCTCAAAAGAATGAATCAGCCTTTGAATCTAGTTCAGATATTAATGAAGATTTCTTACAGCTGAAAGGAAACAAAATTCTCAAAGGCTTGGTTTCTCTTGAAAAACTGTTTGACAAGCATGATAGATTCATCAAACAACAGCAAATAGATTCAAATTTCTCTTAGGGATTCGATCAAGTGAATCTGACCACTGAAGAAAATTCCAAGATGGTTAATATTGGTAAGTGATGCACCCTTGAAGAAAGATTCAAGTTCACCTCTTTACTCCATCAATACATGGATGTCTTAGCATATTCTTATGAAGACTTGAAGTCTCTTAGACTAGATGAAATCTGCCATGAGATTCCTCTCAAGGCTGACTCAATGCCCTACAAGCAAAAATCTAGACAGTATAATCTAAAAATATCAGGTACTATTATGTCTGAGATATAAAAAATGTTAAATGCTAGAATCATCTTCCCAATCCATCATTCCACATGGATTGCAAACATAGTGCCTGTAAGGAAGAAGAATGGCGAAATTCCCATTTTTGTAGATTTCAAGAATCTGAATCAAGCATCTTTGAAGGATAATTATCCTTTGCCAATTATGGATTAAGTGCTTCAAACGGTGATAGGTTCAGAGATGTTATCAATGCTGAATGGCTTCTCAGGACATAATCAAGTTGAAATTGGTGAAGTAGACCAACACAAGACTGCATTCACCACACCTTGGGGTACATTTGCATATAGAAGAATTCCTTTTGGTTTAATAAATGTTGGTGCTACCTTTCAGAGAGCAATGGATCTGGCTTTCAAAGATGAGATTGGTAAATTCATAGTGGTATACCTTGATGACTTGACTATCTTTTCAAAGCATCAATCTGATCATGTACACCACTTACAACAAGTGCTAGAGCACTGCTGCCAAAATGGTATTTCTTTGAATCCTAAAAAGTCTATATTTGGAGTAACGAAGAGGAAACTCCTTAGACACATTGTGTCCAAAGAAGGCATAAAGATTGACTTAGACAGAGTCAAGTCTATTCAAGAACTTAATTTTCCTACAAGTAAGAATGTTGTTCATTCTTTCTTTGAAAAGGTCAATTTCTTATGGAGATTCATCCCTGAATTTGCTGAGAAGACTAGACACATTGTGAACATGATGAAAGGGAAGACCATCTTTAGCTGGACTAAAGAAGGCAAATCAGAATTTTAGGATATCAAAATTGCCATTGCTCATGCCCCTACCTTGGTTTGCCTAGATTACAACAAAGATTTCATCATATACAGCTATGCATTTAAACACACTCTTTCAACAATTCTTATTCAACAGGACAACGAAGGTATGGAATCTCCTATCTCTTTCATGAGTTGTCCTCTCAAAACCCATGAGATGAAGTATTCAAATGTACAGAAGCATGCTTATGTGTTGGTGAAAGCAGTCAAACATTTTTGCTTCTATATTCTGAATTCACACACTACTGCCTTAGTTCTTGACACTATAGTCAAGTCTATATTAACTCAGTAGGAGTTTGGCATGAAAAGAGGTAATTGGATTGCAAAGATCCAAGAGTTTGATCTAGACATCAAGCTGACAAAGTTGGTTAGGGGTAAAGGCCTATGCCAATTAATTGTTGACAATAAGCAAGAAGACACACAATGTGAAGAAATTGAAGTGGAAGAGACTCCAACAGTCCTTTTTGTCTCAACTACTAATGAGTGGTATTTAGGTATCACTCATTTCCTTACTTATGGTGAATGTCTTGATCATTTATCTTACAAAGAAAGGAGGACTATCAAGTTGAAAGCTACCAATTTTGTCCTTTGGGACAACGGCTTGTACAAGAGAAGCATAGATGGAGTATTACTTCACTATGTAGACAAAGAGAAACAAAGCCAGCTTTTGAAATCTTTCCACAATTTATCCTATGGAGGACATTTTTATACTCTTGCGACTGATCACAAGATTCTGTGAGCCAGGTATTACTGGCCAACTCTTTTCCAAGATGCACATAAGTGGGTGAGAAAATGTGAACTTTGTCAGCAATTTGTTGGAAGACCCAAGTTAGTTGCTATGCCTCTCAACCCAATGATCATAGAAGAACCTTTCCAGCAATAGGGGATTGATTTTACTGGGACAATAAACCCATCTTCAAGTGTTGGACATGATTATGTCCTTATAGCAACTGACTATTTCACCAAGTGGGTAGAAGCAATCCCAACTAAGCATGATACTTCAAAAGTTGTATGCAACTTCCTCAAAGAGAATATCATTTCTAGGTTTGGAGTTCCAATAAAAATTATTATTGATAATGCAGCTTGTTTCACCTCTCAAGATATTACACAATTCTATTTCCATTATGGAATTATATTCTCTCACTCTTTTGATTATTTTCCACAAGGGAATGGACAAGCTGAATCTAGCAATAAGAACCTAGTAACTATCATCAAGAAGCTAGCAGATGACAATCAAAGGACATGGCACAAAGCATTGGTTGATGCTCTATGGACAGATAAAATCACACCAAAGAAGGCAATTGGTATGTCTCCTTTTCAACTTCTTTATGGTATCAATGCTGAGATACCAATCACCTTAGAATTGCCAGCCTTGAAATTGGCAAAAGCAATTGAAGATCAGACATATGAAAGTTGTCTTGATAAAAGAATCATGTGTCTGACTGAGCTGGAAGAATAGAGAACCATGGTGGTGGACAAAATTGCTTCTCATCAAAGTCTAGTAAAGAAATTCTTTGACTAGAAAGCCAGAAATTGTGATTTCTAGATTGGGGATCAAGTCCTATTGTGGGACAAAAGGAGAGAACCAAAGGGGATGCATGGAAAGTTTGACTCCCTTTGGAGAGGCCCATTTATAATTCATCAGCACATTGGTGAAAATAGCTTTCTAATAAAATAACAAGATGGCACACTCTTTTCTCTACCTCACAATGGGCAACATCTGAAATACTTTAATTTTTGAAGTATCAGATCATTGCATCTGTATATATGTATATTTATACAGTTTTTGATTCTATTTTGTTTTGTTTGTTTCCATTTTTTATGCCTTTCATTTCTAGGTAGCATGACTCCATAACCCAATGGTACACATGAAGACATTGGAGATTATGGATTCTACTCCTTTCAATTCTTTTTACAATTGACAGAAGTTTCCCAACTGGAGCCAGTTGTTGTCCCCCAAAAATATCACTCATTTTTGGGACAACATAAAAACTATTTTGGTCCTACAGACCAAAATTGTCTCTTCCCTTTTAAAAAAAATTCTTAGACATTCAAATTCCTCAATTTTTCAAGCTTCTCAGAAATCTATGGACTATATAGGCTTAAATCGATGGACTTTGCAGGCTTAAATCTACGGACTCAATAGGCTTAAATCTACGGACTCTGTAGGCCAAGTTCAATGGGCTTTACAGGTTCATTTCTACAGATTCAAAGGCTTCTATAGGTGGGTTCAACCAAAAGAATCATTTTTTAACACTTGGTCATTTTTAGGATTGGTTCAGTGCCATGGTTCAATCAAAAATCTCCATCGGCAAGCATCTAAGCAAAGAAGGCTTGAACCGTTGAACCATTGAACCACTTTGGTTCAAAGGTTCAATGAGTTCAAGATTCAATCGGTTCAACACTTTGTTTCACTCGAGTGGTTCGTCTGCTTTGTTTCAACATTTTGGTTCATCCTTTGGTTCAATCAAATGGTTCGTCAATCGATTCAAGGCTTTGTTTCAACCGTTGAACCAAATCTTGGTTCAATGGTTGGTTCAACGACTTAGTTCATCTGCTTGGTTCAAAGGCTTGGTTCATTCAATTGAACCATTGGCTTGAACCATTTTGGTTCAAATCTTGGTTCATTGGCTTGGTTCAACGTTTGGCTCAACCAAGCGGTTCAATGCTTTGGTTCAATCAAGCAGTTCAATGGCTTAGTTCAACCAAGTGGTTCACTGTGACGGTTCAAAGGAGTGTTTCAAATGTAAAAGTTCAAGAGAGCTTCTCGAAGGACAAGTGCCCTTATGGAGGGCACTTGGTCGACAAAAATACCCTTCAGAAGGGTCGTTTTCAAAGAAGGTCGCAAAGGTAAATTCTTTCGGATTTTTGTTTAAGGCATTTGAAAAAGTCTAAGGCATAATTCTTTCAGACTTTTGTCTGAAGGAATTCCTTCAGACAAAAAGTCTGAAAGAATTTAAGAAGCAACTGCAGGAAGAAAACCCAAAGGAAATTCTCAAAGGCAAATGGAACAAAATGGAAATTCTACAGACTTTTTGTCTGCGGGAAATTTCTACGGATAATTTATCCATGGGAATAATACCCGTGGAGAAATCTTGAGACAATCCACTAAGGAAAAGGCCATGAGAGACCTCTAAGGTGAAGGCCACCGAAGGACCCCAAAGGGTAGGTGCCCTTGCAGGGGAATCTTGGCTGCCAAATTGAAGAGTCACCTTCCCTTCGGGAAGATGTAAAATAAGAAGCCCAAAGGCTATTCAAAGACAACCCAAAGGACAAATACCCTTGCAGGGGGCTCTTCCCGACCCAAAGTGGATCATTTATTCAAGCCCAAAAGGTAGATTCTTTCTAGGAAAGTGCCAAAAAAAAAAGCTGAAGAAGGACCAAGGGGTGACGCGCTTGAAGACATCAAATTCAACACAGCGAACTAACCATTGAAAACATAGTGATGGGTGTGTGAACGTCAATTTTAAAGCTCATAAACTAGTTGTTGATCCTTTGAATCTATATACCCAAATGCATTCATAGGCTTTAAGGCCAAGACCAGCAGAAAGCAAGGAATAGAATAGCAAATTGAATCCAGGACCCAATTCAATTAACCAGAAAAAGAGGAATGATGAAGGTAGGATCAGATCACCAGGTCGATATTGAAAGTTACAAACTTTTAATAGCATGACTTACTTCTCTGCATTGATAAAATCAAATGGGTAAATGCCCCTAAGTTCTAGCCTGTCTTCTTAACAGATTTCAATGCAACATGATGTGTTACTATTCCCAAGTCCTTCTTGAAGAGGCTATATAAGGGACTCTCTTTTATTGTAAATGGATTTCTTTTTGACAATCAGAACGAAACTCTACCCAAATTGAAAGGCATTTTTGAGACTTTGAGCTCAGTTTGTTGATCATATTTTGTTATTGGAATAAGAAAGCAAGTGATTTTTCAGACTTTGTGCTGTGATATCTTTGTTGTTGGGGAAACTGTTCTTATGTCTTTTTCCTTGATGTATCATCTATTCCTTTAATTCAACAAGCAGAATTAGTAACAATAGTCAAGAAGGTGTCCTAAAGAGTCAAGTGTGGAGAGACTTTGTGGCCCCATAATTGACTTTAGTGTGTTTTCTTTTCATTTCTATGTAAAGGACCTTGGGACGACTTTGTGCCCTCATTGTCCTTCATATCTTACTCTTGAGAAATTTAGGTGGAGACTTTGTGCTGCATCTTGATTTGCTAGTTACTACATCTTTGGTTACATTTCACTGTTATTACCAGGAGTACTCTTGTGGCTGGCTGAATAGTACTTCTAAAAGAAGAGGAGTGTTGTCTGTCATTTCCCTTGAGTTTTTCCTTTGATCCACATGCATCATCTCTGAAAAAAGAGAGATGGATGGTTTGTCCTACCCTTGAGTATTATTTTTTGTTTATATATATAGGGAACCTCCCCTTGATGAGAGGAGAGATCAGTCCCCTTCTGATGTGGTAAACCTACACATTTGGATGACTAATCATCCTACTATGGATGATCAGACCTATTTTGTTTATCAGTACATTGATCGACAAAATATTCAACCAACACACCTCATTTATTATTCTCTCATCATTGATTCATGTATTTTTTTATCTTTTTCCACATCTAGTATGGTCATCTAACCTACTTATGTGCCACCACTATCATCCATCCAAACCATAAACCAAATCAAAATATCATTAGCATCAATCAACCCACCTTCTTTAGACACCTTTCTCTGCAACCCCAACTTGCCTTCAATGCACACACTTTCTTTACAAACCTTAAACAAAAGTAGACCATGTGGTCCATCAAATTGGGGCAACCCATTTGAGCACCATTCTCCAACCCTAGTTGAACTACATTGGCCTAATGTCCATGGACTATGTAGGTGTTACTTGACTTCTAAGGGCATTTTGGCCATTAAAAATTAATTACCATGCCCCCTTTTTCTCATTAATTTACATTGCTAATAGTGCCCTCTTTTTTAGGGCATCCTATATCAGTGAAGCTTTGGATTTTTCCTAACATCCTTGTATTTTAACATCATCTAGTACTTCTTATTTATTTATCCCCCCTTTTTTGGGAGAACTACATTGGTCTGAGGTCTTTTTAGATTATGTAGGTAGTGCTCAAATACTAAGGTCAACTCAGTCACGTCCTTTACTTTATTTTCCCTTCTCACCTAACATATTTTCCTCCACTTCTCTACCTATCTCCTCAACACCTCCCTCCCTTCAACTTGTCAATCTCTTTTAACCACTTTTCCAGCTTATCAATCTCTTTTAATGCAAATATTGATATCCTTCCTCATTATCTCCTCTTATCTCCCACAAAGCCACCACCTACTCTACTTTTATGGCCTCCCTATCACCTTTCCTTACATATGCTTTGTGGCTCACTCCCCCACCCACTTTTCATGTTTTTTATCCCTCTCTCTAATTCTTACCAACCATTTCATTTATCACCTTTGTCTTTTTTACCATCCTCATCCTTTCCCCTTACCCTTGGCAACTTGTCATATCCTCTTCCTCACTCTCTTTTCCTCACCAATTCCACATTGTCATGTTCCCTTGCACATTGATGGACACTTTTACCTCCTTCTCTTCTTTTCTACCACCTCTTTACTACTCTTCCACTACTTCTAAACCACCTTCATTCCAATTCTTAGTTCTTGTTTTCCTCTTTCCCATCTTTTCAATCTAGCATGCATTCTATTTCTTCTGTTTCTTCTAGAATCCCAATTTTTTCTTATGTATGCCACCATTCTTTATCAATTTTCCACTCTTCCCACCTTTTCCATTTTTCCCCTCCACAACTAGCTTCTAACTGGGTCTTTATCCTTTAAGAAGCCTTCCATAATTTCCCTTTTCTTCTTATCAGTTCTATCCTTGTGCACTTTGCATTCCCCTTTTCCTCTTTCCATCTTGATACTCACTTATCTTTTGCATCTGTGTGAGTGTCCATGCTTTATATCCCTACTTCAATTCTTCCTTTTTCTTCTTATCATCCCCGATCTTCATCCCTTATTTTTATCTCATTCCTTTTTATTGTGTTCCCTAATTTCTTCACCACTTTTCAACTTGTCAGTCTCTTCTAACAAGATGATTAACACATACCTTGTCTCTTCAGCTTCTTATCCACCCATCCTTTTTCTCCCCTCATTTTTCTTAGGCCCTTTCCCATTTTCCATCCCATTCTCATCTCCAACACTTCCATCTAATTTGTTTCATTATTCCTCTACTTGCTTCTCATCATCCATGCTTACTTGGTCATGTCTTCACCTAATTATTCACTCTCTTGTCATCTTTTTTGTGTCTTCATTTCACTCATTTTTCCTCCTTTTTCTTTTTCTTTTGTGTATTTCCTTATGTTTCATTTTCATCACCAAACTATTTTCTCATTGGTCTTTTTTAGACTTATTTTCAAACCTTTCATGGCCTCCCATATTTCTCATTCTCTTATTGCCCTTCATGATTGTTACACTTCTTTCCCCATCCTTTTTAATTCTTCAATCTGTCATTCTTTAGTGTATTCCTCCAACCCCTATATTCTACCTTTTATTTTTTTCTCTTTTCTCCATTTCATTTCATTTTTTTGTCTCCCTTGATGACACTCCTTATTCTTCCCGACCTTCTTTTTTCCTCCTCCATATCCATGCTTGGCTCCTTCCATCCTTATCCACGTTCATCTTTATTTGTATCCTCATTATTTTCTCTACCTATCTCTTCATCCATCTCTTGGTCTACCTTCACATCATCCCTTGTTGGATCCCCTTTATTTTCTTCCATTATCACTCTAGCTTCTCACTCATTAGAGTGAAATCACCAGTCACATTGCTTATATGTGTGTATACATGTTTGATTCCTTGTGTTCTCTACTCTCTTGATTTAATGCATGAAATCTTGTCAAGATCACTGCTTCAAAACATCCATTTCTTCCTTGAGTGTCTTTATCTATTAATCATGGGTCCTCCTTTTGTCCCTCTCTAACTATTCCCTTCACCATATCCATCACATCTTCAACTTTTAAACCCTCTATGCATTTTTCATGTACTTGATAGAGTGTGATCAACACACCTATTTTTAGCCTTTATATCATGTTTATGCGAAGCATTCATAGGGTTTATGTTCATTAAGCCAATCCCACTTTAGGTCTATTTTTAGTCCTTGTCATAGAAAGAACATCATGCTCTCTTCTCGTCCTAATTTACTTAGTTGATATTTTCATTATGCCATTTATCTCTTGATTATATTCTTCACTTTAACATTAGTGGTGTTTGTTGCCTTACCCCATCTGCTTTAGCTTAAGTGAGATTACAACAACCATACCATATAAATCATAACCATAACCCTAAGAATAATAACATTCAAACAATGACATCCAACACATTTTTTACATATTTACAACAAACTATGAAATATTTTATTTAGGGTGTGAGGAGTCGCATGACACATACAAATTTATTAGACTATAAACATCTCACCTAAGGCCTCTACATACATTATTTTTCTACCTAAGCATTAGGCCAATCATTTGGTGACTCTAGATTTATGTTCAACCATACTTATACTTGATTAATCCCATTAACTAACATCCATAACATTCCCTATATCAGAATCCACTGAAGGGTGTACTCTATTCTCCTCTTTTGCATCCATCCCCATAGGGCAAGAATCACATTATGCTTTGGTTATTTCACCTTGCTCACCCATCACAACCATTACATCCCTTTACTCTAGTTATTTTACTCACATAGGTACCATCAATTGTTGCCTTAGTGCATATCCCCTTGCACAATGAGGGTTCCCTCCATAGACAGGTTGAAGGTCATGTCTTCTAGCCCTACACCTTGCATAATAAAAGTATTACCTTCTTCACTATTAAGGAGGTAAGAGTTTAGGCTAGAGCTCAGGCCATGGGTACCTTTCCTCTTGTTGTTGGTTTAACAACACTTCCATTATCTCCATTACATGTTGTAGTATTAGATAGATACGCACATTCATCATGTAGATTATTTTGGGTCATGGGGGTTACTAATTATCTCTACCATTGCTACCATTAGTTTCCATCTTCAACCTCTAGTAGTTCTCTACACCCCGAATAACTTGTAAAACCAAATGACTCATGATAGGTATTCATTCTTACCATGATTATTTAAATAGACTACCCAAGTATTATTCCTCATCGACATGATTATCTATTCCACTGACAGGGAGGGTCTTATGATGTCATTGATTCCCTTGATTAGTCTTCCCACTTGAAATAGTGATGTCTACTTACATTTTCATGTGGACATGTAACCCTCGATCTAAATGGACATCTCGATACAATCATTATGCATTGTCATGATGTATTTTTATTGCCCTTATCATCTGATCTACATTTGATGTCTCTACTTACTTTATCATCTTGTAGTCCTTGTGGGTCTAATGGTCATTTGTGTCATTGTCACCTTTAACTTGGTTGATGTAATTAGCTTCCATCCATGGGCTACTGTAATGATCATGCCTTTAAAACTACCACTATTGTTGATGGTGGTAGCTCTTAAATACTTGTCATTGTAGAAGCTCCCTTGTCTTACCTAATTGTATAACCAAATTCTGGACCACATAGATCCCTACTAGTAGGGCCTCTTATACATGGAAACCAAAGTCATTAGTTTCAAATAACTAGGACAGAGGATGTAGACATGGCCACCTTTTTTCTAGCCTATCCATACAGCTCTTAGGTCAGGCACACTCCATCCTCTATCACTCACCATGCTACCAATTTTCTAACTCGTAGAATCTACTTAGCCATCAAAGAAATTCTTTTCAAATAATCACTTCATTACCACCCATAAAACTTAGCTCATAATGATAATGATCCTTTACCAAAGAGACTATGCAGATACTAATAGAAGCCCATCTCCTAAAACTTGGCTCATAGAGATAGATGATAGCACTATGCTTATACCCTTACAAAATTTTAGAAGGTGTAACCTCCTCATGAAGGCACCTCTTATTTAGCTTAGCTCCATCATATGACATTTATGATGCTTAGCCTTTTGTTACCCACTTATTTATCCTACCTTACCCATTCATGTCTTCTCCTCCTAATGCATATGAGATTATTATGGTGGCTATTCACCAATCTAAACCATGACACCTCACCATTACCAAACTATCAACCCAAACCTAACCATTTGGTATACTATATTAGGGTAACCCATCTGAACTTCACTACATAACTACATTTGGCCTAAAGTTTTGTTGGATATCACATCTACAAAATTATGTAAGCAACTTCCACTTGCCTAGTGCATATGGAGTCAGCTCGGCCACCCCTTACCTGAACCCTTGACAACCACTCTCTCTAACCAACTAACCCTTTGAACGTGTCCATCTTGATGTTGGCTATTTAGACCCAAACTACTACATATCTTTGCAATGGCCATATGTAGACCATTTTGACCACACCAACCAACCTTTCCATGTTGTATTTTTACATGACCTAACTAATTGGGTTGTTTCATAGGAATACTCCCTACTTTGGATACCTGCAACTAACCCTAACCCTGTCTAGATTGCTTGATAGGCATTACCTGATCAACTATGACTAATATTGTGGACCGGTTACCCCTGAGATGCAAACATTGGCCACTTTCATTTATGTGTGATCTTATCTATCATACTTATTCATATTTTTTCCATATGTTTGCATCTCGAATACCTAACTACCTTGTGACACCAACTAGTGTCTACCCACCAACTGGTTATCAAACCTACACCTAATTTTACTTTACCTCATCGAATCTTGATTTGAGGGGGAACACCTCCTTCCATACTCGGGGCACTGTGACCTTTGACCAAGTGATCTATTTTTGTTTTGCATCTTGTTAATTCAAAGCTGTATAATAAAAGGGGGCAAAATGTAAACACTAAAAAATAGCACACTTGCAATTTTCAATGACTGAATGCTTTGAGACCCCCTAAAAACTTATTAACCCTTAACCAACCCCTCTTAACCTAATCAAATCACTATTCTCCTATTCACATAGTACTATTTGAAAGTACTATTCAAAAATATTATTCACTATGGGACCCACTATCACTATTCATGATGACATGGCAAGTGACATGGGAAGTGACATGAAAGGTGATATGGTAAGTGACATGGCTTGGAAGTGATGTGACTTGATTTGGGACTTCATACCCCACCTGGGACCCTCCTCCAATGTACCTCATGACATCATTAAGCACCAAAAATCCCTTCCCTCAGAATATGGTGTAGTTTTCCCTATGGGACTATCATTCAACATGTATTTTTGTCCTCATGCATGAAGAATGGTGCTAAAATTCATGGGTCACTTAGCCAAAAGATGGAAGTGAGTGGTGGAAAATATTTTGGACTCATATAAGCCCATGTGCATGATCCCCACTTCATTTTGGACTCTTTAGCAAGTAGGCAACCTATTAGCTAAGTGGGAATCTCACCCCCTTGTCTTTCATGACCACTCATGCACCCACATGGAGAATGGTGCCAAAATTCATGGGACACTTAGCCAAAGGACAAATTAGCTTGGTAAAAAGTCCCTTGGCCTCATTTGAGCCAATGTGCATGATTCCCACTCCATTTTGGACTCATGTGCAAGGTGGGAGACAAACCAACAAGGTTGGAATCCCATCACCCTTATCCCCTTTGTCATTTATGAGCCCACTTGAAAAATGGCACCATACTTCACTATTCCACTTCTTTGCAATGTTTCTTGATAAAAAAATGCTATAAATATGACCCTCCCCCTTCACCCATGGTTAAGTTAGTTTTTGGTGAAAGCATTCATGTTGCAGGTTGTCTACTTTTGAAGGAGGCCACTCATCTTAGAGGAGAAGGAGTTAATACCCTGAAACTCTACCAGATTTTCAATCCAACATCATCATCTTCAATAACATCATCATCATCAACAACATCAACATTCTTCTTCAAGATTGGAAGGTAATATTTGTATTTGTTTATTTAATTTCAATCTTTCTTTCCTTTTGGATTTTTATTTTCTTAACCTGTTGGCACCCTTCACCATTTTTCTTCTATCCCTTTGGCATCTTACCATTTTCCCCTTTACCCCCTTTTGCCTTCTTGACCACCATTACCCTCTTTTGCCTTCTTAACCACCATTTCCCCCTTTTTCCTTCTTAACCACCATTTCCCCTTTTTTTATTCCCAACCATAATTTAGCCCTCTGACCACCTTAATCATATTACCACCTTGTCCATTTACCAACCCCAACCAAACTATCTTTTGACCCTTGTCAAAATACCAAACCAAAGCCACAACCTTGCTTTAACTAATTTTCAACATTAGTGTTAATCAAACTATTGCTTTCATTTAGTTATCTTTAGCAAAGCATTTAACTTTTTTTTATTAAACTCAGTTATTTGTTGTTTTAATTTCAGTTTTTTTGTCATTTAATGTAAGTATATTTATTTTGAACTTAAGTTTTTAAATTAGGTGGATTGACAACCTCCTAAAAAGCTCACACTTATAGGATCTAGCTCACACTAAGCAATCCACCTAACTACTTGTCTAACCAACAAGTTTTTTAGTGGTGATTTATTATTTGCATGTATTCTTCCCTAGCCAAAGAAGAGTTCTCACAAATTTTAGACTTCAATGAGCGCACGTTTACCAAGTATTTTCCTACACACCCTTTACTAGTTTCTTTCTTTTCACACTAAGGAAAAAGCAAAAATTAGATAGAAAAAAAACAAACCAAGATGAAATCAAACAAGGTAGATAAAACTGATTTATTGTCAAAAAATAATTATTTTTAAAAATAAAATGGATTAAATAATAGAATAAACTTGAAAAAAACCCTAGAAACATCCTTAAAAAAACTCTTTAAACAAAAAAATTAGAAGATGACAAACATTCTTTTTCCACTTCCAAACCTGCAAGACTTGTCAATTCATGAAGTAATTAATATATTAAATTAATGTAATATATGATTATATTATAATATAAATTATATTAATTATTTTATATTTTTAATATAATAAATTACAAAATAATATATAAAATAATATTTATTTGTATATAAAATTTAATATACACATATATATCTATATACATACATATATTTTTTAATTATAATGGCCTCCAAAGATATTAATATATAATTTATAATATTTTTAAATTATAATGTATAATTTAATAATAAATAATAAATTAGTATTCTTGGATGCCATTATAATGGTGTGTGTGTGTGTTTTAATATTATATGTATATAATAATTTAATAATATTATGAAAAGAAAATATTTTAATATAAAGGTATTATATATAATATAAATTTAATAATTAATTAATAAATATAAAATATATATTATTAATAGTGTATTATTTTATATATTATATTTAATATATTATAATATAGTATTATATATATAATATATCTAATATTATATAATAATATATGTGATTCAACTATTTCAGTGAACTCACGAGGCATTGAAAGCATTAAAATTTAATATATGGACTCATGTAAATATAGTGAAGAAAAGCCCAACCAATTGAAGTTGTGTACCCATATAAGAGTGCCAAAGTAATTAAGTATAGTCATGATGACAGGGAATAGTACATTATATAGAGCAAGATAAATAGAGTCTATTGGTGGTTATTTCCATAAAACTCCTTTCACCAATTTTTTATTTTTTTGAAGACACTATTTATACATTATATAGCATCTCAAACTTGTACACTTGAAAAAATATAGATCTTGGTTATTCCTATAAGATTTAAACATTTTCCACTACCAAAAGGCTCACATACACTATCTCTCTATGCTTATTTTTTATCACTTAGTCTGACCCATGTTATTATAATGACTCATACATTCTCTCATACTTAGAATTCTATAAACCTATTTATATTCTATCTCTACAAGTTTTGGTCTTGTGCCTTATTTCTAGGTACTTGGACACTTGCATCCTAATCTGACATTTATGTCAATGTAAGTATCCTATCCCGAAACAAGTGTCCAGTACCATAAAAGTCATCTAATTTCCAAACAAAATGTATGTCTTTGGTTGGACTAAGTGATTTAATGTGAGATATTCTCTAAAATGATTGATATATATGCAGGATCAATCCTCGTTAATTTTTCACATAGCACATACCTAGAATAAACCAAGCAACTCATAAGTCAACCTAATAAAAGCATTCAATCAATTAGTCAAGTGAGCAAAGCTTCCCTATTTTCCCTATCTCCATATCAATCATAGGTACAACCCATCTACATGTCTAAAGTACTGAAGGAGTAGTTTTAGAGCCATATTTTATAGGTTACCAACTATGTCACTATTATATTTACTTATCACATATTGCATCATTATACAAACACAATAGCACACGCATGGGATAGCTACATGAGTTTGAGGTCCTCTTTGGAGTAGTGGATATGTAGGTAACACCCACTACTAGAGGGTTTTTTGGTGTTATCTCAACATTGTGAGTCTGTTAACCCATTTTTCCACAATCATTATGAAGATGAACTAGGGTTTTGCTATCTGATAATGAGTGATAATACATGAGTTCAATCTAAACACACCAGAGTGAAGGTGACATAAAAATCAGAACATTCTTAGTGGTTGCATCCAGATCCTATAGGTATTTCATATTGGATACCTTCATACATGTTAGATATAATCAATGATGCAATTGTTTGAGGTTGACACAAGTGTTTGAGGTCATAAAAGTGCTTAATATAGAATTTGATGATAGTTTTTGAATCTAATTCTCATCCAATTAATGCCTATTCTAGATCAAGATTTGTATTAACATTAGAACCAATTAAGTTTCTTGTCTTTATTATCATTGTAATATCTACAATAGTTATACTTCTTATTTTTAGTATATCTCAATATATAAAAAGTTATAATATTATTTATGTGAATTTGAAAATTAATTGACTTGCTAGAGAGATAGTTTATCACAGTTGTGCCCTAGGTTGTCTCTATCCCCATTAACCCTAGATTCCTTAATCTAAATTTTAGGGTTAAATATTTGGTGAACCCAAAGTGATTTTTTCAGCCTTTTTTATTATTTATAATAGTTTAAATTTCCAATTTATTAGATTTTTTAATAAATATGTTGATATATAGAAAAGTATCTTTTTTTTGCCAAAATATTGTACGAATTTGATGAATTTGGCATTTTACTATTTCTAGTAAATTTAGACCTAAAGGCCATATATTTTACTTTTATTTCCTTATTTTTATGGGTTCATCTCATTTCTTGTTTTCCTAAGAAATCTATTTCATATTCAAAAATTTCTAATCCATCACTTTATATATTTTTCTCTTCATTAAGCACAATGTGGTGACCCCAACGTTTGGTCTCAAAACTCTAGTTGACCTAAGGTTTCTGGATTTACTATTTTCTAAATCCTTATTTCAAAATATTTAAAATTTAAAAATCATAATTTTCCCTTTTCTAAAAACATGTTTAATATAGATATATCTCTTATCTACTTCATTTTACAGTACATCATGGTAGTAGTTACTTGTCATGTTTCATGTATAATGAAATCAATTAAAAGGAGTAACCAACTTGATCAATTTAATGAGAGGTTTTCAAAATAAACTTACAATTTAATACCTATATACAAATTTTAGTTTAGTAGTATTGATCCTCTTCCTCCTAACCCTAAGGAGGGTGATAACCACCATCTTTCTAACCAAGTCTATGTTATCACTCCTTCAATCGGTAAGGTAGATGGTGTATGTATGCATGTTAAATCCAATAAACCTAGGGTTGGTAATTTTTAATCCTTAAAATGTCAAATCATCCATATGATAAATTCAATAGAAGAGTGGAAAAATAATTTTAGTTCAAATATCACATTGTTGGAAAATCATATTACTCTCTAATTGTTTACATGTTTTATATCATGCATCTTAGGACTTGATGTGATTACATACTATATACCTCAATGATATATTTACCTAGACATGTTCTTTATATATAATATATGGTAACTTCATAATTTACATAATTATATTACCCTTTTGAGGTAAGGTAAGTAAAAATTACTACTTCCCCTCACCTCAAAATGGGGGGGCATATTAGTGGGGTAATGCCATAAAGGAATGGATTTCACATTCTTCATAGATTCATATTGTAGTGCAGACATATTTTGGAAAAATGTCCTTCACACTCATACCATTTCATGGATTCATATTATAGTGGAGGCATGTTATGGAAACATGTTCTCCACATTTACACTACTTTTTAATTTCATATCAGAGTGGGGGCATGTTATGGAAAAATGTTATTCACACTTACATGGTTTGTAAATTAGATAAAATTTAAAGTTATATGATTTAGATACATAATTGTGGAAGAATTAAATAAATTCGTGCATTGTTACACCCAAGTTTCAACATGAGAGATATATAAGGTGCATATGTTATACAAAGAGAACCTAAATTGTAAAATCAAATCAGCTTTCATATTTCAAACACTTCTATGAACTTAAGCTCACTAGGTTGGAGTGTTATAGACTACATTGAGCCAATCTATTATAGTATTTGGTTTACTTTTGGTATGGTTGAGGTGATTAAATCAATCCATATTACCAAGTTAATAGGTTGGACTTAATTACATCGTCCAATCTCACCATATTTATAGTTTGTGTTAACCTAGTTCACTCACACTCACTAGGTTATAAGTATGATTAAGTTGCATAGATGGCCTGGATGATCTCAACTATCGAGTGGAAAATCACATTTTTCTCCAAGTTTGGCAGCATGTGTCCTCCAATATATCTATATTTATGCACTTTATATATTTAAATATGTCGTAATTTGAACTTTATTGGTTCATAATGATACATCTTTTCAAATCATATTGCTAAAGGGTAAGGTAGTTGCATTGATATACAAGTGTACTCCCAAACCTTATTTTTATATTTAAATCATTTGAATTCTTTGGATTTCAAATTATATGCACTAATTATATACTATATCATGCTTTTGGTTATAGATTAGTCACCAATAAATCACTCAAGTTGGGCATAAGCAAAGGTAAAGTGTGGTATACACACCCAGGTACCCATTTCTTTTCATTTAAATGAAACATTTCCTTACTAGATTAAAGGGGCAGGGTATGTAAACACCATTTATGAATTATATAGCACTTTAGTATTGTAAACTTTGAAAAATATAGACCTTAGCTATTCCTCTCAGTTCAAGACTTTTCTTGTTGCCAAAAGGCTCACATACACTATCTCTTTGTGCTTATTATTTATTTCTTAGTCTGACCAATTTTATTTTGATGACTCATAACTTATATCATACTCAAAATTATATAAGCCTACTTATCTTATATCTTTGCATGTTCTGAGTCCATGAATATTTTCCAATAGACTAGACACTTTCATCCGAATCATATGCTTACATTGACACAAGTGTCATATCCTGACAAAAGTATACAGTGCCCTAAAAGTCATCCAATTTATAGATTAAACATATCCCTATGTTCATCCTAAGTGATTTAATTTGAGATATTCTTCAAAAGGATTGGTAAATGCATGATCAATCATCATTCATTCCTCACCTAGCACAGACCTAGTACAAACTAAACAACTCATAGGGAAACTTAGCAAAAGCATTCAATCAAGCATTCAAGTAAGTAAAACATCTCTATTTTTCCCTATTTTCATATCAATCATAGGGACAACACATATATAGGTCTAAAACACTAAAGAAGTAGCTCAAGATCCATATTTTCTAAATAACAAACTAGGTCATTATTATGCTTGTTTAGCACATATTTTTATGCACATGCAAGCCCACACATAGGGGAAAACTACATTAGCATGAAGCCTTCTTTAGATTAGTGTATGTAGGCAATACCCAATGACATAGGGTTCTTTGGGGTTAGCTCGACATCATGAGCCCACTAACCCATTTTTCTCATGGTCACTATGAAGATGAAGAACTAGGGTTTTACTATTTGACAAGGAACAATAGTCTATGAGTCAGATCTGAGCACACTAGATCAAAGGTGACATAGAACCTAGAATATTTTATGTAGTCGAATCTAGATTTAGCATGTAATCCATAATATCTACCTACTTCTATATTAGACATAAGTGTTAACACGACCATGTGGGGTTGATGCAAGTGTATGAGGTTATAGAAGTGTTTAATCCAAAAATTTATCACATTCCATGAATCTACTTCTAGTTTGATACCTATTTGTTCTAGATCCAAATCTATATAAGCAACAAAACCAACTAAGTATCTTATTTTGATTATCATTGTAATATCTATCATATCTTTACTTTCTATTTTTATTATATCTCAATATATAAATTTAAAATATTATTTATCTGAGTTTGTAAATTAATTAATCTAATATAGAGATGGTTTATCACCCTTATGCCATAGGATGCTTCTATCCCCTTTAAACCTAGATTTCATAATCCATATTTTAAAGTTAAACAGTGGTCATGAATGACTTTGGGTAAAGCAAGGTATTTTTTACAATAAATACCTATACCATGACAAGCCCCACATGAAACTTTTTGTTGAGGGTTTGAGAATTGAACATGTATCCATTGGTAGTTGTAAATTTATAAGTGTATCATGCAAACAACTGACATAACTTATGATAAGAATGAATCAAAGATTCACAAACAAATGTTTGGTGCCATCCTCCCAATATAAATTCTTTTGGCATAATAATACTATGTTTTATTCTTCTAATAACTTTAGTTTTATATAAAATTTTATTGTACATTCATTTTTATTTATTATTGAAAATAAAATAAAAATTGTTCCTTTTTGCACTTCCTAGAGTGTGTTCCTTGCTTCTTATTTTCATCCATTTTATTACTTGTTCGAGCATTTAGATATGATACACTGATTGTGGGACTCATACTTATGTTTTACTATTGTGACATTTGCATATGTCATTGCTTGTTGTCTAGACATTTGAATATGTCATTTATTTTTTTGTGGATATTTTGAATAAGTCATGTCCATTCAATTGTGATGAATTTGAACATGGCCCTTATTTGAGGTCTCCTTACACCATTATGTTTTGATTTGATTTTGAATGTTCTTTGTGTGTGTTTGAATATTTGTTGATCTTGTATTTTTACTCTCTATATGTTTATATGTTTTATATCATGCATCTTAGGACTTGATGTGATCACATATTATCTTCCTCAATTATATATTTACCTAGACATGTTCTTTATATATGATACATAGTAATTTCATAGTTCACATAATTATATTACCCTTTTGAGATAAGTTAAGTACAAAATACTACTTCCCCTCACCTCAAAATGGGGGGATATTAGTGGGGTAAGGCCATAGAGGCATGAATTTCACATTCTTCATAGATTCATATTGTAGTGGGGACATGTTTTGGAAACATGGTCTCCACATTCATACCAATTCATGGATTTATATTTTAGTGGGGGCATGTTATGGAAACATGTTCTCCAAATTAACACTACTTTTTAGTTTCCTATCATAGTGGGGGCATGTTATGGAAAAATTTCCTTCATACTTACACCATTTGAAAATTAGCTAAAATTTAAAGTTATATGATTTAGATACACAGTTGTGGAAGAATTGTTTAAATTGGTACATTTTTACACACAAGTTTCAACTTGAGAGATACATAAGGTGCATATGTTATACAAAGAGAACCTAAATTGTAAAATCAAATCAGCTTTGACATTTCAAACAATTATATGAGATTGAGCTCACTGGGTTTAAGTGTTACATACTACATTGAGCCAATATATTATAGTAGTTGGTTTAATTTTGGTATGGTTGAGGTGATTAAATAACTCAATATTTGCAATTTTATAGATTGGACTTGATTATATCATCCAATCTCACTATATTTATAGTGTGAGTTGACCTGTTTCACTTACACTCACTAGGTTATAAGTATGATTAGGTTTCATAGATGACCTAGCTAATCTCAACTATTGAGTGGAAACTCACCTTTTTATCTAAGGTTGGGGACATGTGTCCTCCAATATATCTATATTTATACACTTTAAAAAAATTATTTGTCTTAATCTCAACTCTAATGGTTCATAATTATACATCTTTTCAAATCATATTGCTAAAAGGCAAGACACTTGCATTGATACACATGTGTACTCTTAAACCTTATTCTTTATATTTCAAATTATATGGACCAATTATATACTATATCATGCTCTTGTTTATAGATTAGTCACCAATAAATCACTCAAGTTGGGCTCAAGCAAAGGTAAAGTGAGTTATACATACCCAGATACGTATTTCTTTTCATTTAAACTAAACATTTCCTTACTAGATTAGAGGGGGGGGGATGTAAACACCATTTTTGAATTATATAGAACTTAAATATTATACACTTTGTAAAATATAGGCCTTATCTATTTGTTTTAGTTCTAGACCTTTCTTACTACCAAAAGGCTCACATACACTATTTCTATGTGCTTATTATTTATCTCTTAGTCTGACCAATGTTATTTTGATGTCTTATACCCTATATCATACTCAAAATGTTATAAAACTTCTTATTTTCTATCTTTACATGTTATGAATCCATGCCTATTTTCCAGTAAACCAGACACTTGCATCCCAATCATATGCCTACAACAACAAGTGTCATATCCTGACACAAGTGTCCAGTGCCCTAAAAGTCATCTAATTTATAGATTAAACATATCCCTATGGTCATCCTAGGTGATTTAGTTTTAGATATTATTCAAAAGGATTGGTATATGCATGATAAGTCCTCATTCATTCTTCACCTAGCATATACCTAAGTACAAACTAAACAACTCACAAGACAACTTACCAAAAGCATTCAATCAAGCATTCAAATGAGTAAAAATTCTCTATTTTTTCCTATTTTCCTATTAGTCATAGGGACAACACATATACAGGTCTGAAATACTAAAGTAACAGCTCAAGATCCATATTTTCTAAATTACAAACTAGGTCATTATTATGCTTGCTTATCACATATTTTTATGCACATGCAATCCCACACATAAGGGAGAACTACATGAGTCTGAGGCCTTATTCAAAGTAGTGGATGTAAGCAATACCCACTGACATATGATTCTTTGGTGTTAGTTCAACATCGTGAGCCCACCAACCCATTTTTTTCATAGTCACTATGAAAATGAAAAAATAGTGTTTTACTATTTGACAAGGAGCAACAATCTATGAATCAGATTTGAGAACACTATATCGAAAGTAACATAAAACCTAGAATATTTCATGTAGTCACATCTATATTTAGCATGCATTACATACTGGTTACCTCTTTCCATGTTAAACATAAGTGTTAACATGACCATGTGGGGTTAACACAAGTATATGAAGTCATAGAAGTGTAATCCAAATTTTATGACATTTTGTTAATCTACTTCTAGTTTGATTCCTGTCTATTCTAGATCCAAATCTATATAAGCAACAAAACCAAATAATTATCTTATTTTCATTATCATTGCAATATCTAGCATAGGTTTACTTTCTATTTCTAGTCTATCTCAATATATAAATTTTGAATATTGTTTATCCGAGTTTGTATATTAATTAACGTAATATAGAGACGGTTTATCACCCTTTATGCCCTAGGTTGCCTCTATCACCATTAACTCTAGATTTCTTAATCCATATTTTAAGGTTAAACATTGGTCATAAATGACTTTGGGTAAAGCGAAGTATTTTTTACAAGAAATATGTCTACCATGACAAGCCCCACATGAAACTTTTTGTTGAGGGTTTGAGAGTTGAACGTGTATCCATTCGCAGTTGTAAATGTATAAAGTTGATCATGCAAACAACTGGTATAGACTTATGATAAGAATGACATGAAAAGATTCACAAACGAATCTTTGGTGCCATCTTGCCAGTGTAAATGGTTTTGGCATAATAATACTATATTTTATTCTTCTAATAACTTTAGTTTTATATAATATTTGTATCATACATTTATTTTTATTTATTATTTTAAATTTAAAAAAATTGATGTAAAATTTGTTATTTTATATTCATATTAATAATCGATTATATTTAATAATTTAAAAAAGTTCTTTTTTTTTAATATTATACCCAATTAAAACAAAAGTTGTTCTCTCTTTAAAATAAAAAATCTCCCAAAAATCCAATACTAACTACTTTTCGAATGGTGTTTAATACTTTATAGATTGAAAATAATATAAAAGGATCTCACAAAATACATAATTGGCAATGCGTCCATAGCTAGGGAATATTGAACAATGAGATGTTTTCGTAAAAATTACAAATTTAATCTGACAAAATTCATTTTGATGAGATGTTTTATGCTCTTAAAATGAGGAATGCTTCTTAATCAAAAGACTCTTTAAATCATAATATAGATAATCCACTATGCATTTACCAAAATAAATAAACGAGGTACGTAGTAGATAGTATCTGTTTTTGTGTTGATAATGGTTTATATTTAAATATTCATTTATAAATAAAATAATTGTAGTAAATATTTTATATCAAATTATATAGAATTTAATTATTTAAATTTAATTTATGTATTTAATAAGTTATTTAATTTTAAAAATAATTTGTAATCAATAAATAAATAAAAATCAATTTTAATAAGATAGAGTGATTAAATTGTTTAACATCAATAATATTTATTAATAATTAAACATAAAATTTAAGAGTATTCATTCCATCAAAATTACTCAAGGAAGAATTGATCCTTGAGGAGCTTTTTGTGAACAGTACAACTTCACCAATTAAACCAACAACCATTCACATTACATTTCTTTTTAAAAAGAGTTATAAAAAACTTTCCATAAATATCAATGCGATTCTTATATAACATATTATTATATATGTACAAACATAACTTATAATAAAATTCTTGAAAATGAGATAGATTATACATTATAATATTTAATAGTTCACATTTATTAAATGAAATATCTAAAAATAAATAAATAAATAAATTATATCTTCTAAATGAAAATAGTTTAAAATATAATTCATAATACTTTATGCTCACACATCCTAAAACATTATATATAACTGAATAGATGGAAATTATAAAACAAAGATCTCAATTAAAAAGGCGTATGGTCCAAAGGAAGTTCAATTTAATGTGTAATAAATTATGGTCTAAAGGAAGTGCGGTTTGGTGTGTACGCAGATGATAGTTATAGCTCAGATTAAGCAAGGGATAAAGGGCTGTGCCTGGGGGTATTTAAAAAGGCATTAGGATACAGTTTCAAATCACAAAGGCTGATTTATATAATTCAAGGTTAATTTATAAAATTGAATTTTCGTGTGAATTCTTTTATATTAGAGAAATGAGAATGTCAATTAATAAAAGGATCAAATAACATGCAAACTTTGCCTTAGTGGAGTACTCGAAAACGCCAAAGAATTACCAATAAAGAACGATTGTACTGGGAATATACATTTCAAACAAATGTCACCGAACAATAATTTAATTAGCAACAATGGCCATTGATGTGACAAGACGGACCATTGATGTGAGATTATTGTTGTTATGTGGTTATATTGTACTGAATTACTCTAGAGCATTTATGATCAAACAATATTTTGATTAATTATAAATAGTTATGTGGATAATTTGTAGTAGGGTATCGTACGTTTTTATGTGGATCAAATAAAATATAGGGAAAAAGTTGTAGTAGCGGTGCACCTATCAAAGATAAAACAAGTTTTTGTTCAAAATTGTTTTATTGATTAAACATATTAGTACACCAATAATGGTGCATGTAGTATCTAATATTTGTTCAACATTCACTGTATAAAATTAAAAGTAACCAATCACATTTTGACAATACTCAAGTGATGATACTTTAATGTACAATTATTGGTACTCCAAAAGTTAAGTTTTGTTCATAGGTTTAAAAAATGGATTTCATAACCTTTCATGATAAAATTGGTTATATCGTAAAATATATAATAAGTTAGACTTTGAAAATTTAATTATATGTAATTAAGATAGTATATTAAAATAGGTTAAAATTTTGGAGTCTACTATGATGTTATGGCACCTTAATTCGCTATCCAAAGTTAGGGTCTACCACTATTGGGACTTTTTCTATAGTGGGGTGTTTCGAATGTATATCGATCAACGAACATTACGGATCCAGGGTAATCCTCATCTCCCACTTCAAGAATGTGCTCCTCTATATCATTACTTTGGTTCATAGATCCGATATATTAGAAGTATTTACCACCCAACATTTAAAGGTAGAAGTCAAAACGGCTCCACTCTAGATCAGATTATATAATATCCCTCTAATTTTAAAATTAGAAGGGCATATTTCAATGTTGATCAATTAGGTTGGCTCTTTTGTGAAACTAGACAAGGGGTCTATAGGGAAAATATTAATGAGAGCATGTGCGATTGTTGATATCTCCAAGCCCCTTTGCCATTTTATTGGGATCTATTTGACTCATGGTTTATGGATCTAGTATCTCAATTTTGAGGGTCTTCTTCTCAAATGTTTCCATTGCAACCTCATCACACATCAAGTTGTAGTGTATTCCTCAAAAGACTTTCAGCGTTTAACATCTCATTATCAATTGGTTTGGAGAAAGAAAATCATGGCTTCATATCAACACTATTTATGGTGCAATCACATAATCTTCTATCACCTACTAGAAGTTTCACCCCTATCCCCACTCCCCCTAGTTAGGGATCCTCCCCTAGGAGAGAGGGAAGCCAGAGGGTGGAATTGGCTCAGGTGAGCCTTTGAATCCTATTCCACCATTGGCATCCACTTCCTCCCCTCCTCGTTCCTCTTTGGCACAACTAAAAGTGTCGATGGATTCCACAGTAAAAAATAAAGGGCACACGATGACGGTAGAATGATTGAAATTTGATGTATAATAAATAGTGAAGGATGGTACTCAATAGAAAATTGAAGGTTTTCTCTCCCGACGCAGAAGAACATTAATTCCAACCATTGGTTAATTTGTTGATCCATTGTCTTTTCACAAGAATGGGAGCCTAACTTCTTAGTAGTTAGATGTTTAGTTTCTATTGGTTAGGATTGGAATTGTGAATGACTTCTTAACAATTGTGGGCAATATTTTTGTTGATTGTAGATTGTTTCAAGACTAAAACCCAATTATTTTACAAACTCTAAACAAATTTTTTGTTGATATTTTTTAATATTATTTATTTTGCAAACTTAACCTATTAAATTAAAGTTTATTCTAAAAACAATGTTTACTTTAACTTAATTAATTTTTTTTTTAAAATTATAATGCCCAACAAAAACCCTCTTAGTTATTTATTTATTTATTATATTTATATATATAGGCTAATACTCATGGCTAATGTAATATTATTTTGGTTTTGTGGCTGTAATGTATTAAACTATCCCAAAGCATATACATCTTAAAGTCATACACCCAACGTTACTTGGCGTAGCTAATTGTTACAATTAATTGATGAGACCTATTAGCTACTGCTTCATGGCAATGGAATTTATGACGGCGAAATATCATTAAATGACAAGTCAAAGTATGATTAATCGAATCAAATAGATGATTTGATTAAAAGGCACTTATTTAAATCCCTGCACACGTTATTTTGGTTATATATAATTTTAAACTTGATGGTGATTTCTCTTATAGTGGTGGAAAAACTTCAATAATTCCTTTCATGTTTGTATTTTTTAATATTCTGTTGTAGTGCAGTTCAATTGCCCCTTGATTCTACGGTAATCACAATATAATTCACCTTCATGTTCTGATAAGCATATCACAGCTCCATGTCTAGTAGTTTTTAAACCAATTAAGTGAATTTTCGATTAACATTTGTAGGATAATACTTGGTTTATTTTTAATACTAATCATAACATATGTTTTCCATTAAAAATTATATAGTGTTCACTTAATTGTGACCAAAATAATTATACATGCCCTTGTTCTACATTAAATTTGAATTTTAAAAAAGTTTCGCTTACTGGTGATTGTATCATAAGGTAATCATGGTGTACATTAACATTGCAACTACTATTGGCATTCGGATTCTAATGATGATATGGCAATAGTGCCTTTCCTTTTCCCTTATAGATTGTGTATTAGGAACCTTTTAATAATCATTGTTATTTTTTTACGAATTATATTGATACTATCCAATACCAAAAGGTGTAAGCATAATATGAGATATGTATTCATCCAAATTAAAAAAATTAAAATTTATTCTATGCAATTGATCATTTGTTAGATCTTTTATATCAATATCATATCAATATGTGAATTTATATTTAGTATTTTTAAAAGTAATTAAAAGAGAGATGGAATTGTTTATTTTTTCCTTATAATTTGTGGTGATTTATTTTCATATTAATTAATGTTTATTATTGGTTCCTTTTTATTTATTTTATTTGATTCACTTATTTCATATGTATATATTGTAATGGGATAATTTTTTATAGTAGAATTATAAAATAATACTTAAAATACAACTTCTATTAATAGATTGTATTACTTTTTCATATTTCAAAAGGTGTGTGTTTGTGAGAAATGGATATAAACAACCATAATGTATGAAATTTAAACATTAGTACAATATAAAAAATGAATGCCTCCATAGAATATATTTTTCCAAAAATAAATTATAGTGTAAATGATTAAGCATTACAAAAATAAAGTAAGGAATATTATGGGTCCTTACATCTGATGAGATTGACCCAAGTACATAGTGTGGAATGCTATAAAACTGTGCATAATTTGATATTAATTTTTAATAGTATTCATTAATACCCAATTTTTCTAACAAAATTATATTAAATATATTCATTCCTAAACCATTATCTATCACCACACAGTTAACTACTATGATATCAACTTAAACTTAGATACATAAATGGTTTTTTCCCCTATTATGTGTAATTCCTTTTTATCAAATTAAATAACCTTGTATGTATAGTTTAATATTTTCATGATAGAATAAAAATATGTGGGTTCATTATTTATATGAATAAGATTATGACACAATATCTCATATATGATGTCCTTAAAAATATAGGTGATTCCTTTAATAATCAAAAGATATAAATGTTAATATGGGTATTATTTATTTGATCAATAATGTCATACTATTTGGATTGATTGATTTAGATAATGGCAGGTGGTGGGAGTTTAAAAGGAACATATTGACTACCTACATTTTATCACACATGGTTTGAAACCCTTCCATTTCTAATAGTGACATTATGGACCACAAAATTTAATATAAGACATGGGTGAATATTGAGGGTTGGATGGTAGCTGATACAATTTCAAAGTCTAGGTGGAGGATGAAAAAAATAATTCATACATGCCATTTAGTGTTTATTGGTGATACGAAACAATTCAAATTGAATATTACAACAATATGAATTAAGATAAGATTCACTTTTTTTTT